>CM038796.1:55841950-56441950 GCA_021764765.1 Vicia sativa | reverse complement strand
TACCTTAATAGAATGTACACAATGCTTATTCCATATTTTACTTGTAAGCATGAAATTTAAGGATTGAAAATAAATCAACCCTGCAATACGCTTACTTCTTCGCCAAGCAACAGACTAGACCCAACCAATATCCTAACCAATATGGAAACACATAACCACAAAAGTTACCTTATCAATAGCTTCACTCCCGCATGAAGGTTTTGAAAATTCTATGTCCTAATTATAGGATGAACAATACAATCCAAAATCCTCACTCCCGCATGAAGTCTTTGAATTTAACTTTCTTGTTCCAGCATCTTGATCTTCTTTCTTCAAGAAGGTACATGTTTTGGTCAGGTTGGTCTAGTTCTCCACAGATAGGTCCATCCTCCACTTCTAGGGACCATACAATATGAACACTCCTTGTTCAAACAATCTTCTACCTTGTGCACAACCAAAAAGTATCCCCCATGAATCTCATCCAAAAATAGACATGATGCCTGCTCTGATACCAATTGAAATTCTGGTTAGGCAGATTCAGGATATCGTGACATCTGATCTGACATTACAAAACAGACAAGGTAAAACATACAATTAAAAGCAGGAAACAAAAGAACACAAGAAATTATTAACCCAGTTCTGTTATAACCAACCTACATATGGGGACATACCAAGCCAGGAATGAAGTTCACTATCAGCAGTATTAATTTAGAGGGAAACCACCCTGTTTACACTCCTCACTTAATCATAATACCCAATGACCCTTCTACCTAATATACCACACTTAGATATGAGAACCTTCGCTCACTTCTAATCACGTCAGTGATGTCTATCAGCTACTATCACACCAAAAACTACATCAACTACTTGGCTCATAACACAATCAAGTTAGAGATACCCCACTCCAAACACAACTAAAATAGTTTGAAGATACCGCACTTCAAACACAATCTAAACAGTCACTCAAGTGACACAAACCTAACTTAGAATTGCTTCACAGCTTATTCCAAGGACACAACTACACTTATTGCTTCACAGCTTCTGAGTGAGTAACACACCCTCTTGCCTATAGGCTTCGAGGTAAAAATCAGTGAACATCCCACTATCTGGGTGGTTCACTTACATGGCTAACCCTAAAGACTACACCTTTCTAAAACCAACTAGATTACTAAAACTATGTTACAACTTCTTATTTATAACCTATTACCCAACTGGATTTGGGCCTTCAAAATAACAGCATAAGTTGTAACAAACTTCTATAGTAACAAACTTTTTGTAGAGTAAAACTGCAGATAACTTCTGCTACAATCAAGGTCCTTGCTGGTTTTTCTCCTTAGCTCTTGGACCTCCACATATATTTTCAAAGTCACGCCACATAAGATGCATAATATTCCCAGAATATTCTGCACTAATTAAAATAGAACTGTAACAACTTAACAACTTTTGTAGTGTGATGTCCTGATGTTTGATGTCTCGACATCTCATATGACATACTTTTCCAGATGTTGAAACTCTTCAATACAGCATGTTAACGCATTCTAGATAGGATTATAAGTTGATAATCCTACAGTATAAAACATTGTTGCTTCTATATTTTTTTTTATTAAAATTTATCCAATCCATATAATTTGGAACTTACAGTTTCGAAAATCTTGAAGATCGAAGACGTAAGCGAAACTGTACCAGAAGTATGGGATACCTTGGGGCATATATGTGGGATGTTTGATTTCATGGTGAAGTATACCACCCCTGAAAGCTAAAAGATTGCAATCGAAGACATCAAGGCAACCGGATGGGGAGATGGCGACTATCCCAAAGAATATACTGATGTGAACACAATAAGGATCACCTCTGTCGATCCTGCACCTAGAGTGGCACCTCTGATTATTACCTCGCCCAGACCCGTTCCATATTCCTCCGACAAAGCTATACCTTGGAATTATGGAACCAAAGTTTACTACTATGGCGTCAAGTTAGAGCCGTCAACTATTGAAGACGGTACAGTTGAAGCTACTGGTCTTGCTGTCAACAATATCACCGAATCAAGCAAAGTAACCAGAATCGGAAGAGTGTTTTCCTCAGACATCTCTCCTCTAAAAGACATTACTGCACTAGTCTGCATTCCTGATGTTGAGCCAATTCCTGAGGCTCGAGGCAAAGAGAAAGTGACTCAACCTGCTCAGACAGATGTACCAAAGGAGGTTGCTGAAGAGACCTCCAAGCAAGAGATGGAGGAAATACTAAAGATCATTAAGAAGAGCGATTATAATATTGTGGAGCAGTTGGGACAAACCCCATCCAAGATTTCCATATTATCTTTGTTGTTGTGCTTCAAGGTTCATGATAAATCCTTGGTGAAGTTTCTGAAGAATGCTCACATACCGTAAGACACTTTTGGTGACCAATTCGAAAGTTATATTGCTAGATTGACCGCAGACAATGGTTTGGGCTCTTCTAATACTGATTTAACTCCTGCCAAAAGAAAACACAACAAAGCCTTGCACATTTATATAGGGTGTAACGGCACTACGTTGTCTCATGTATTGGTGGATACTAGTTCTGCTCTAAATGTCCTACCGAAGAGTGCTCTCGACATACTTGATGCTGAAGAAGTGGTCATGAAACCCAGTGATATAATCGTAAGAGCTTTTGATGGTTTGAAGAGAACATTACTGTTGTACCCCAATTTTTGCCCCTAAGATTCTCTCATACTTTATACAATTGCATTGCACAAAGATAACAAATTGGTTCTCTCTCTCTCTCTTCTCTTTAGGGTTTGCCCTTTGGGAGATCACCAAGCACCTTGTGGAAGTGATTATTGTTTGTGTGTGATGATTGATATTTGATTAACTATGATGTGTATACTTTGCTCTAAATGTTGTAGGTAAATGGTGCACAAGTTCCTCAAAAAGTTGATAGGTTCATGTGTTTACTTCCATGCCTTCTCTCATCAATTCTCAAGATTTTGAAAGTATTGTCTCTCTTTGAATACTTATTTTATCATCAAATATGCTCTCTTATCTTGAATATGTGCTTCATTCTTGAAAGAGATCATCAAATTCAAAAATTCCTCCATCCCATGGCCATCTCTCTTGAAATTAGGGTTTTGGACTTCTGAGGATCATATCTTGATGTGTCTGTGAAGTTTGTGGATGAATTCAAGATCATTTGATCCTTAAAGGATTTATAATATATATATGCTTTGATTCAAGAAGTTTAAGTGATGAGAAGTTTATTTTGAAGACCTATGATTTCCCATTCTCTAGATTGATGCTTCATCCACCTTGTATGACTTCAAAGGATCATATCTTGGTCATCCCTTGCCTCCTTGAGCTCATTTTTCTTTCACAATGAACCTAAGGGTGTCTACAACAACTTAGTCCAATTGGTGAGAAAAGACAATGCTTGGAAGTTTGCCTATGAGGTCAAAAGATTACAAGTCCTTGATGAATTTCTCAACTTTTGGACAATCAACTTCAAATGAACATATCTTGATCATAATTTATCATTTTGAGGTCATTCTTTTTGCACAAAAATCTTGAAGATATGAAATTCATCTCCATTTAAGATTTGAAGATTGAAAGTGTTTGGAAGTTACTTGAAAAGATCAAAAGATTATAGGTCATTTCATGATTTTTCCTCAACTTCACAAGGCCATAACTTACTCAATTTTAGGAGTTTTTGGTTGGTTCTTTTTGCAAAATTTTCTTTGAAAGATGTACTTCGTTTCATCTTTAGAAATCAAGAGAAAATTTTGGATGGAAGATCATGTTTGGATTGAAAACATTATAGGACATTTTTTGCAAAACTTAGAAATTTTTCTAAGTATAAAAAGTTAGATGTTTTTTGGTGATTTCAAGTGATCACAACTTTCAGCTCAAGTGGCCAAATGCTACCTTTCCAAGTGCATTGTAAAGCCTGTAATCTCAACTTTCCAAAGAGTCCAATATTGCATCATAAAGGTCCTTAAGTGATGAGAACTATGGTTGCAAAAAGAGCCTCGTGGAACTGATTTTGTGCTTGAAGTCAGATTTTGTTTTCAATAATGTGGCTTCTAATGATCAAATTGATGCGCGTTTTGGACTTAAACTTGATTAGCAAAGTTGTCAAGCTTGATAAGAGGGATAAAACGCACGATTTGGCTGAGTTTTGACAACTTGCAAGTCACACTTTGCTCATGATGCATGTGTGCACGCTTTCGCTCCAAATTGCATCGTACACCCTCTCTTTTGATCCCATTCACTTCTTCTATAAATAAGCAAGTCATTCCACTCATTTCCTCAAGCTTTGATAGCCAAAAAACCTCTTCCAAACTTCCTCCATAACCAGTTTTTGTGTAACTTCGAATTCGTATTTAGACCACTTCCAGCTTGAAATTAACCATTCATTCTTCTTCCTTGAACCTCACTGAAGCTAATAGAACAAGAATCGTGCCTTGAAGCTTCCTGAATCGTGCTATCCAAGTCCAGTTTCAGAGCTCTGAAAGTGAACTTCGTTCAGGTAGAAATCTCCATCAAAACTTGTAAAATAAAACATCATTGCACTATCCTCATCTCCTTGATCCTTGTGATCTTCACCATTTGCATTTTCATCAAGTATTGACTGAGAATTTATGGAAACAAGTGCTCGCTATTATTCCTGTTTTTTCCAAATTGTTCCTGATAGAGGTGAAATAAATTTTTCGCGAGGGTACCATTAGAATCGTCTTGAAGAGCGGCGATACCGATCTGAAATTTATTTCACGGTTGAGATCACGTATGGATGAATTGGAGGTTGAAGGCGACCTCGTGTCATCTTCAACCAATGAAGGCGTGACATGTAATTTTTTCAAATTGGATCCGGTGTTTTGATTTTACCATACGCGCGTGATGTGAGCCCTTGGATCTGATTACTTTTGTGAGTCAGACTCCATCCAACGCGCAACATTAATTCTGATTTTATTTATGTAATTTTAATTTAATTGGTAATCCGGTGTGATTTCCAAGAGGTCCATATCAAGCAAAGTGCGTCTGATCCATTGGATTAGCTTACTAACGTGTTTTGACTATGATCAGATGGTCCATATTTTTTCACCTTTTATTTTATTTTCTGATTTTATACTTTAAATGTTTTAAACTTCAAAAAATCATATTAAATTCATTTTTAGTCCAAAAATTATGAAAAAAATCACTAAAATATTTTAGAATTTTATCTTTCTGAATTTTATTTTTTCACAATTTTATTTTCATATTTGATATTTTTTGTGATTTTTCTCTTTTATGTGATGTTTTTAATTATTTTAAAATACTTTTTAACATTTAAAAATTCTGGAAAAATTCTGGAAGGATCCAATGATCATTTGAAAAATATTGGTGACCTCATTTTATTTTTATTTCTAAGTTTACTATTTTTTTGCTATTTTTGGCTTATTTCATCCTTTTCTTTTTGTTTTAAAAAATAGTTTTTGACTTAGAAAAATTCTGAAAAATTATGTCAATGCTTGTTGACCTCTGATTGAGTTCGGGTAATTTTCTTGGAATTTTATTTTGATGAAAAAATAGTATTCATGTATTTCATCAATAATGTCCAATTAAATAACCTAATTTCAATATTTTTATTTGACTTTTATTTTCATTTTATTTTGTTGGTTTTTTTGAATTTAATTTGGAGTCACAAATTTCCTCAACATCAATGGAATTTGGGTGTTGATAGGTTTCTTGACCAAATCCACCAAGAAAGTTGATTGATTTTGACGAAGTTAGACAGAATAAAATTCATCTAGTGCAAAATAATTTTGAAAATGTTTTCTTCTTCTCCATCTTATTTTTTATTTTGTTCCGATTCGGATAAAATGATCAATTGGTGGCATGAACTTCAAAGTTCAAACATAAGCCCCAAAAGATGACTTGAGCTTTGATCTTGGTTCAACACTTGTGACGCTTGTCGTGCGGTCGCATTGATCTCTAATCAAGCTTCTGGCAAGTTTCCACTAACTTTGACCATTTAAAATTCTCAATCATTTTTGATCTAGAGATATGATAATCCAAAAACCGGTGATATACTTGACAAAAACCAATTGAAACTTGTCGTGTGGTCGCATTAATTCTATCAAGCTTATGACAAGTCTTCATGCGTAAGTTTCAAGATGGTCACCTTGACAACGACAAACAATTAATAATTCGATGATATACTTGACAAGTTTCAAGATGGTCATCTTGCTAACCTTTATTAATTGTCATTTATTTTATGCTTTTTTATTTTCCGCTCTTTATTTTTTTTGCATTTACTTGTATGCTCTTTATTTTTATGCACTTTACTTTTAGCATTTACATTTCATGTCATTTTCCTTTGCTCATTTGAGCATTTTATTTTCTTGTTATTTTGAATTTGCTCACTTCAGCTTTATTTTTCTTTTCCAAAACACTTAATAATTCAACTTAAACATAAAAAACTCTTAATTGGACTTGGTTATTATCCTTGTACCTAGAGCTTGATCTTTGAACTTAGGATTATGACCTTTACCCTAGCTTGGGAGATTTTTGTGCTCTTGGTGTTATTCTGCCTTTGTCTGGTTATTATCTTTGTATGCAGGTTATTCCGTTATACTCGATTAAGAGTGGATTTCCTCGAAATACAGTCATTACTATGCCCGTTTTTCTTGAGACAAGAGTTCACCTAAAAGCATACACTCATCCGAAGGTTGGTTATTTGTTTGGTTATTTGTTGTTTATGTGGTTGTCCAAAGGATGGGATGTGGTATTGGCTCTTGATGTCAAGTACTAATCTTCTCACCCGGTTAGATCTTTCTTTATCCTTACCTTTTACTTTAAGCACTTAGGTTAGCCTCTTCATCTTCTCTCCATTCTTTAATTTCCAAAATCTTCCCTCTTTTTCAAAGAATTCTTGTTTTCAAAACTCGAACCGCTTTCAAAAAATACTTGGACTTAGGTCCATGAATTTTCAAACTTCTTTTCTTAATAAACTCTTGATCAATCTTACAATATTTTGACTTTTCTTTTCATAAGACTAAAAAACATCTAACCTCATTCAAACCCTTTTTGAGCTTTTTGTAGCTTTTCCGAACTAATTTTTTCTTAAAATCAACCCACACACAAATTTGGTCTTTTTTAGCTGAACTACTTAGTTTATATTTCAACATTGCACATTGTTGGTATGTAGGCCTGGAACTCATTGGAAGTTCTATCAAACCAAAAATTTAAAAAATAATACTTCTTTTCTCCCTCCACCATCAATTTTTATACAAAACCTTTTTTTTAGCACATATGTACAAATTTTCAAAAAGGTTCCTGCGGAGTACTGTAGATGCTTTGGGTGCCTAACACCTTCCTTTTGCATAACCAACCCCCGATCCCAAATCTCTGATTTTTAAGGATTTTATTCGCTTTTTTTCCTAGTCCTTTGAATAAAATAAAAGTGCAGTGGCGACTCTTTTGTTAATTTTTGAGTTGAGTCAATTCAATGGCTTATACTCGCAGTTTTTGCCGCTACAAGTACTTGGAGAGCTCAACTTTCCAATCAGTAGGTTCCCATACATTTGATTCTACTTTCTTTATGATGGATATTCGTCCAGCTAATTCTTGCCTGCTCGGACGCCCTTAGATACATCGGGCAAACAATGTTACCTCTACCCTACATCAGAAGTTGAAGTACCCAGTGAAGGGAAGATCGTTACACGATGCGGAGAAGAATATATGGTGAGTCATCTGTAATCATTTCGATACATTGAAATGGAAGGAAAATTTATCGAGACTCCTTGTCAAGCTTTCAAAGTAGTTCCATGAGTCATGCTTGTCGACTCTCCCGTTACTCTTAAGATTACTAAAGTTCCATCGAGGATGACCTCGCTGAAAGACACCAAAGCTGTAGTTGGAGAAGGAGGTTGTACCGTTTGGGGTCAGCTACTCGAATTTCTATTCAAATCTGACAAGACTGGTTTAGGCTTCACTTCCAAAGGTCAAAAGATGATACACCGTGAACGTGCTAGTGGACCTCCGTTCCACATCAACAAGAATGAAGTTCATGCTATAGAAGACAATGATTGTGACTTCAACATCAACAATTGGATCTTCCCAACTCTCAACGAAGGACTCAACAATTGGACGACTAAGGATGTTATGCCAATCTCCTTTAGACAGGAGTAATTGTTTTTTCTGTTTTATGCTTTTAAGTTTTATAGCTTTGAATAAAAAGACTCTAAGCCTTGTGCCTTTCCCGGGGCACAATGGATCATTTGTGAGGTTATTATTTGTCATTCGCATATTTTCATTCAACAAATCATTGGACTTTTCCATTCAAATATTGTGCTCTCTGTTTTTCCTTTTATTTTATCACCTTTCCAAAATCTATGTGTTGTTACACACACCCACGTAATAAACTGCAGATCCATATTCACTCCGGATCCCGTCAATAACGACTCTGCTATTGCTAAATATGACTTCGATAATTCAATCTACCAAGCCGAAGACGAAGGCGGGGAAGATTATGAAGTGCCGGGAGAACTTGTCAGACAACTACAACAAAAGGAAAGGGCTATATAGCCACACGAAGAACCGATCAAGGTTGTGAATCCAGGTACTGACAAAGACAAAAAAGAAATCAAGATAGGAGCGGGTCTTGAGAATA
The DNA here is from genome assembly GCA_021764765.1 of Vicia sativa. Classification (NCBI taxonomy): domain Eukaryota; kingdom Viridiplantae; phylum Streptophyta; class Magnoliopsida; order Fabales; family Fabaceae; genus Vicia; species Vicia sativa. The sequence goes on along the minus strand of CM038796.1, from coordinate 56,433,349 downwards.
ATGTTAAGGAAAGATTGATCCAGATGCTGCGAGATTACATCGAGATTTTTGCTTGGTCCTACGAAGATATACTAGGTTTAGATATCGACATTGTGGTACACTGACTACCAACGAAAGAAGGGTTTCTCCCTGTGAAGCAGAAAGTTCGCCGCATGCATCCTGAAATGTCTGAGAAAATTAAAGTTGAAATCATGAAGCAGTTCAATGTCGGTTTCTTATCCGTTACTTCCTATCCACAATGGGTTGCGAACGTGGTGCCCGTACCTAAGAAGGATGGAAAGGTGCGCATGTATGTATACTACCGAGATCTAAATAAGGCAAGCCTAAAAGACGATTTTCCGCTTCCATATATCAATGGCTTGGTCGACAATACCGCTTAGCATAAGGTTTTCTCTTTCATGGACGGTTTCTCTAGTTACAACCAGATCAAGATGGCTCCCGAAGATATGGAAAAGACCACTTTAGTTACACAGTGGGGCACTTTCTGTTACAAGGTCATGCCGTTTGGGTTGAAGAATGCTGGCGCAACATATTAGCGTGCTATGGTAGCTTTATTCCATTATATGATCCATCACGAGATAGAAGTCTACGTCGATGACATGATAGCTCAATCACAAACCGAAGAAGAATATCTTGATCATTTGCGTAAGTTGTTTGATAGACTGAAGAACTACAGTTTGAGACTGAATTCGAGCAAGTGCACCTTTGGAGTCAGATCCGGCAAACTCGTGGGATTTGTTGTCATCGGTAAACGTATTGAAGTTGACCCTGCTAAGGGTAAAGCTATTCAAGAAATGCCAGCTCCCCGTACCGAGAAAGAAGTCAGAGGTTTCTTAGGACGAATGAATTACATTGTCAGATTTATTGCACATCTAACTGCTACTTGTGAGCCAATCTTCAAGTTGTTAAAGAAATATCAAGTTGTAGAATGGAACGAAGATTGCCAAAAAAAATTTGACAAAATCAAGGAGTACCTACAAGAACATTTTATCCTGATGCCACCAGTTGAAGGAAGACCTCTGATCATGTACTTAACAGTGTTGGAGAATTCAATGGGGTATGTGTTGGGGCAACATGACGAGTCTGGTCGAAAAGAGTATGCAATATAGTACCTTAGCAAAAAGTTTACCGACTGTGAAACAAGATACTCACAGCTCGAGAAAACTTGCAACGCTTTGGCTTAGGCTGCTCGTCGACTAAGACAGTATATGTTGACTCACACTACCTTATTGATCTCTAAGATGGATCAAATAAAATACATATTCGAGAAACCTGCTTTCTTTAGAAGAATAGCAAGATGGAAAATGATCTTGACCGAATACGACATTCAATATACTACTCAGAAAGCGATCAAAGGAAGTGCGGTAGCTGATCATTTGGCTCATCAAGCCGTAGATGACTACTAGTCTATCCATTTCGATTTCCCAGAAAAGGATATCATGTTAGTCACTGATTACGAAGAGCCTGGACTGAATGAAGGACTTGAACCAGGATCCCGATGGACCATGGTCTTCGATGGAGCTTCTAACGCACTTAGAAATGGTATTGGCGTTGTGATCATATCTCATAAGGGCGGCCATACACCTTTTACCGCCAGGTTATTATTCGACTTCACCAACAATATGGATAAATACGGAACGTGCATCATGGGCATTCAAGCTGTTATTGACTTCAGGATCAAATTCTTGTAAGTATATGGAGACTTAGCTTTGGTGATTAGTTAGATCAAAGGAGAATGAGACACGAAGCATCTGAATCTCATTCCATATTAAGAACATGTGTTGAATTTGATCCCCTACTTCGAAGAAATCACTTTCGAGCACATTCCACGAGAAGAGAATTAGGTGGCAGACGCGTTGGCTACCATGTCATCTATGTTCAAAGTCAGATGGGACAACGAAGCTCCTCAGATTACTATTGAAAGACTAGACGAACCCGCATACTATTGTGAACTTGATGCAGAAGGAGTAGAGGAGAAACCTTGGTTCTATGAAGTGAAGAGGTGTCTTGAAGCTCAAGAATACCCTGAAGGGGCATCTGTCAACGATAAGAAGTTCTTAAGGAGGTTCGCTGCCAAGTTCTTTCTCAGTAACGACACCTTATACAAACGCAACCATGACTTTGCCTTACTCCGATGTGTAGATCAGAGGACAATTGAAGGAATTATGGAAGAGTTACATGAAGGCGCTTTTGGTACTCATTCCAGTGGACATACGATGGATAAGAAAATTCTGAGAGCAGGTTACTAGTGGTCTGTAACGCCCCGTTTTATTTAATATTATATTATATTAATATTTTTGAGTTTCCGTTTGATGATTGTTTTGGCGACGAGAATATTTATATTAATCGATATATCTATTAATATATTTGGCGACGTTTCATTCGGTCCGGTTTTTATTCCATTAGGTTCGGTAAAATATTATTCGGACCGATATTTAATTCCCCGGAGTTATTTTAATTAATTGAGTTAATAATATTATTAGATATTATTAAGGTGTTAATTAATAAAATAAGTTAGGGGTGTGAGGACTAATTGCTTAGAATTGAGTGTACACCCTTGGCTTTCTAGTAAGAATACATCATAAAACCAATTTTCCTCATTTCTTTCCATTACAACACAAAACCTAACATAGAAACATAGAGAGAAATAGAGGGTTTTGGAAGAAGAAGAAGAAGAAGAAGAAGAAGAAGAGAAAGATCAAGCTTGAGGTTTGGATTTAGTTGGAGCATCTTGCAATCATCCAAGCACTTGAAGTAAGGGGTTTGATTTTCCATTCCATATAGTTAGGGTTTGATAGATATGTTGTGGATTTAGGAAAAATTGGTATTTTGATTCATGAGTTTTGGTTGGGTGATTGTTGAAATAACTTAGAAAGGTTGAGTTAGGAGTATGGATTGTGGGTGTTTTATTGCCAAGTTTGTAGGAACTAGAAGTATTAAAATGGAAATGAAGAAACTGTGAAAAAACTAGAAAAATACACTGTTTGATTTAGAAACAGGGAAGAAGAAGATGTGTGGAGGATGGAACAAGGGGGAGGCGCCCACCTCACCATGAGGGGCAACCATCCCTCTCCCCTAGGCGTCCTCCTCCCTCCAATTGAAATCATGGGATGATCGTCCCTTCATGCTAGGGGGTTGGAAAATTGTCATTTTGCTGTTTTCTGTATTTTGTAATTCTGCTTCTACATAATTTATGTTCTGCATAATTTTCCAATTAGCTTCTGTTTCTTTTAATTTCGTTAATTCCATATACTACTAGTTGGTATTAATAAAATATAATTAGGACATAAGTTAGCCGATTAAATTTGGAACCCGATTATATTTTGATTTTCCGATTTCGGTAATTTCGGTGACAGAGTAAATTGCTCCGAATTCAACGAAAATTGACGTGCTAGCTAAGTTCGACGTGTAGAACTTAGTGGTGAGGTTAGTTTTTCGAAACTACAAGTTTTTACGAAACGACCTGAAATAGGCCAAATTACGGTTAAATTGAATCGGATTACGTTTTAGTCGATTTAAGACACGTATGGACAATCCGATTGCGATGTTGACGATTATGATTAATGCCGGTTATTAGGAATGGCTTTCGCAACGATTATTGGTGTTTGACTATTTTTTCCGTATTTGGAATTTGGTGAATAAATTGATAATGATGTGGTGTGATTAAACATGATGTTTGTGACGGTGTACTTATAACGAATACTTGATGATATGCGATGCGATGATATGTTTATCTTGATGTGGATAAATATGGCGACGTGGACTTTATGTCAATTTTGATGAGCGATGATGATGTTTTTATTGTGTTGTTTTTATTGTCGAGTCACATACATTGCATTGACGACGAGGGCTTTTATGCCAAGCGACGATGAGCTTTATGCCAAATGTTTCTAATTATGGACAAAGTGACGGGTACCACATGCATAACATAGTCGTGTCTCATGGAGTCGGTTATGTTTATGTTTGAGTTGTTGGACGTTGGGTTTTAATTGATGGATTATGTTGAATTGCGATGATATATGATACTTTGTGTTGATACGAGTATAATGATTATGTGACGAAGTTAAAGTGTTAATTTTATACACTAAATGCTAATTTAAAGTATGTGAGGTTTTGATATATGTTGACATACTCTTATTAACTTATATCATTTATAATTCCAAAACTATTCATATATTTTATCATGCCTTTAATTATATATTTTGGAGTATCTCACCCTTTACTTATTTCGCCGTTGCCTTTATATTGGGAACGTGCAAGTGATCCACGAGGATGATGAGGATTAGCTCGAGTCTCTTTATTTTGAGTCGCTCTACTCTGATCGTAGTAACACTCGGGTTTTGGGCGACGTTATTATTTTGATAGGATAGTTTATGTATACTATCTTATGATGTTATAACTTTATGTATTGATGATAACATGATGATATATATATTTTGTGAACACATCCGCTGTGCTGTGAATAGTCATATGTCTATATGATGAATTATGATATGAATCGGTATATCCGACTTTTGATTTTTGTGATGTGCATTATAATGCAAAGTGACGAAAACACGAATATGTGATGCCTCAATTTTTGTTTGATGAAATTTTGAAACTCTGATATTATTATTAATTACGAGGGGTAGAATTGGGGTGTTACATGGTCCACCATGGAAGCCGATTACTATCGTTATTTCCGATCTTGTCACAAATGTCAGATATACGCAGATAAAGTACATGCGCCTCCAGTTCCGTTGAATGTTCTGACAGCTCTGTGGCCCTTCGTGATGTGGGGAATTGATATGATTGAAGAAATCAAACCTACCGCTTCTAATGGAAACCGTTTCATCCTTGTTGCTATCGATTACTTTACCAAGTGGATAAAAGCATCCTCGTTCACATCTGTTACCAAGAATGTTATGGCTCGATTCATCAAACAGAATCTCATTTGCTGGTATGACATCCCCGAAAGGATTATCACAGAAAATGGTACCAATCTCAATAACAAAATGATCACCGAACTCTACATCCAGTTCAAGATTAAGCATCACAACTCTTCTCCATATCGGCCAAAGATGATTGGCGTAGTGGAAGTCACCAACAAGAATCTTAAGAAGATTATACAGAAGATGACCATGACATATAAGGATTGGCATGAGATTTTTCCAGTTTCTCTCCATGGTTATCGCACTCCAATACAAACATTTATAGGGGCAACCCTATTCTCTCTCGTATATGGCATGAAAGTGGTTCTACCCATTGAGGTTCAGGTTCCTTCACTCAGAGTTTTGAGAGATATGGAGTTAGATGAAGACGAATGGGTCCAGACTCGACTTGACCAGATAAACTTGATTGATGAGAAACGACTCGCAGCCATCTACCACAGACAGATATATCAGAAATGCATGATCAAAGCCTTCAATAAGAAATTCAAACACTGAGTGTACCAAGTTGGTGATCAAGTAGTCAAGCACATCATCCTACCATAAGGTGATCCTAGGGGAAAATGGACTCCCACCTATGAGGGACCATTTGTAGTCAAGACAATATTTTCCAGCGGAGCCATTATACTGAGCACTATGGATGGAGAAGACTTCCCGCACCCTGTGAACACGGACATAGTCAAAAAATACTACGCATCGAGATCTGCTAGGTCGACTGGCCTAGGCAAAAATAAGGGTGTCCCGGTGAACCAAAAGGGTTCGGGCAAACGTTAGGGACATATATAAAAGAAAATTTACATCCGACAAGTCAAAAACCTGCAAAGGCGGCTTGGGCAAAAAAGGCTATCCCGTAGACTGAAAACTCGAAAAGGCGGTGTAGGCAAAAGTTAGGGATTACAGCGTATGATTATGTCTCATTAAGATCATCTACTTATAGACTACACTACCATCAGCTTCAAATGGCGCAAATTAATTCAAACACCTTCCTCTGGCAACAAGGAGATGAGATAGTCGAAAATCTATGAGCAATAGCATAATTAAAACTCGACTAGACTATTTCCGCATAGCTTTTACTATTTTCCAAATATTTCAGACAATTTCATCTTACTAGGATATTTCTCTCTCTGTACACAAACTGCCTACTTTTCAAAATTAATATAATCCCTCTTTTCCAATACTTTTTACTTTTATCTGTTTTGTTTGCATAAGTCCAGTTATTGTTGTGAATGATTATATGCATCTGACAATAAATATCCACTTACAAATACACGAAAAGCGAACATAAACAACAGTTACTACAAGCTTTAGCAATTGAGATGACAACCTAAGTCACCAACACATCCCCGCAGAGTAAGTTTCACAAAAATATTCCCACAGAATAATCTCTACAATCCCCACAAAGCCATTGATCCCTCGATAGAGACGGATCTCTCTGACAAGATTACTACATCATCTTATCCATAACATGATTGTTCGCTTACAATATCTATATTTCTTCCCGTTACATTAGTCCCTAAGCGGTAGCAAGATAATTTTCAGCTTATCACGTTAGTCCCCGAGCAGTGATCGTCTCAACTCATCACGTTAGTCCTTGAGCAGTGATCATATCAAACTATGGAAGTGATCTTATCAACTCATCATGTTAGTCCCCGAGCAGTGATCGTCTCAACATCATCACATTAGTACCTGAGCAGTGATCGTCTCAACATCATCACGTTAGTCCCTGAGCAGTGATCGTGTAACATCATCACGTTAGTCCCCAAGCAGTGATCGTATCAACTCATCACGTTAGTCCATGAGCAGTGATCATCTACATTATCACGTCAGTCCTCGCGCAGTGAACATCAACTTTGTTACATTGGTCCCCGAGTAGTAGCAAATCATTAACCAGCTTATTATGTCAGTCTCCAAGCAGTAATAAGCTATTCAAAACTACATCATTCCTCAACAAGGGTTATACACAAGATATTCATCCCTAGTTGAGTATCACACAAGGATTATCATCCTCCAACGACATCAATATCCAGGCCCGAAACTTGGTCAGATTGTGCATCAGAGGAATCAACATCTCTCTTGTTCCCCAGTTGGTGGAACAAAATATATTTGCAAGGGCAAATCGCTAGTTTGAAGGAGACATGTTCTAAGATGGTGGCAAGGAAGTTTAGTGTCTTATAGAGAATCCTGATGTGAGGCTTATTTTTTTTCTACTGCATTTGTCTCTGATGTGCGAACTTGGATAGTTCACAATGGTTTGGTAAATTGGATTTTTTGGGATTTGGATTTTCCCTTGAGGGGGAGTATTTGTTATGTGTGACAGGGGGAGTAATTATCATGTCTAAATATGCTGAGTATTGTTCTAAGCATTGAGCTCTTATGATGTGTTGGAGTCTATTATGTTATGTTGGAGTTGTTATGTGTGATGTCAGACCTCATGTCTTGACATCTGAATTCTGGAATAATTGAAGAAGTTTTGTGTGTAAATATGGATCTCTCTATAACTGTAATGTATCTCTGATATATTTCTATGTTTGCAGTTTTGTAAAATGTTTACATGTTTTTCATGTAGCTTGTGTTTTATGTTTGTGGTTTTATTCCTCTATCTAGTTTGATAGTGCTAAGGTTGTTTTAGCCAAAATTTGTCAAATGGGAGATTGTTAGGTATGTGATTTTATGATTGGAAAGAATTTTGGAAAAACATTTTTCATTTAAAAAATATGTATCACAGCCAGATGTTGAGCAAGATGTCATGACAGCTTGATCAATTGGTACAACAGAGTCTGGTGTTATTATTTTTGATAGATGTTTTGGCATATGTTGTGACATGTTATACCAAAACATAGAACAATGCAATTGTGAAAATCCTTGAAGATTTGATTGTAAAATATGAGATTTTAAATTATTTTAATTCTCACACAAGCATAGCTAAGTAAGGATATTTTAGGAATATTGTATATTTAATTTGGTTTCTTAAAAAGGATCTTGGAGACTTTTTAGGAAACTCTGAAGATTAGATCCTATTTTTGTAGAAGATTTTGCCACTTGCCACTAATTTAAAATTAGAAGATTAAATTTGATTGAACAATCCAAGCCCATATTGTAAGATTCTATATATAAGGACTTGCCACTAATGTTTTCTCTCTCTATTCTTATATATTTAAATATTTAAATTAAAAATACTCTTTATTCTAATTATTAAGATTCTAAATAATTTCTATTAACTCCAACAAGTCATAACTTATTCTCTACACCTTTATCTATAGGACATTCACTACTACCCTCTTATTTATCTAATTATTCACACAATATTCATTACATTTAGAGTTAACACTACAACTTAATACTAATGATATTCAGTACCCAAAAGCTAAGCATAGAATTTCAGGCATACAAAACGCATGATAAGCCACCAAACCACTTGATCAGAAATTCCCAAACTCCACAAAATAAAACATACAAAACGATTTCAACAACGATCGACAAGCTCCACAAACATTCGGTCTGAAGGGTTCGTTACGGTGCACATCAATACATCACCAGCACGAAGTTTTTTGTCCTTTGCAAATGCATACCACGACTTCCCAATATACATCTCCAAACAGTTCCTCTTAGCAGTCAATATCTGACAATCATATGACTTCCTACACTCCTCATCTATCAGTTCTATATAACTTTGTTCGGGCAACAAAACCTCTTCAACTACCTTCTTGGAAAATATTGTAGTAAATTGAGTGTTAGAAATGAATATTTGTTCTAATCAACAACATGCAAACACAGTATAAACAAACTTATAAATACATTGCTTCTAGCTATTTTGGCAAACTTTATCTTAACCTCTCAAGTATAGTCTCCAGCATTGTTGAAACCATCATCGAACTCATCATCAGAACTGAGCAAGAAACATGAATAACAATGTTGTCAATGACATACAAAAACATCTAAAACTGCAATCAGAATAATACAATAACTAGGTTTCATTTTAACGAACCTGTAAAATCCGTCCTCCGACGAAGAGTCATCCGTATAACTGAAACACAACATCCAACGATTAGCATTTGTATGAAGCTTAACAATCTGGACAGATGAATGAATGAAAAATTAAAAAATTAAGCAACCTACCTGGAATCAGAGGATAAGACGATTGCATTTGAGGCCATCGTTGTGAAGGAGAAGTTACAGGCTTGCAGATTTCGTTTAAAAGAATATGCAGAATGACTTTTGAAAGAATGAAACTGTTCAGAGGCATTTAAATAGAGTGTTTATTTCATTCACATAACTCTTGGTGGGACCGGTGTTCAAGGTTGCAAGCAATGTTTACTTGGAATACCAACCAAAATATCATGCGTGAATTCAAGTCTAAACAGTAATGATAAACATAGAGTAGTTATTATTATTCTACTACTATGTGATAAAGTATTTAGACTTAATCATTTACATTTAATTAATTTTTTTATTAAATATATTAGAGTTTACCTACTATATGCATGTTTTATATGCTGTACTTATAGGAGATAATATTTTTATACGTTATATTTGTTAACTTCCTACATTTCATGAATGACTCAATTGATATTATATAAACACTTAGGTATATATAATTTTTTGTAACTCAAATGAATTCATTTTTTTCATATATTATAATTGACACATACCTAAAGCATGTTTTTTATTTTTATAAATATTATATGCAATTATCTTATTGCATTTAACATTAAGATTTACTGTTTTTCAGATGAACAACTACATATCTTCAATGAAATTATGGAAGCTGTGGTTGCACAAAATGGAGGGGTATTTTTTTTATATGGTTACGGTGGAACCGGTAAGACATTTATGTGGAAAACACTTTCAGCGGCTTTGAGATCAAATCGTGACATTGTCTTGAATGTTACGTCAAGTGGGATTGCAATTCTACTTTTACCAGGTGGAAGAACAACACATTCAAGGTTCAAAATTCTTGTTCCTTGTACTGAGTCATCAATTTGTGACATTGCCAAAAAATCTGATCTTGCTGGGTTATTGCAAATAATAAAATTGATTATTTGGGATGAGGCTCCTATGGCTAACAAGTTCTTCTTTGAAGCTCTTGACAAGTCTTTGAAAGATATAATGGGTAATGGTGAGGTTGGTTGTGACAAGATTTTTGGAGGCAAGGTAGTTGTGTTTGGTGGAGATTTTTGACAGATTCTACCAATTGTACCAAGAGGAAGTAGGTCTGATATAGTACATTCAACAATTAATGCTTCCTATATTTGGGACCATTGCAAGGTTCTAACACTCACCAAAAATATGCGTTTGCAAACTGGATCAGAGAATAACAATGAGGAAGAGATTGAGAATTTTTCAAAATGGATTTTACAAGTGGGAGATGGTAAAATATTTGAACCCAATGATAGATATGTTGATATTACTATTCCACCTGAATTAATTCTTTCTGATTATTTGGACCCAATTGAGAAGATTGTTACAAGCACTTATCCAAATCTCATTGAACATTTCAAGGATTCAAATTATCTACAAAGTCGAGATATTTTAGCTTCAACAATAGAGATTGTTGATGAGATAAACGACTACATTACAAATCTACTACCAGGTTCGAATAACAATGTCTTCTACTAATAAAAATGGAACTTTGGTGTTATTATTATATTCATGTCATTCATATTTTTATTATATGCAGGTGACGTAAAGGATTATCTGAGCAGTGATTCAATAGACCGATCTGAAGCTAATGACAATGAGGCCTTCGAGCATTTAACACCTGAATTCTTAAGTTGTTTAAAGACATCAGGTTTACCAAGTCATTCTTTGAAATTAAAGATTGGCACAACAATTATGCTCATAAGGAATTTGGATCAATCTGAAGGTCTATGCAATGGCACAAGATTAACAGTAACTAGGCTTGCAAATCACGTCATTGAGGCTAGCATTATATCTGGTACCCATATTGGTAATACAATTTACATCCCAATGATGTCATTGTCTCCTTCACAATCTCCTTGGCCTTTCAAGCTTATTAGAAGACAATTCCCAATTATTGTATCTTTTGCCATGACTATAAACAAATTTCAAGGCCAATCTTTGGACTTTGTTGGTTTATATCTGTCAAAAGACGTCTTTAGTCATGGACAATTATATGTTGCCATGTCTAGAGTCAAAAGCAAGTCAGGTTTGAAGATTTTAATTCACAACAAAGACAAACTCCCATTAGATCATACAACCAATGTGGTCTTTAAGGAGGTCTTCCATAATGTTGTCTAGGTAAAGTTTCTTACTCTTTATATATTTTATTTTTATATTTATCTACCTGTTTCTCTACAAATTCTATCGTAATGTTATTATTTTTCCATAAACACTTACCACAATATACAAAATTACAATTTTAAAATTTTTATTACCATCAGGCCGGAACAACATTTCCATCTCCATGAAATACACAATATGGGGGATGATTACTTTCAAGCGGAAACAACATTTCTTCATCTATGTTATTCTTTTTGTTATGAATTATTTGGACCTAAATTTGTAATGTCTTCTTTATTTTGATTTCTAATTACTATTATTTTTTAATTTTTAACTTACATTTTATTTCATTGTAATTTTTTGTGTGAGTAATTATTGATATTATAATTTTAATATTTTCTTTAATTTAATTTCTATTTACTATTATATTCTAATTACTACCTTACATTTCATTTTATTATAAATATTAAATAAAATTTTACTTAAAAATAAACGTACGTCCGCACGGATCTTTGACTATTTATTCACAGGTGCGCTCCGCCGGTGACTCAGAAAGAAATTAATAACTAATAAAATACATATAAGTCATAATCAATAAAACACATATGAGTCATAAATAATAATAAAATAACTCAATTAAAATAATTTAATAAAAACTGCGGTGCTATAGAGGGTTGTTGACTTTATCCTTGAAAATGACACATGCTTAGAGGAGTTTCACGATGTTTCTAATTCACTGCTACCTAAACTTCCTTGGAACCCCTCGGTATCCTAAGACTTTGCCTAAAAAGGTACAATAATGGTTAGTTCAGGTAGTAGTAGTCAATAAGAATGACACGCTGACTGCAGTCACGTGATCCTTGGAAGCTAGCCAAAAGAGGATTGATAAAGTTAAGGGAAAAAATATATATTTTGTCTTTTTTAATGGTTCACACTAATTCAAAATTATGAGACTCGAAATTTACAAAATTTAATTTAAGATATAACAGAAAGAATAATCTCATGACAATTTTATGGATCATTAACACAAAAGTGAGAAATTAGAGATAGAAAAACAATTAGATTGAATGTGAAATTAGAATTTATGACATTAATTTCACATATTAATACACAACAATTCACATTTTATTTTATCATGAAAATAAAGTCACCAACAAAATTAAAATAAAATGGCTTGAATCAAATAGTGGAGTTCACGTTAATGAGAACTTAAAACAAAATAATAAAAAAAAAAAATCAATGCAAGCAGTCATAATTTATGTTCTCAATACAAATTTATATATCATGTTGAAACAAATGCGCATATTCACTTTTTCTATATCTAAAGAAGAAATAGATAATATAATATAAATCGAATATTTACCGAATATAAAAGGGGAGAAAATATCCACTATATGAGAGAATAGTTCACAATATTAATATATTTTTAATTTTATCGAACCAGTCGACAAAAACAAAATTCCTAATTAAAATCAAAAGTTAATGTCATAATTAAACCAAAACTCAAATAGACGTCTCATTATTCAATCAACAATTCTGAATGGTCTTTCAAATTAATAAAGATAATAAAACCAAAATAAAGAAAATCATGTTATTCATTAATAACTAATTAGCGGTAAAGCCCATATTCTTCTCCTTATGATTTTCAACAACATGGCTAAATGGTCTTAAGAAATCACATATTTCTGCATAAATTCACAATTTTTTTTTAATTTTTTTATATAAAAATTGTAAAAACTACCATGAAGGTTTATGCTTAAATTAATTGAAAAGAATCATAAATTAATTCATAGAGTGCCGATCAATTAGACAATTTGACTTTTATGATAGATCAATTTGATTTAAAAAAATTGACATATCAAAAATAACTATAATATGTATCAAACAGGCTCTGATATTAATTGATGGATTTAATTAAATTAAATAGACGCAAATTATAGCATATTATATATATCAAACAATAGTCAAGAATAATATGAACGACATATCTTGTAAAATTCTAGAGAATAATGATGTACTTTTTAGAATTATAGAGATTGTCGTCGGAGAGTATGAGAGAATTATTATCCACATTGTCATTTAGGGTTTTAGACTGTGTTAATTGTTAAATGGAGCAACGCTTAAATAGCTAAACAATTGAGGGCACAAACCTCTCATTGGACTTAACTGATTGGTTCAACTCATCATGGTTCATTCAAGCACAAAAGCCCAATCTTATAACTAATTAATAAGTGCTTAATAACAATAGACCATAATTTATATTAATAATAATTTCTAATAACTGATTATCGTTAATCCAATAAGTCTTTCAATTCATCATCATCAATATCATATATTCTGAGTCTTATTTTTCTATAAGAGAAATCAAATCTTTTCAAAGTTATAACATATTAGAACAATCCAAAACAATTTTTGTAGCGAAAACGATTTCGATTTCTTGATCCTGAAAATGTGAATGCATTTATCTCTTAGATAGATCTTTTGCATGATGTCAAAACTAGAATAGATTTAGATTTTCTATATATTGAACGATATCTCTGTTTCATTGTGTGCACTCATGCATTAGGGATCTTAGAATGCATCTAGAACATGTTTTAAAAGGTTGTCAATAGGTATCATGCTCTAAAAATCAATTTTTGTGTAAAAATCAGTTGAATCTATCAACACGTCTATTTTATGCATCGACACATATGGATAAATAATAAATCGTGTAGGCTCTGTAATGATGTGTCGATACATTCTACATTTTCGATCGACACATATGATTAAGAAACCTTAGATGTGTCGACATATACGTATTTCATTTCGACATATGTGTTATCATTTTAAAGTATGTAGCTTATGTAACTTTGTATCGATACATTGACCTCATATAGGTCGACATATGTCATTACATGTGTTGATATATAGCTTACATGTGTCGATGCATGCGTCAGTATTTCTAAAAAAATCCTTTTCGAACTTCTAGATTTCCCTTTTGCCTGTAACTTGCACACCTATATATACTTCATACATGCATCATTTTCAAATTGATGAAACTATAAACACATACTAATATTTCTCATCATCTTCCACCTTGCATCAATGCATATATACAAACAAAATGCATATAATTAAAGCTGTCAAAATGGGCTACCCGGTCCTAAACGGGCTGGCCCATGCGGGCCTCGGAATTTTCAGGGCCAGACCCAAAAAATTCATATTTAAATGGGCTCTATTTTTACTACCCAGGTCCATCCATGTATGGGGTGCGGGCTACCCGATCCTAAATGGGCCCAGACCCTAAACGGGCTCATTTCTAAAAAGAATTAAAATTTTCTCCTTATTTTTTTAAGTAACCATACGACATGTAATAATAGTAAATTTTTATACCCAAAATTAAGATTTCAAAATAATTCATATAAGATAATAATTATAATGTAAAATAACACATTAACTAAATTCAAACTATCCAAAGTACATTACAAATTATCCAATGTAGCGCACAAAATTAAATAATTGTTCCAACAAGTTTTAAGTTATAAATATTCATGATAATTATAATGTTATAAAAATTATAACAACAAATTGTTATAAAATTTTATAAAAATTATAATTACGAAAGAATAAATTCTAATTATATTAAAAATTTTAATTTTTTTCGGGCTAGTGAGCTACCCATGGCCCATACGGCATATTTTGTTGGATTTTTTAGGGCCAAACTAAAAAAGACTCGAAAGTAAATGGGCTTAGAAAATAAGGCCCAGGCCCTAAATTTTTTCGGGTCTGATGGGCTGGCCCATAGGCTTCGGTCCATTTTAACAACTTAACAGTTAATCATTCACACAAACAAAGTACACATAAACACAATAGATATCTAACACCTATTTTATTTAGATTTAACATCTATGTTTTTCCGGTGTGAATGCTACCGGTATGGTAAGTATGGTATTTGGCACCTATCTTAAAATTGGTATTATAATTTGATTCGACACCTGTTTTTGTGCCAGTGAAGTTTAATATCTATGAATTATGCATCATGAGGTGATTCTTTACACCGATTTTACAAGAAATCGGGTGTGAAAAATATCATTAAATACTTATATTTAGAAAAAATAGGTGTGGTATGTATGGCAACCTAACTTGTGGAAATTGCAGACAACGTTTTATCATCGAGTTTTCTGTAAAAATATGGTGTGCAATATTATATCAATTACCTATTTTTACATAGAAAAGTTTTAAAACATGGAGATATAACATCTAATCAAATATAGTTTAAAATAAATGGGTGTCAGACATGGTGAAACAAAAAGTGACAAGATTTTCATTAAACATTTACTTTTAGGATATTTGTAACAATATGTTAATCAGTTTCTCAAGCTTTTAAGGTGTTTTCTTAAAGGCCAAAAGTGTATTACATAAAAAAAATAAAGGAATGCCAATTACATATCTAGTCTCCAATACTTTATTTACTTACACATCAAAACAGAGCTTGCACAAAACCTAAAACACAATAATTGTCAACACATAAGCAATGCAAGCTGATGATACATCACCCAATACATCAGAACCACCCAAGTCCCACCTATAGCCAAGACCTGAATACAAATTCCTCTAACCTTCAGTCGGACTCAGACTCCGCCGCAGCTAACAGATTCACATGCACCATCCTACCATATACGACGAACCAATACTGCTAGTCATCCAACAACCAGCAAACGAATCCTCTTGCAAGCAAGCAGAAACAAAATTTCCAAAAAGCAGCAAATTCAGAAAACTCCAACAGGGGGATGCCTTAAACTGAATGACTCCTGAAACAAACTAAATATTTTTGAATAAACCTGTAAAATGGAAAAATTCTGAACTGTAGGATTGTGAAATACATATACAACTTTTAGCCATCTAAATCTCATTCCAAGATATCTCTCTTAATTAAATTCTCTCTCGTGGATATTATATTTTACTAAATAAAAGCATAGAATTTTTTTGTGGAAATTATATTTTACTAAATAAAAGCAAAGATTTTTTTTTGTGGAAATTGCAAACTCGTTCAAATTGAAACACAACCTGTTTAATCCAACAAAGTGTCCTCAAAATTAAACACCATTCATAAAACTTATAAATTAAATTAGTTAATAAAACCATATAATAAAATTGATGAAAATGATAATTTTTACTATAATCAAACGAAATTTGTTATTATTAAGATAATCTTGTAATATGAATTAATAAAAATCTCAAACCAGAATCATAATTTGAAATAGTAGCTAAACAATTGTTCAAGGATGCATTTAGTTATGTTATTATCTAGAACTTAAATGATGAGTTTTTAATGTTATGAACTTAAAAAGTAACTAAAAAATAATGCATACTTACATGTCAAAATGGATTTTGACACTAGTTGTATATGACTTTTCCAATGATTTGGTGACAACTTCCACCATTTTTTTCACCAGCTCTCTGCTACCACATGAATGCTTAGGACTTGCAATTACACAATATATAATAATAGCTCATAATTAAAGGCTTAACCTTAATTTTTTTTTTTGGTCTTATTTTTCTAATAAAATGAGATGATGTAAAATTGTTTGACTAAATAATGTAATTAATCATTCTATATATTAAACCAATTTAGAAGCATGTAGTTTTTGCATTTTGGTAATATCATAATGAAAAATGATTATTATTTCCTCTTATATCCCTAATTACTCATTATTCATTAGTAATTAAGGTAATTTGAGAGGTCAAAACTAAAGTCTAAAAATGTTTTAAATGACACACATGACACAACTAAAGGGAGAAAATATACCCATTGCTAAAGAGGGGGAATATAAGTTGATTGTCAGAGTTATGCTGTGCTGCAAAATACAAAATCACCCACGTGCATGATTGGACGATCTCAAACGTAAACCTCTACATTTTATATGGTTTGATACTCAAAATAAATAAATAAACATAAATACCAACCATGATATGATGATGCATGTCCCGACAACAGTAATGAAGAATTGTCAACTATAGTTATTCGATAACATTTTTCGTTGCCAACCACCACCTGAAACCGAATTGGAACTTTTAATAGTTCATTAAATCACCTATAAGTTACTTTAGTTTCAGAACTAAATTAGAAATTTATATGGATATTCGGGCATGTTAGGCTTACAACTACTCCTGCGTACATTGAAACATAACAGCTATATCCATCACCCACCATGTATCTATGATAGAAATTAATGATTAGCATACACCACATGATAAAACAAAATGAAAAAGAGTATGCACTGAACGAGAAAAATTGTCAGTTATTAGAGAGGAATCAAGCGGGTAAACATGATTAAGAGAGAAATTTAATTGTTGAGAGGGCGGTTTCAAATTCAGAGACAATTTTTGAGTTTGAGTGCATAGGGTTTGTAGAGAACAGAAAATTTTAGGTCTGAGAGCATGACAATAAATTAGCATTAATATTAATTCATTAATAATAATAATCAGTATATAACAACACATCTTTCTCCACAATTAGGTATTGATGGATAAATACAAGTTTACCACCGCCTCCTTATTTTACACATGATTTTCCAAAAATTAGGTGTTAAATAATTAAAATTTTATTTGATTTTAAGACATGAACATTTCAAACCTTATAATTTTAAAAACAGGTGTCTACTATTACAAACTAAAATTTATTTATTTAATATATTTACAAAATTTCCATTATTGATGAGTTTTACACCTATTTTTAATAAAATAGACATGTTATTAATAATTCTATTGTCATTTATATACTAGTGTTACAACATCAAAATTAATACATACAATCCCCTAACATCTTAAAATCATGTTAACCCATAAACCACATAACCTTCAACAATGGAGGAAAACATACCAATAATTCAAACTCAACTTACCATCAATATATCACACAAAGTCACCATCGAATCACAACAATATCATAAAAATATTATAGAAATTCATAATTAACCAATACCTCGTTTGCCCTATTGAAGGTTAAGGACTCCTCAACTCCAACCCTCATGCATATACTCTTTATTAAGATTATTCTCCCTCTTATTTTGTGATCCTAACAACAGTAAAACTTTGGTTTGATTGATGATCTTCCCTCAGTTACTAGCCTTCTTTCTGTTCCACTTATGCCTAGCCTTTTTGTCTTTTTCTTTCACAAATTGCACGTACTGCCAATTTCCACCTCACTTAATCTATTCCCTCGTCCTTCACCCCCAATATTTCTACTAATTCACAATCAGCCTAATCTCTTACTATTCTCAATTTTTTATTTATTTAAATATTTTAATTAAAATATTTTTTATTCTAATTATTAAGATTCAAAATAATTTTTATCAACTCCAACAAATCACAACTTATTATCTACACCTCTATCTATAGGACATTCACTCATACGCTTTTATTTATCTAATTATTCACACATAATTTTTTAATAAAATACATATAAATCCCAAGGAATTAAAAAACAGCTCAATTAAAATAATTTAATAAAAATTGGGGTGCTACAAAAAAAGAGGGTTGTTGACCTTGTCCATGAGAAGGACACATGCTTAGAGGAGGTTCACTACGCCAAAATTGAGTTTTGGCAGCACCCAAAAGAAAGCGCTTGTATGAGAAAGCGCTGCCATAAGTTATAAAAACTTTTCTCTCCAAAAGAACACTCTTAAAGGCTAGCTTAAGAAAGCGCTGCTATATGTTGCCTTTAGAAGGCGCTTTCTAAAAGTGCTGCTAAAGGTTAACGTAAGAAAACGCTTTTATAAAGCGTTGCTAAAGCCATAGGTAAAGAAAGTGCTTTCTTAGAAAAAAGCGTTGTTATATCTGGCCCTAAGAAAGCGCTTTTGAAAAGCGCTGTCGTATCTAATGTTATAATTAAAATTCTAAAACCCTGATATAATAAAACACGATATATGTTCTGAAACCAATTCTCAGAACGCGTACAGTACTCCATCTTCTCCATCTTCCTCTTCATCTTACTCGCTCACCCTCCAAAACGCCATTGACCATCATCAACAAAACGCTTCCCGCCACTGTAAACCATGCCCGCCGCTGTAAACCCTTCGTCCCTCTCTCCTTCATCGACGTAAACCCTCCAACCGCCGCCGACCCTTCATAACACAATCTCTTCGTCATCTCTTCTTCATCACCGTAACTTGTCAACCTTCATCAAACAACCATCGACCTCTTAAGAACTTCTCACATCCGCTTTCTGTTGTCACCGATATCAACCTTCCTCTTAACAACTGTTCAACAACACTCATTCGCTCAACATCTTGCCTTCGCCTCCGATTTCACAGCAATTCGCCTGTTCATCTTCCGATGTTCTGATACGCTACCAAGATCGCCATTTGGTAAGTTTCTATTCCATATCATTTTCTTTTATTGCTTGATTTCTAGACTGAATTCTTGTTAAACCAAACTTCGATTTGCATAGAGGTTGATAGAAATGTTTATGGTTTTGTTGGTATCCAATGGTGCTGAGGTTGGGATGTTTTGTTTCGAGTTAGAATTGATTAGGAGATTATTGTCCGTGGTTCTACTTGTTGCTATCTGTTATGCTGCGGAAAATTCCTTTGATACAATTCTGTCGGCTGTTTTATTTCGGTTTATTTTCAAATATCTAAGTCTAATTATGTGCAATAATGTTTCCTTGTTTGTGTCTGAATAAGTTGATACCGTTGCATCGATACCATGTAGGATCTGAATAAGATTGATGATTATTGCGATAGTTTTAGGTGTTATGTTAAATTGGAATGTTGAAACTGTTATCTTGGTACTACCTTGGTCATGTGAAATTTATCATATCTGTCGTCTCAGAAATCACACTTACAGCCTGTTTCCTTCGCCGCCGACCTCCATTCTCATTGTCAACAACATTGAATAAACCATTGTATTGATTGGGCACATGACATTTTGTGTTGAATAAAATGCGTTGAATAAATTTTGTTGAATAAACTTGGTTATAGTTTGCATAAACATTGAATAAACTTTGAATAAGGCTAAAATTTATCTTATGGCTTATTCAATGCACCAAAAATTTATCTTATGGCATCCAAAAGTAGGAATATCATGCACCAAAAAATAAATTTATCATATGGCATCCAAAATTAGGAATATCATGCAACAAAAATAAATTTATCATATTTACTTGATTTCTAGTTAGTTTCGATGATGATTTAACATCGATGTCGCGTGTACCCGCGTAAGATATACCCGAGAAATTTATGGGGCAACATGTCGTTTCTTTTGTGTGAATTTGAACGAAAAAGTCATTTTATTTTAAGTAATCGTTTGAATTGTGCCTGCTCGGAACTAGAACGAATCATTGATTGAGTTTCAGTTGTATTCCTTGAACAAGAAATTTCAATTGTGATACCAAGGTTTTCTGTTTGTGCTAAACACTTGTCAAGACGAATTTGGAGTGTCAATTTATACTTATGTCATGGCTGCCTGGATTTTGTTTGTTTGATTTGTAGCTCACTTTGAATTTGGTTTATCATGTTATAAACTAGAATGGTTTGTCAACACTTTGCTTGAAAGTTTAGTTTCAAATTGGTTCTATATACGCCCAAATTTTCGAGTTTGTAATGACATTTTGCATTTGTGTTAAGTCATGAAAACTATGGGCTTATGATTGTGTTAACGTACTAGTCTCACCTTAATTTCACTTGAAATCGTGAAGTTTGATTTCTAGTTAGTTTCGAGTTCTTTTATCCTCACAAAATACACCCAAATATTTGTTAATCCTTACCCACTGCTTATAAAGATAAACTTGCCTATTTAATAGTATGAATGTCGGTTTTCATACTTTTCTGTCTATGGATGCTATCATTCTATCTTATGCCTAGGCTTTTAATGTGAAATACTAAATGCATGATTCGTTCATTTACTTTGCGCAATTCAGGCTGACCAAGAGATGCAAGAAAACCTACTTGCTGGGAGGGATTGTTTTTTATCTTGTTTTATAGCCATTATTATCCTTCACTTGGATGTCTTGAGCCTGTCTTATGTAACTCTTAACCCACAGTGTTTGTCTCTCTCTCTCTCTATGTGTGTGTGTGTGTGTGTGTGTATATATATATATATATATATATATATATATATATATATATATATATATATATATATATATATATATTCGACCCATAAACGCCAGCAACTACAAAACCATTCTCCTTGTTGCAACAAAGACAAGAATTTGGGGGTAACTGTTCTGCAACGACCGCAATGATCCAGTAAAAGGGTAAAACCCAACTTCAAGAGAAGTTAATCTCAGTAAATATGGACTACTTTTACTCACATGTCATTTGGAGATAACTTCTCTCCTATTTAAAATTTCTATTTTTACTCTCACGCTAACTTAGAAGTTGGAGTGTTAACCATATATGTAGGTTTGTTCCATCCCCACATCAGAATCAAAACTCCGCCGTGACGCAAGACTCAAATTAAAGTTTTGGATCATCATATTGTTCTCGAGCAAAACACCTCCTTTTAAACAACCTCTTTCATGTTTGGATTTAATCTTCATTGATATTTAAAGAAAATGAATTTGCAACCCTATTTGAGTAGTATCTCATAGACATAAATTGATGGATTGATTTCTTTCTTGTATTCAATAGTGTTTGGATATGTTTTAGGACATAGAATAAATTTTCAATTTATTTACCATTTAATTTGATACTCACAATAATAAGAAATGTGAAATTTATGCCAACAAATTTTTATTAGAGACATAAAGATAAACGGTCAAGTGCATCTAGTAACGGTGGTTAAAATCAATTAAATATTTAATTTTAAATTCAAATTCTCTCCTTTATAGTTATCATGTTTTTACCTTTTAATAGAAATAAAGAGAATAATGGGAGTATGAGTTTGCTAAAACATATATATAAAAAATAAAAAAAGTGTACTGTTAATGCAATTTAAACAAGAAAAACACGTTGAAATAAAAATAAATGGCCAAATTAAATCTTTAAAAAGACGAAGAAATAAAAATAAATAAAACAAGGGGTCAATAAATTATTAATTCTAGCTACAAATCTAGAAATGTGTTGTTATGTGAAAACCAATTAATGTGCATGATTCGGATCAATGCCATGAATCCAGCCAACATGGACCCACCGTTTTTGTAATGAAAAATCTCAAAAATCTGACTAAAATGGCTTCGGAGACCTTCAGTGTATTAGACTGACGTGATAACCAACTACATCACGAAACCATGTTATTCTAACTTTATATTTTATTTTATTTTGTTTGTAATATATTCATAAGTATTTTAAGTTCTGTAATTAATTGGCCGTTTGATTTGATAAAGAAATGCCCCCATAATATCCACTGATTTGAGCTTTGAAATATTCCAATCCAGATGCTCAACTTTGTCATTATAATACGCCATATCAAATGAAAAAATAGGACTGCTCATAAATTACACAACAATAACATCCACTAAACTAAAACTATTTATCTTAACAAACACTAACCACATTTAGACAAATGGCATACTCTATCATCATAAACTAAACCAATGGAAGTGAGTAGTTTTTTAATTTCTTTTTCAAAAATAAAGGGGGTGAGTGTGGTGTAGACATATATCTAAAAAGGGTTGAAAGCAAAAAAATAATTAATTTTCAACAAGATTTTTATAAAATTCAAAATTATTTTTAATTATAAGGCAGTTTTATTCGTATTCAAAACTCTCTCAAATTATTTAAAATTTTCATTTTAATTTAAAAACTACAACTCTAATATAATAAAACACAATAAATTTTAAAAATAAGTATTTTTTTATTGTTTCAATTGTTATTAATGTTAAATTATACTATGAGGGGACACATGTTTTCAACCAACTCTATTGTTTTAATTTTTCATGCATCGTTCTACTAAATGTACACATAAGTAAGGTGACTATTGATTTTTATACGGATATTTAACATTTATTTCAGTTATCGTTTCATGTATTTGTCTAGGTTTTATTTTGTTTTTATCGTATTTTATGTTTTGGTTGTGTGTTTGAGTGTTTTCCGGGTCAGAGGAATGAAACAGGGAAAATTGAGGCAAAAGAAGTGTAAAAATCAGAATATTGGAAGCTACAGAGGTCTTGACACGGTCACCCGTGTCACGGGACACAGCCCGTGTCCGGAAAGTATGCACAGATGCAACTTGGGAGAAGAGAAAGAGGCTGACACAGGTTCCCGTGACAGCTGACACGACCCGTGTCAGGAAGTCTGGGCGAGAGGTGTTCTTTGAAGCGATGGACAGAGGCCGACACGGGTGCCCGTGTCAGGTGACACGACCCGTGTTGGCCAGGACGCTGAGAATTCTATTTTTTTTGGAGTTTTAAGTGTTTTTAGATCTTTAAGGGTATTTTGGACATTTTACATTGCTGAGTGATGACATAATACTATTTAAACCTATTTTTTAGAAGAGAAAAGGACTTTTACGAATAGGAGAATCCAAAGAATAAAAGATTGAAGCGTATGCAATTCTTGGAGGACGAAAGATCTTTCTTTAGAGGAAGCCATTGAAGATCCAAAGTTCAACATTAATTGTAATGTTTACATTCATATTATCTGAATTTATTTTGAACAATATTATGAGTAGCTAAAACCCCAATGCTATGGGGTGTCCCTGGTTTGCATCTGTAATGACTTGAATTCCTGAGTGATCAATTTCATATTTTTATTATTCAATTTAATCGTGCAACGTTTTTATGCTTTCTTTATCAGACCAATTAGGATTGATTTACAGTTAACAATTAGTTGGACCACAATTGTTAAGGTTTTTATATGAGTAGACTATAGTAGATATCACCTAGGACTAGGGATACCCTATAGTTACCAAATTTAACCCTTGATAAAACAAAGGCTTGATTTCATCATAATTCTCTAAGGACTTAGGAATTAGGATTGAATGTTCAAATGTTTTTCCACTAAAGACTTAGGGGAAAAACAACCTAAAGGGCTGGCAATTGATAATATGAACTTGTTGAATAGATCAGGGTTTAGGGTAGTTACAAGAAAAATTATACACTTTACCCTAGCATGCTCCTCATAATTGTTAAAAAAGCCAATTTATATTTCTGTTAATCTTACAGTGACAACAACAAACCAAAACACAAATTCAAGTTTTTGTTTAATTGAACCACACATTAAACTCGATACTACACGCAGTCCTCGAGATTGATATCTGGGGAAACTTCCCTATTATTACTGCAAGGCAAAATATTACACTTGCTATTTTTCCGATCATAAGGCAAAACGAAATACTCATGATCTAAGTGTATGTCATTCAAGTATTTCGGATAAATAGTTGATGTGTCAATCAAATACAACATATGGGACCTCGTCGCATATATCATATGTTGATGTGTAATCTCTTCGTTGAGTCACTAAAATAATCAAATTCCTTTCATATTTTATCTCTACCCATTTGATTATAACAACTAAAATCTCAAAGTTGCATAACACTTACTCCTAATTTCTCAAGGTTGGCTCCTAAATCCTTCACCTTCACCATCACATAACTTAGACGTCATAAATGAAATACACGAGAAGAATACCTCATTATTGACTTATAAATGTGTCTTATAAGATGTGATATATCATATTCACGACCTAACATCTCTAAATACTGGGTGAGATAGATTGGAGAGTCACTATATCTCAAAGTCGTTGACGAAATAATCATTCGCAAAACAAGGACTATACACTCTGAAGATACATGAGTCTTATTTGCAACAATGCCTCAATACTTTTAACAACTTAATCATCGATATGTTAAGGCTTAGGGTGAAGCTTGATGACAAAGACAATGTAATTATACTATTTTTCTAGTCACCATGCTTTCATATGGAAGGCTGGATTGGCCATTTGGTTTCAAATTGCACAAAAATGCATGTTTGTTCATGATGAAAAAATGGAGTAAATTGAGGAAGATTACCATAATTTTCGGACCTGTGGAAGCTTGATTCTGATCAATATGATTATATGTGATCTTTTAGGAATAAATTTCAATTTGAAACAAGAGAGTTGTTGGAAAGTTGAGCTTTATGCAAATGGATATCAAGGTTTTTCCATTTCACCCAAAAATGACACCATGAAATGGTTAAAGCTTCAATTCCCTATGCAATAGATGAAGGATATGTATAATTGCTCAATTATGTTGAGATTTGAAAGTTAAATGGCCTAAAAAGTGGGATTATATAGCTTGGGCTTTGTATTTTCTATGAAGCTTGTCACAAAAATGGACCTCTAATTCAAGTTTTGGATCTTAACTTTATCTCTTTGAAACTCATAGCTCAAGTGTGATAAATTCACGCTCTTTGAATTTTTAAATATATGTGAGCATCCTCTACAATTTTCATGTTGAGCTTTTGGCTTCAATCAATTGGGATCATGGAGAAAAATTCCTTACAAAAATTGAATTCCAAGTTGAAAATACTTAGAGATGGGTTTCCCCCTTAACCCATAGGCCCGTTGCATTCGAGCAACTCTTTGACGTTAATGAGCCCATGCTGGAATACGGGCCTCCCGTCCTCATCAACAATGAATTTTCCCCCTTAACTCACGCGTTCGACAAGGGGCAACCCCTCAACAAAAGCCAACAATCATTCATAGCTGGCTTGTTCCTCAGCATTTAGGGGGCCCGATTTCACAATGTAATGGTAAGTATCGTGGGAAAAATGCTCGAACTCCCAATGAAAATGGAATTTCTGCACTAACTCCCTCATCTCATCACCCTCCTCGGTCATCTCTGGTCGTCCATCTGGACCAAAATTAGGGACGTTGTTGAAAACATTAAGGACAACCTCCTCTGACACTAGTTGGACCAAGAAGTACTTATTTTTAAAGTGTCGAACAAATTTGAGGTAAGCTTTGAACAACTTGCCCTCCTATTACAACGAGACCCAACCATACTTTCCACCAATAGTACCCTTCTCGAGATGAAAAAAATGGAAGAACAAGGAGACGATAGTGTGACACCCCAAATTAATTCAACTATTAAATAATTAGAAATTTAGTTATTAATTTAATTAAAGGTTTAATTATTGGCATTTTTGAATTAATGGATTTAATTATTTAATTAAATAAATGGATGTGTTGGGGGTGTGAAGTAGAATTGGGAGGTGTGTAGAGTAAAAGACTCTAATTAATCTAATTTATTTATTTCTATTATTTGGAAAATAAAAAGGAATAAATAAAGGAAAGTGAGAAGAGGAATTAGGATTCATTCTACGTACTTTTGGAAAGGAGAAGAGAAAGAGGAGAAAAAGCCAAATCGTCAAAATTCGAAGATTCATCGCGAGGTAAGGGGTGATTTTGTCTGGTTAATATGCCTTATAGGTTTTGATAATCAATAGGATGAATTAATGCGTTAGGAATCTCGAATTAGAATTTCTAGGTTGTGCCCTAATGATATGATCCGACGTAAAAACCTCAATTGGAATTAATAAGAATGGTGAATATGAGTAGGTTGATTGTGGATTAACTAAGAAGTGTAATTATGTTGTTAATTGGATGTGAAAATACATAATAATTACTGTTTCTGTTATAACGTGGTTGTTGGTGATGAATGGTAGAAATGGGGATTGCATAACAGTGGGAAAAACAGGTTTTTGGTGAGAAATACGCAGCATGAGTAGACACATAGGGCTATGCGTCGACACAAGCTGCGTTGGTTTAAGAAAACAGAAGCAGGAAAATTGCTTGTGTCGACACATACAGCCATGCATCGACTCATGTGGCAGTTTTAGAAGGTTTGCATCGACACAAAAGAGTTATGCGTCGACCCAAGATGCTTTCGTGTCGACACAAGAGAAGTTTGTGTCGACTCATACTGAAGAAAATTGAGAAAAACAGGTTTTGGAATAATGTATGACTCGACTCATACAATGCTTGTACGAATACAAGTGGTCTATGCATCAACACAAATGGTTATGTATCAATACAAGTGGCCTATGCATCAATACAAATGGTTATGCATCAATACAAGTGGTTTTGTATCAATACAAGTGGTCTATGCATCAATACAAGACGGTTTTGCATCAATACAAGAGAGTATGTATCGACTCATACTGTGTTAAACCAGAAAAATTGAAAATTTTAAAGCTATGCGTCGACACATACGACCTATGCGTCGACACATACTGTGTAAAAAATTGAAAATTTTAAGCTATGAGCCGACACATGAGCTTATGCGTCGACACATACTGTATAAAAACAGAAGGTGATTTTTTGAAAATTGTTTTGGTCATATCTTTGTGACCGTAACTCCGATTTAAGCATAGTCGATATTGTTGGAAAGCTTAGAACGAGTACTATCTATTTAAAACAATTTCAAAACCAGTAATTGAGATCTTGAAGGATTGTTTTGGCTTCCGTAGGAAGGATCCGTTGTAATTCGTGATTGTGTCATTAACTTTGTGTATACTGGATGGGTGTTAATTCTATGTGTTGTAATTAACGTCATATAATCATGATTGTATTGTTATTATATGTTGTTGCTGAGGTTGTATATTCATGATGCCTGTTGATATCATGAGTTGTTGTTGTTGTTGTTGTTGTATATACCGGTGATAGCCTTACTAATTGAAGGGTAAGCGTTTGGCATATTTATGCTTTGGGATGATTTATTTCATGATAGGTGCTGATATCATGTTGTGGTTGATGATGGTTTATGATGTCTGATGTGGTCATAATCTGTGTTGAATGTTGCATGCTTTTGATGTGCATTCATATGCATTCTGGTGGAGTTAATTCCCATTGTGTGGAATTTGACTTGTTTTGCCAATACCCGTACCCAGTGGATAGTGGTGGTGAGGCTGGATTCTTGACCCAGTGGTGTATGGGAGAATCGATGATTGTGTTGTTTTCCGAGGTGTAAGCGGAGAGGTGTGAACTTGGTTCACGTTTGGTACCACATGCATTGAGTCTGCATTGCATATGTAATTATAACATGTTAGGATGGTTTCCAGTGTTATAATTGCATTGATTGTTGTTATATGCATAATGATCTATGTGAATTGTATTTGTGAATCGCATTCTGGTGATGCTAATGCGGGTGGAATAATGTATTGATTGTTTTAAATAAACGTATAAAGCATTTTAATCTTGATGAAATCTCACCCTTACTTTGATGATTTCAGATTGAAGTGATTAGCTGCTCAGGAATTGGTGAGGATGGCTTATAGAGCTGTGCTATTTAGATAGCCCGCGTGTCAGTTTCATGCTCTGGTAGTTGTAACACTGGGGAACGATCGTTTTGGAATTTTTAAGGATTTAAACTTGTTTCTTTTGAGTTTATGCTTGGAATAATTACGTGTTGAATTTATTCCGGGTTTGATATTATTTCCGCTGTGTAAAACATAATCGTTGGTTTGAATTATATTTAATAAGTTCTTCATTAAAAGCATGATTACTGTTATGGAGTTTTATTATTTGAATGATTTTTAAATTGTGACGCCCTTTCGTTATGTTAAAACTCTTATTAATTATATAATTCACGGGGAAATTAGAAGGGGTGTTACAGATAGACCCAATCTTCAAATAGACGCACATGATTTCAAATGCTTGCGTAAAGGCTATCGAATTCGGGTGGAGCTGTGAAGGTGCAAGGAGAAGATGGTCAAAGACAGTCAGCTGGTAACCAGTGAAGGAAAGCCTGAGCTCGAGATCCTTGAAAATGGTCTCGTACATGGAAAGTAGGGGTGGACATTAGGTCGGGATGGGCGGGTTCAGGCCCAAAAGTGCCACCCAGCCTAAACTGCGGGTGAACTTGAGAGGCCCATTTTCGCCCAACTTATATATCGGTTGGGACAAATTGGGCCAGGTCAGGTTGAGGGTGACTGCAAATGGTTTTATCGGTTTATAGGGTTATCAAATTGTAAAGTCCAACAACATTTTTTGATTTTTTTTTACTTTTTTTTCAGATAAATTACTGTACCAAATGTGCCTTACTTCCACCAAAACCAAAACTAAAATAAATAATCAATCAAAATTATCATAAAAAAAAAGTTAATGGAAACTTCACTCCATATATTTAACTCCAATAACCAACATACAAATAAACTTAAACACTCACCAAATTGTTAATCTCACAATCCAGTATATTTAACTCATATCACTACAACTTAAATAATAATAATATTACAACTACTTCAATGACCTTCCACATTTAACTCCAATTTGCTTTCTTTTATTTGATAAAAATCCCATATAGATCTTCAGATGGTGTGTCTGCAAAACCAATAAAACACAATATAACAAATGAGAAAGAAAAATGTGTACACAAGTTATAACCTTTTTTGCAGACACAAAAAGCAATTCATGTATAGGAGACTCAACTTCTATAAAACCAAAATAATAACCTTCTGCACTCAAATTAGAACAGTCTAAATTATAATCCTCATGTATACAATTAACATGTAACATTCATTTTTCTTTTCAAACTAGGCATGTTAAAAGTATAACTACCAATAACAAATACTAGAAAAAACAACCATGCTGAAAGTATAACTACTTTCAGTCTTTCATTAAAAGTGTATAAATATATTCCAAAACTATGCGGCAAGATTGGTAGTGAGATTGCTAGAATTAGCATAATCCATTGCGATTTTTCCTAATCCATTGAAGATACATACATCAACTAAATTTATGAGGGAACAAATGTTGTTGTTGTTGTTGTAATATATAGTCTAAACTCTAAAGATAAAAGATGTACTAGTAAATTTGCAGCTTGCACACGTTAAGAAAGGACACAACGACAAAGAGAATACACCATATGAGAACTTGCAGAATAATACATATATTTATCAATTGAATTTTCTCCGATGAAGGATCTTCAACCTTTAGATTGCTGAACTCACACTTCAATCCTTAATGCCTATCAGTCCATGTGTTCAAACAATTACTATCAATCAATGTGTAAAATTAATTAGTGTTTAGAGGAGAGGAAGTTATATAAAATGCAAAACAGAAAAAGTAATATTTTTTTTCTGCAACATATAATTAAGAATAAAAATACCCTTTATCACACGAGTATCATATTTTTCCTGATTGCCAATAAAGTACACATGTGGACAATTCTAAATGAAGAAAGGAACAAGATCCCTATCAGTATGAGGATAGCAACCTTAAGACAACAATTAATATCAGAACAATATTTTGAACATCAACAATGACAATTTGGTTTATGTCTTCAAATTTAGTTTCAATTTAAACATACCAATACAAAATAGAAGATGGATTCAAAACCTCTCAGCTTGCTGAAGCAACTGGGAAAGTCATCGAGTGAAAACAATGAAGTCGCCATCAAACGTTTTTTATCTCATGGAGAAAAAGGTAAATATCTACTAAACCTAAAAGGGAAAAATCATGATCTTACAACCAAGAGATCAGGTATGAGAGTCAATTACATGAGGGGAAGATATTAGCACCCCACACATCTGTAGTACTCTACAGGATCCACTTCTGTTATCTATCTAATGAGTGTGTTATATTTCTAAATCTTACAACTAAAAGAGAACATGGAAATATGAAAGTAAAAAGAAAACACGGGAAAAAGAAAGAAGTATTTACAAAGTTTTGCTCGGTCGAGCCCCGTGACCAGATGCCTATGTATTCTCTCATGCAATAGGAAAGTCAGAGTGTCGTAATTCGGCTCATATTTTTTGGTTTGTTTTGTGTTTTTAATGGAACGATGCCAAGTTCTTTTTCTTCCGCAACCTGGCCTTTGGAGAATTACACGTTGGCATATGAAAGAAGTAACGTTCTTTTGAAAAGTTGATGACAAGCCATAATGCGGAAAGAATTTGAATTGGTTTGTTAATTTTAACTTGAAAAAAGGTTTTTTTTTTTGTTTAAGAATGTTTTGAATGTTTTTGAAAGAAAAGAAAGTTTTAGTTTTAATGCAAATTCAAAAGAGAAAGAAAATGCTAAGGGAGACTAGCTTATCTCTAATTCTAATGTTAACATGAAAATTTGATCCTAAGGTTAAGGATAAAACAAAATTGCTTGCATATGCTAGCATGCATGGATAACTGTCCTAATGTGTATCTCGAAAACCATCATAATTGAGTAGTACTAAGGGAGAAACAAACAAGTGCTTTTGCAAAAGCATACAAACATGCAATGCGTGATCTATGTATGGAGAGGAAGAGGGTATCACATGGGAAGGTTTTAGTCGAAACAAACAAGCCATGTGGTTGGAGAGTATGTATCGCCATGGTATCATATTACCATGTGAGAAAAGTACATGAGTATAATAAGAGTATCAGTGCGTGCCAGCGCAAACTCCAGACAAAGCGTGGAGGGTCAGAAATATGGATCCTTATCCACTAGACGACTCGATATATGAATAGGAACAACTCCAAAGCATCATGGTGCGTCACGAGCTAAGGATGACACAGACGAAAGTGCAGGGGACGATTAAGGACCCTTTTCGATTGCCTTCTCTTGAGGACTTCAATAGTGGATGAGCTAATTGCCTTCTCTGAGGTATTTCAGCACAAATATAAATACACATGTGAAATCCTACTACATAGGTAGGATTTTAAACAAACCACACACAAATAACACACAATATGTGGAATTTCCTTAAACAGGTCTTTAAATAACTAAAGGGATTTCTGACATAATCAGCAATAGGGATCCCTGTCATGCATCTCTATCCTGCTTCTCATGGCAAAGAAAGCAGTAAAATTCCTACTTCTCATGATATCTAAAAAGCGATAAATGCGGGAAGATAAAATAGCATGAGTAAATACCAAACGGATATCAATCCGTAGAAAAAGCAATCCACGCTAAGAAACCCTGAGAACTTCGTGTGATCTTCACTAAGAAAAGAGATAATCAGATATGAAATAATCATCAAAGTATTCATGTGAAAATAAATCACATGCATCCGCATCATCACATAATAACCCTGCGCGAGATACAAAACTATGTCATGCTAAGTAATCCACTATCTCAAAGTGCGAGAAATCTCCATCAGAAGCTTACACAAAACACAAGATGAATTAGAAATTAACAAGGTTATAAAATTCGATTTGAACTTCATTGAGGTCAGAACCTATCATCATGCCATTCTTCGTGCTCATGGAACGAGGATCAAATATGCGGGATCAAAAAGAGTGACTAGAAATCCTAATCCTAATCATACACTAAACGTTATTTCGATTAATTCCTAATCTAATAAAAAATACGAAAAAATTATCACAAGTCAGAAATTGACATATTATCATCCATACAAAAAATTGGTAAAGAATTACGAACGAATCATCCTCTAACAATTGCCGAAAATTAAGAACCAAACATAAAGTTAACATGTCAAATGAGGCGTTTGGTCCTGATCCGAATCTGTCTAATATTACATGATCCATATAAATTTTATTTTTTAAAATCAAGACTTTTTTGAGTCACGTTTTTTTACATCATATCTCACGCTTTTATCACTCAGCAAGTCTCATTTAAGAAAAAACAAGGATCAACTCCTGTTATTATTTAATTATTCAAAAGATAAATGGGTAAAAATATAACAACAATGGAACAAATTCTGATTGGTCAACAATAACATCTCATGAACCAATAGGACGCGCACACATATAGGGCAAAAAATAGAATCAAAGTTTGAAATGGCGAACCTCCAGTGGCGTTGCCACCGTCTTCTCCGGCGGTACCCTTTCCGGAGGTGATGCAACCTCAACAAAAATTCCAACAACCTATATATCACCTTGCTCGTTTCATCATACCGATTCTAAATCTAACATACATTTGTATTGAATTTAACTAAAACGTTTAAAAGAAATATCAAGAGCATATAGATCTGGAAAATAGCACAATAGCTCCAATGGTGTAGAGCACATAGATGCACATGAATGATATTAACATGGTGAAACTAACATGCTGGAATTGTGAGGTCGAAGAGACTCACCTGCTAGACTTTTCGCTAAGAACTTCCTGAAGAAGAACTCTAAAATGGTTGCTCCTTGATCTCTGATTTTGAACAACATCTAAGCTACGCTTCTGAGAAAGAAACTCGGTAAGACTTCTGAACTGAATTTCCGTTGCGCTCAAACACTCGAAGAAAAAAAAAGTGGCAATGAAGTCGATGAGATGCAGCTTCCAGATACACCAAATGCAGACATAAGTTTCTTCTCGATACTAGGAGGAAAAATAACTCAAGAACTCCAAAATAACTCTCCATAGATGCGAGAGATATTCTTTAGCTTGAAAATGAGAGTGAGAGCGTCCATTCAGTCTTCAAGGTATGGTTTTAAATTGCAGTTGGGGTTGCGATTGCAGTTGGCGGCGTGAATTTATTTTTTATCAACAAAAAATTTATTATTTATTTTATATTTCACAGTATCTTCTATGTTCTCTCTAAATATTCATATATCTCATTAACAATTCTCCATCACTTCGAATCTCTCGAATATTTTTCAAACATGCCTTAAACTTATGATGTAAATAGAAAGAAAGGTAGATCAAATAATTATTGCAAACAATGCACAAACTATTGCATGGTGATGAGGTTGGATGCGGGCTGATGCGACCGTTGCAGTGTTATGATGCGGCCGTTGCGGTGTTTAATGTGATTTGCATCGCCATCGACCTAATGCGGATGAAACACTACCGCATCAATATTGCGGCCGCATCAGTGATGTGGCCGCCATGCTTCAAGGTGAGGAAGGAAAGAGAAATTTTGTTGTAGTTCCTGAACGAAGAAGAGAGCGGGAGAGTTTCGATTATGGTCGCTTCAATCTGTGTGGTCTTGAGAGAAGAATGAGAGTACGGTATGGCATTGCGAAAGAGAGATTATGGTGGTAGTTACACGGTCAGGAGAAGGAGAGAGTTAGCCAAAAATTTGTTAAGGTTACGGTGAGAAGCCAGAAAAACGGAAGGGGTGGAAAGGTGTTGTTTGCTGTCACCATTTTCTTTTTGCAATTTTGGGTTTGTTACGGTGAAGTCAAAAGAAAGGGTCCATGAAGGTTGATAAAGATTGAGAGGGTTGTATGAGTTTCTTGAGATTCTGTTATCGTGATGGCCAATTTTTTGCTGTTATGAGTGAGAAACGTGAGAGCCCTTCTGTTAGGGTGAGTGAAGTTGGTTGTGGAAAGCGAAATGGAGTGAGGCCTCTGAAGTTGAGTTCTCTTTTCCTTATGTCTCTTTCATGATGCCCATATATCCAGACTTTGCATGGAAATTTGGGGTAAGAAGAAACACATACCTTTTTTGATTCAAGCTAAAACGCTTCATGAGCATATCTTGACCCCATGCCCTCGTGGCCACCCGACTTACTTCATGACCTTCTAACTTGATGCCCAAATTCCCAAATAACACCACTTTGATGACAATAGAAAACTGACATATCATATAACATTTCTTATGTTTACACCACCTAGGAATAATGCTTGCAATCCCTCTCAAAATTGCCACAAAACTATGGTAGCATTACTGATCAAGCTGAAACTTCTCCAAGTACAATATTCATGAATCAACTCCATGTTGATGACTTCTAGAATATCTATCTTCGCGATTAATGATTCAAATGACGCGCCTACGGATTCAAGAGAAAGAAATCATAAGATACGACGAATTTTGTGTTTGGATTATCTCAAAATAATGCTTGCAGCGTGTTCGAAGATGCCTCTGAATTCATGAAATACTAACTAGTGAAAATGCCAGCAATTCCGCTGAATATCTTCCAGCTCTATCTTCCCGACTTCATCGCTTTATAAATCCCGATTTAAAGCTCGAATGAAGTCGATTTCTTCAAAAGAGTTGTAGATTGCCATAAGATGAATGACTTTGTAGTCGAACATTTTTTTATACGGAGTTGATAACCATATGAAAATTGGATCTGAAGTCAGCCACTTGAGCACATGGAAAATACTTCAAAATTTTACTAAGTGTTTAATTTTCCAGCATGACAAATTCCTATCTTCCAAACTTCGTAACTTTCAATCCTAGGCTCGAATGGACTCGATCCATTCGACAAAGTTATAGACTGTCGTGAAATGAGCGACTTTGTCTTTGAACACAAATTTAAACGATGCTTGAAAAGGAGTGTAAAACACTCCCGAAATCAAACACTTGGCCATGTTGAAATTGCTCAAAATTTCACTAGTGTAAATGTGCAAGAGTTGTGAACATCAAACTTCTGAGGCTCATAAATCGAAATCCGGAAATTTTCCGGAGAGACCCTCACAAGGACAAACTTGCAGTATGAAATGCACTTTTCCAACGATTACAAATTCGCGAACATTCGACCATAAACAAAGGAGATAGAGAATCGACAAAATGGCTTCATGAACACAAATGTCTTAAAACTTATAAAAAATTTGTAAGTCCAAAATTACTTAAAATACAAGAAATCTCATTTTTATCCGATTCTTCTGACTTTTCTCAACAAATGACCATATTTTCTCAAGTCTCAACTTTCGACAATAATTTTGACCAAAAACCTCACCTGGTCATCCTTTGACTTTTCGTTGACTTTTCATCCTACACGCTCGAATCTCTTCTAATTCGATAATTCTTGATTTTTTGAAGAAACATATGGATTTATAGACCATATATAGATGCCTTGAGATTCATAGAAGACTATGGAGTCGTTGTATGCTTGAAGAATTAGTCACACCATATCTATAATCCAAAACCCTAATTTCGCACCAAGAGTGATGAACAAACTCATTGAGGAAACTTAGTCCCACGCTTTAGAAACTCAGATGAATGCATGAATTATGATGCCAGTGCACATGATGTTAGGAGCAAACATATGAGGGATAAAAAATGGGGTATGCCACTTGCTATTACCAAAATCCGCACCCTAGACAACTAGCTATATGGATTCAAAATATAAGATGTCATTACCAAGATATCATTAAAAATTCCTCGAATAATCAAAAATTCAGCAACAACTAAAACAAGATGTCATTACCACTGTTTATTGTTCAATATTCAGTAATAGCTAGTTTCTTCAAAATATTCAGCAACAACTAGTTTCTTCAAAATAGGAATCCAAAATATATGTTCTTTATTCAACCATTGAGTAGTAATATTTAAGTCACGTATGAATCCAAAATATCAAAAAACATAATTGATCTGAAGAATTAGATAAAAACTATTAAATAAGAGTATGGTGGATTCAATACACATAATTTGAGCAATATATAACATAATAGAATACCTGAATTTCAAGCACAACCAGAAGGTTATGGGTGAGAATTTTTGGATCCCCTTCTTGCTCTTGAAGATATTTCTTGAAATTCTAAAATAATGACAAAGAATTTTAGATAAGACACTTGAATTTACATCTTATTTATTTAATATAAAGTTATAATTTTACCAGTCACAATATCATTTGAAAGCTCAAAATCTTCCATGAGTTTCATGTCCTTGAAATAGATAAAAGAAGGCTTTAACCAATTTTGGGTGCAAATTAATGCCTCTTTTATTTCAGCTATTAGAGAGCTTCTATAGGTTTCTATGACTCTTACTCCTGTCCTAAAAGCACTTTCAGAAGCAACAGTAGACACTAGTGTGGTTAAAATATCTCTTGCCATTGTGGATAAAATAGGCTATTCAGATGATTTATGTTTCCATCACAAAATAATGTCAAAATTAGGATCCTTTTTGACACAATTATCATAGGGATAACCGTCAAACTCATTTTTTAGATCAAACAAATCTTGTTCCTTGAAAGTTTCTCAAAAGCATTGGCTCTAGCCATAATCGAAGAACATATAACATTAATATTTGTTTCAGAACTGGACACTTGTCCACCACTACCAATAAGTTATCCAACACTATTTTTTTGGTCATAAGCATGCTTATACCAATCATACAACTTTTGCAAACTCTCTTTTATATTTTTGAGCTAGTCACTACTAAACTTAAGACTAACTCCATACATATGCTTCAAAGTTTATTCAACATATCTCAACTTGAATCTTTGATCAAGAATAACACCATAATATATTTGCTTGTTCATCTTATCAACACTCCCCTAATATCTATTATATATTTGCAAAAATAAAATTTAAGTTCATTGTAGCTTCATGGAAATCACAATAAATGGAAGACACTTGTTGAAAACTAGTATGCAAACTCACATATTGAGAGGTGGAAAAAATCTTAGTTGCTTCATATAATAAATTTAAAAAAAAGTGAAAAAATCCCTAGCAACGTCCCAATCATCACTACTATGGAGTTACCTTTTCCAAAGAACTCCTTATAGCTTTAGTCTTCATCCTCAAGTTTATCAAAAGCGAGTTCTGTAACACCCCTTTTCTAAAACCAAATAAATATAGCATATACCAGAGTAAACTAACATGGATACATACATACAAACGGTGTCACATGTCATTTTCCATACAACAGAAAACCATCAAAACAAACATAACATGCACATGGTCTAATTCATAACACATATTTAAACTCCATGCTTCATCTAATTATGCATATCACAACGAAATATTTCTTTTCTCAGATAATATTAATGATTATATCCCATACTATAATCATAAAACAACTAACAATGAATTCGTAACATAATAAAATCATATGAATCCAAATATCGGCACCAAGGCCACATCACATATTATCTCATCAGACAAATCCAAAACAAATGAGAATACATAACAATATCTCATAACAAACATGAGTGCAAATAACCCTTGTGTTACATGACCAGAGCAATGATTCACTAACTAGAATAACGAATAAGCTAACTAATCTCCTCAACATATCACCCCCAATTCAATTATCTTAGAATTAGAGCCACACTCCAGATCCGGACAGGACCAAAGCCACCATATGTGAACCCATAGTTTCACCGCCTACATTTCCACTTAAGAATCAAAGTCAACTCCCAAAGTACAATCTCCTCATGTATGCATGTGCAATTCATCGACAACATATGCTAATTAAGATTTTCCACCAATCCTAATTATTCATGCATATCACAATAATTCAACACATTGAATTATCCACCTTTGCACAAACATCATGTATCATGGCATCATCACCAACAAAATAATACACATAGTATTTACTATCATCACACATCACAAATAACATATAGCATGCAAGCCAACTCATGTTATTCTCAACAATTCACCAAAACACAACATACATATACTAAATTCATGTATCATGTTCCTAAAGTTTACATAGTATAAATCATCTCAACACATCTTCATAACATGTAGCATATAGATAAAATTCATGTTATACTCAAGAAACATCAATTTCCAATACTTACATGCACAATTCAAGTGTTAAGTTTCTCATCAAAACACTTTCAAAACTCATCAAAATAATTATTAAAATTCATGTCAACTAATGGTAAATCATACGCATGCAATCCCATAAGCCATTCATGCATAAAACAAATAAATAATTTTTCTGAGTTCAGCCCACCGCGCTACGCGTCACCAATCCCGCTCAGCAGCCTCACGATTTTCAACAAAAATCTGCTACGAAAAGTTCTGTCAAGCCCCCCGAATTTCACTAACAAAACAGGTTCTAATACTAATTTATCACTAATTAAACATAATCTAACATGTATACATCATAGGAAACCTATTTATATCATCAAATCTAGTTTTCCTCATCATGAACCCCAAATCCCCAATTTAATTTGAGTGAACAAAACCTAGCATTTGAAATACCCATTCCTAAAACATGCTACTAATCACTACCCAATCACATACAAATAAATAATAATGAGGATTCTCCCTCTTACCTCTTGTAGATTCTCCTCTAGGATTTTCTTCCTCTTTCTCCTGTTTTCTTCTCTTCTTCTTTTATTTCTCCTCTTTTGTTTATGATAACAAATAACATTAACCCCTCTTCTTACTACTTATTCCACTAATGGGCCTTACTCTCTAGTCACTCTATTCATTTTACCAAGCCCAAAGCCAATTAATTCTATTTCTACTCATAATCTTAATTATTCAAATAACACATATATTCAAATAGTTCAATTAACACATAATCAACAAATTAAATAATTAAATAATTATCACACTAAATGACCCAACTACCCCAAAATAGTCACATAAACACAAAACCATACAATTTAATTAATTACTATATCTCATAATAATTAATTAAAATAATAAAATAAAATAAAAAATAATTAAATACTATTTAATAAAATCGGGATGTTACAACTCTCCCCCACTTAAAAGATTTTTGTCCTCCAAAATTACCTCAAACGAACAACTCAGAATACGAATCCTTCATCTGACTCTCAAGCTCCCAAGTCACATTACCATTAACGGGACCTCCCCAAACCACTTTCGCCAAAGAGATTTCCTTACCTCAGAGTTGCTTCACTCTTTTATCCTCTATATGCATAGGTGATGTCTCAACCATCAAATTGTCTCTTACTTGCACATCATCTAACGGAACAACATGAGACATGTCTGCCATACATTTCCTCAACTGAGATACATGGAACACATCATGTAGATTAGCAAGTGTCAGTGGCAAATATATGTGATAAGCCATTTCACCCATTTTCTCGAAAATCTGATAGGGACCAATAAAATATGGAGTCAACTTACGTGACTTCAAAGCTCTACCAACACCAATTACAGGAATAACTCTCAAAAACACATGATATCCTTTCTCAAAGCTAATATCCTTTCTTCTCTTATCATGGTAACTCTTATGAAGACTCTGGGCAATCTTCATCTTTTCTCGAATCATCTTAATATTATCCTTATCCTGCTGAATTATCTTGGGTCCAACCACAACACTCTCACCAGATTCATACCAACACAAAGGCATCCTACACCTTCATCTATACAAAGCCTCAAACTGTGCCATTTTAATACTCGAATGAAAACTGTTGTTATAGGTAAACTCAATCAAAGGCAAATAACTATCCCAAGCACCTCTTTGCTCTAAAACACAATGTAACATGGTGGAAAAACTGACTTGTTTATTTTGCGTTTTATCGCAAATGTTACGGATAGCGAGAGTCGCCACCGACTTTTCTTTTATCCAATAAAGAGAAGGTGAAAAGAACAGGAAAAGACCTTCGTTAGATTCTGAGTACGGGAGGCAATTATGAAAAGGGAAGATATTAGCACCCTTTCCATCCGTAGTTATCTATGCGCTCTTAGTTGCTTAATTCACTTTTGAAAAATTGCTTTATGTGTTTGTGTGGTTTGAATAGTATTTTCAAAAGACATTTCGCTTTGACTTCGTAATGATTCTCGTTGGAATGTATATGAAGTGTTCGGAAATGTTTGTTTGGAAAATGTTTAACTTTGTAATGATTCTCGCTGGAATGTATACAAAGTGTTTTGAAAGATAGTTTGAAAATAAGTGTGAGGTGTGAAAAATGATTTTGATTGATTGGAGCAAGCAATAGAGTCTTATTTACCTACTCAGATTGGTCGTTTCCATGTTATTTTACTTCTCCTTTAGAATAAGGCTATCCATACCATTATTTGGCAGGTAACTTTATTCGTTTGAATGTGAAGGGACAATCGAAGGGTCATCGTACGGTCATAAAGGGAAACATGTAAGAATACCTTAGCAATTTGTAGGGACGATCATCACTTTTGTAGGCAACAACCGAGGGACGAGATCATATATATTCGTAGGCAACATCGAGGGACTATGATCTTTGTATCGAATGGACTATGATGATGTTATTCGTAAGCGTCTTTGCTAATGGTATCCCTACGTTCGAGGGACATGACCATTGTATTCAAAAGGCAACAAGAAAGGATACCCTAAAGGGTGCAAGTGTGCAAGAGTGTGTTAAGTTTATATATTTAATCTTGGAAATTAGGGTTGTCTATGTTTTTTTTAGTCTTGTCATACAAACCCTAGTTACTATACAGTTAATATGTGCAGAAAAGTAAAGTGCGGAATGTAAAGTGCGGAAAATAAAGTCCTATGCTATTTCATGACTTTGGGGCAGATACATAATATAGGTGCAGAAAGTAAATCTTTGCTATTACAAAATAAACCTTGCGACCTATACATTGTTTTCTAGAATTTAAATACGAAATAGTAAACAAATAATCAGAATAATAAGAAAAATGTTAATGAAAGTGTTTTGGAAATTAGTAAAAAAAAATTTTAGGGTTACTACCTAACTACAACAAAGAAAACATTTTTTTTTGGAATTTTGTGGATTGATTTTAATTAGAAAAACCCTAATTCTAATTAATTAGTATTTAATTAAAAAAATTAATTTAAATGTGAAGAAAAAGAAAATATTTTTTTGTCAAAAATTAAATAAAGGTTTTAGAAACCTAAATCTAAAATTAAAACATTTTTAGAATTTTAGAAAATAGTTTAAAAATTATTTTGAAAAGAAAATAAACTAGTTAAGAAAAAATAATAAAATAGAGAAAAGCAACAAGTGGTAAAAATTAAGTTTGACCCCTGCAAGGCTTGAACTCGTGACCTGGAGGTCATTGGTTCAAAATTTTACCACTGGACCACATGCATTTGGTGTTAAGGTCATGCCTCCAATTGTTTTTATATGATAACCTGCAAAAATCAGAAGTTATGAAAATAAATGGAAAAAGGCAGGCTCAAACCCATGACCTTAGGGGTGAAAGGACTAACTGTGTGTGCTCTACTGCTGGGGCACCCATACATCCACTAATAATGTCACGAAGATAAATACATAAAGGAAATTAATTCACAAAAATCAATTT
The DNA here is from genome assembly GCA_021764765.1 of Vicia sativa. Lineage (NCBI taxonomy): Eukaryota > Viridiplantae > Streptophyta > Magnoliopsida > Fabales > Fabaceae > Vicia > Vicia sativa. Next base: position 56,391,493 of record CM038796.1, on the reverse strand, counting down.
GAATCAACACGCGTGCTGGTGGGGTCCATGGCCATTTAAATGAACCAATGGAATGGATGAGATTTGCCATGTCTGAGTCAGCACCATCCCCTAAACCCTTGAACACCATGCAAGGTGGTTTCCACCATCGTCTCCGATCGATCTAAAGTTCAAAACCTGCAAAAATCAATGAAAACACAAGCAAAGACAACCCAGATCCACTAATTAAGGTGCTGCGAATCCAATGGTGCAATTAGTTTGTCCTGAAACGGCCTGAAACATCAGGTTCGAAGATAACATCTTCCTATTCCCTAACAATGGTGTTTGACGATTTAAGCCTTAAAGCTTGCATCTAAAACGTTGTACATGTTCTAACTAGTATCCTGAACACGAACAAATGTATCAAATATATTAATAATGCATGAGAATCGAAATCGAAATTAAACAACCTTACCAAACCGTGTACTTGAGAAGGTGACTTCTGGGCACAGCTAGGCTTTGCAAGCAATTGGAGTCAACTCCTGGAAACCTCAGGAAGGTGATAAACGTTTAAATCACCTTTAGAATAGTTGGAAAATTGACTTTGAACTTGTCCTAGGTTTGCAATTTTTTGGAATTTTCGTGTAGGATTTTAAGTGAAGCCAACCTTGTCCTTTGCATCTGAAGTTGTTGTGTATTTATAGAGGAATATAACTAGGTCAACAAAAGGAGGAAATATCTTGTATTGATTAAGATATATGTCATCGAAAATTAACACCAAATGTTTCCTTTTTGGCCTTCAATCAAGCCAATCTCCCGCCTATCAAGTCTTGTACGAATTTACTAGCTTACATGGACTTCCTTGGTCCTCAAGACAAATATAAATCAAGCCCACACGCCCTTCCTTGTACTCTTGCATTTTAATTTAGTTAACTTTGAATTTTAATGATTTAATTCAAAAATAAATAAAATAAATGGCAAGGTGGCGTGTAATTGGACTTATAAGCCATGGACAACCTCAAGAATAAGTTTGGATTACAAAAACTTAGGCCCATTTAGAAAATATTTGAATTTGCTAAGTATTTCTCTTCATGCACTTCTTCAAAAATGCCAAACTTGCACAACTTGTATCTCGCTCAATTTTCAACATTTTTAAGTGTTCTTGGACTTTTTAGAAATCTCAAGATGTCTTCTAAAAAATCATTTTTGTTTCACCTTCATTGAAGTTTCCATGTTCATGTACACTTCTTTTCAAAACGATGACTTTGTGTTGACTTTTAGAGGACCTATAATGTCTTGATCCATAACTCTCAAATGAAGCATTTTTGGCCAAAGCTTGTGAGACATGAAGTTGTAGAGAATTAAATTCTATTAAAAATGAGCTTTGGTGGAATTTTTTTTGATAAAGTATGTGAAAATTATGCTTGGTCAAAGTTCTGTTGACTTTTTGTCCAAAAACCCTAATTTGGAAACTTTCACTTTTGATCAACCCTTGAGTTTTCTTAATAGATCTCGATCAACCCTTGATAAAATGATGAATGTGACTTCAAAATATTGATGTTTACCAAAAATAATTAAGTTTGATTGTATGTTGACCACAATTGACTTTTTGTCCAATACAACTGATTTTCAACCATATGAGTAATTGACTGAGCAATCTTAAGCTGTGAGGCTTGAAACGTGACATGGTGATACCTTGAGACATATGAGGATGTATGATGACCAATTGAGGTGATAGAAATTTATTTTGTCTTGAGAGAAACAAAACCCTAGTTGTGGGTTGATTGCTTAGGAGAGGGTTTGTTTGGTAAACCCTTGAGGAATTCTTGAGTATGGAGATGTATCTTGACCTCAAAAGTAGGAGGGAAAATTTTGGAGTATAACACACAAGCTCTCAAAAGATACTCAAGTGATTGAACCGTCCTTTCAATTTAACCCTCAGTTTATGGATGATACATCGAACTCAAACACACCTTCGTACCTAAAGCATCTTGCAAACCTTCCCAAAAATGCGAAGTAAATCTCGGGTCTCTATCGAAAACAATACTTAACGGAACCCCATGCAAACTCACAACTTTCTCAATGTACAACTTAGCAAACTTTTCAATAGATAATCCATCAAAATCGAAATAAAGTGAGTATACTTTGTCAATCTATCCACAATAACCAAAACAACATCATGACTACTCGGAGTGCTCGGAAAACCAGAAACAAAATCCATTAAAATGCTATCGCACTTCCACTCAAGAATGGATAACGGTTGTAACAACCCCGATTATTTCTGATGTTCAATCTTAGACTTCTAACAGATCAAACAAGAGTACACAAACTCTACAATATCATTCTTCATACCAGATAACCAAAATAACTTCCTCAGATCTTGATACATCTTAGTAGCTCCAAGATGAATACTCAAACCACTACGATGTCCTTCATCAATAATTCTCTTATTCAAATCCCCCACATCGGGAATACAAACTCTATCACGACCCTTCATGATACGGTTCTCATCAACTCAAAAATCACCACCTCGACCTTGATTGATCAACAACAAATTATCCACCAAAACCAAATAAGATTTCTAACCTTCATGAATCTCTTCCAAAATACCACTAGTAAGCTTTAACATACCAAGCTTAACACACAAAGAAGTCACTTCACAAACCAAACTCTAGTCTCTAAATTTATCTAGCAAATACAACTCTCTTACCATCAACATTAACATATGCAAAGACTTCCTACTCAAAGCATCAACTACAACATTCACTTTACCCGGATGATAATTCAAACCAAAGTCACGATCCTTCAAGAATTACAACCATCTTATTTGCCTCATATTCAACTCTTTTTGATCAAACAGATACTTCAAACTCTTATGATTGCTAAACACCTCAAATCTCAAACCAAACAAATAATGCCTCCAAATCTTCAATACAAACACAACTGCGGCCTACTATAAATCATGTGTCCAATAAATCCTCTCATGAACTTTAAATTGCCTTGAAGCATAAGCTACCACTTTCCCATTCTGCATCAACACACCTCCCAAATCCATCAAAGAAGCATCACAATACACCATAAATGGTTCTGCCGGATTTGGTAAAATCAAAATAAGAGCGGTTGTCAACCTTCTCTTAAGCTCTTGAAAATTAAATTCACATTGCGAAGTCTAAATAAAATCTTGGCCTTTCCTTGTCAACTGTGTTAAAGGTATCGCCAGCTTAGAAAACCTTCAATGAAATTACGATAATAATTAGTCAAACCAAGAAAACTTCTAATCTCAGAAACAGATTTCGAAGCTTCCCATTGGGATACAACCTCAGTCTTTGTCAGGTCCACAGAAATACCACCACTCAAAATCACATGCCCAAGGAAACTCACTTCCTTCAACCAAAACTTACACTTAGAGAGCTTAGCATACAACTGCTTCTCCTTCAATACAGATAGCACAATCCTCAAATGCTCAGCATGATCCTCTTCACTCTTGGAATAAATCAAAATATCATTAATGAACACAAAAATAAATTGATCCAAATATTCATGAAAAATCATGTTCATATATTCCATAAATACACCAGGAGCATTAGTCACATCGAACGACATTACAAAATACTCATAGTGACCATACCTTGTCCTAAAAAGCAATCTTCTGAATATCCTTAGCCTTCACATGAATCTGATGATACCCAAACCTCAAATCAATCTTACTGAAAGCACAAGCTCTAACCAACTGATCCATCAAATCATCAATCCTCAGAAGTGGATACTTGTTCTTGATAGTCACCTTGTTCAGTTGTCTATAATTAATACACAATCTCATGGAACCTTCCTTCTTCTTAACCAACAAAATAGATGCACCCCATGGAGGCACACTGAGACGAATAAACCTCTTCTTGAGCAAATCCTCAAGTTGACTCTTCAACTCTTTCTACTCAGAAGCAGACATCTGATACGGAGCCATCGAAATAGGACTAGTTCCAGGATGGTGGCATAAACCATTGTTACTCAACTTCCCTAACGTCCTTCATTTGTGCTAAAATTTACACTCTTGCAATCAATAGACACCGAACCAACACTCCACCACTGAGAGAACCAAAAGTTTCTGCCCCAGTTGTTTCAAAGTCACTTATGCAAATAAGCGGTTATAAAAACACACACAAGTATCGATAGTGTTTCACACACATATCAAGTACAACAAGGAATAAATACATTAATAACCCGGCCAACTGACTGACCATTGCTCTGATACCACTAATGTAACACTCTATAATTCGCCAACGCAAATATATTGCACAATCAGAGAAAATTTGCATGCATATCAAGAGGGCATCACATATCTCTTCAAATTAAAATAACACATACAATGGTCATGCTCAAATAACACATATTTAAATTCATTCTTGTATATATTTAACAATTATGCATGTCACAACAGAATACTTGCACCTTTACATGTTACAACACATGAATCTCAAAACAACATCATATAAAAATAATTAGGCACTACGGCCATCCATCTTAATATCTCCACATACAATGCCAAATACGAAATTATAATATTTGTATCATGTTTTCAATACATCATAGCATAAACAAATAACATAAAGTATGTCAAATATCTCATACAAACTAAACATGAACCAAACGATCCCCGTGCTACATGACCATAACAATGACTCACTACCTAAGAAAGCGGATAAATAAAACTAGCTCCTCCATCTAATCCTTGCTAGAAGCGTCACTAACTTTGGTACCTGAGAGACGTCGTATAAAATGTCATTCCAATAGAAGGGTGAGAATTCAAATCATTATCAAAATGTATATAATTAGAATTAATATAGAAACAAACATCTAATTAACAATTCTCTACACTTCATGTGATATTCCATATAACATAAACATCACCAATATAGAAATTCAAGTAATCATTTAACCAATTACCACATTTTTCAATTCAAATACACATTCATCAATAATGCATTAGACTCTAATGCAAAATACATGAGACTCATGCATGTGGTACCATCCATCAACTTCAAGTTCATATCGCTCTCAATTCAATTATCTTAGAATTAGAGTCACACTCCATATCCGGACAAGACCAAAGCCACCATATGTGAGCCCATAGTTTCACCACCTATGTTTCCACTTAAGGATGAAAGCCAACTCCTAGAGTACAATCTCCTCGTGTATGCATGTGCAATTCATCGATAACATATTCAAATTAAGATTTTCCACCAATCTTAATTATTCATGCATATCACAATAATTCAGCATGTTAAATTATCCACCTTTGCACAAATATCATGTATCATGGCATCATAACCAACAAAAATATACACATAGTATTTACTATCATCACACACCACAAATAACATATAGCATGCAAGCCAACTCATGCTATTCTCAACAATTCATCAAACCACAACATACATATACTAAATTCAAGTATCATGTTCCTAGCATTTTCATAGTATAAATCATCTCAACACATCTTCAGAACATGTAGAAATTAGGTACAATTCATGTTATACTTAAGAAATATCAATTTCCAATACTTACATACACAATTCAAGTGTTAAGTTTCTCATCAAAACGCTTTCAAAATAATCCAAAACTCATCAAAATAATTATTAAAATTCATGTAAATTAATGATAAATCATAAGTATGCAATCCCCTAAGTCATTCATGCATAAAATAAATAAATAATTTTTCTAAGTTCAGCCCACCGCGCTACGCGACACCAATCCCGCTCAGCGGCCTCACGATTTTCAGCAAAAATTTGTTACATAATAGTTCTATCTAGCCCACGAATTTCACTATCAAAACAGGTTTTAATGTTAATTTATCACTAATTAAATATAATCTAACATGTATACATCATAGGTAACCAATTTATATCATCAAATCTAATTTTCCTCATCATGAATCCCAAATGCCCAATTTAATTTGAGAGAACAACACCTAGAATTTGAAATACTCATTCCTAAAACATGTTACTAATCACTACCCAATCACATACAAACCAATAATAATGAGGATTCTACCTCTTACCTCTTGTAGATTCTCCTTTAGGGTTTTCTTCCTCTTTTCCTCTTTCTCCTCTTTTCTTCTCTTCTCCCTTGTTTCTCTTCTTTTGTTTATGACAACAAATAACACTAATCCCTTTTCTTACTACTTAGTCCATTGATGGGCCTAACTTTTTAGTCACTCTATTTATTTTACCAATGACAAAGTCAATTAATTCTATTTCTACTCATAAACTTAATTATTCAAATAACACATATATTCAAATAATTCAATTAACACACAATCACCAAATTAAATATTTAAATAATTATCACACTGAATTATCCAATTACCCCAAAATAGTCACATAAACACAAAACCATACAATTTAATTAATTACTATATCTCATAATAATTAATTAAAATAATAAAATAAAATAATAAATAAGTAAATACTATTTTATAAAATTGGGATGTTACAAGTTCAAACTTATCCGCAGCCTCTAGCATTAAATATGTTGCGTTCCAACAAGTTGAAACATCAAGTCATACTAAGTTCTTACAAGTTATTCCAATAAATTCAATGCATTCTTTAAAATAAGCATCCCTATGAGATGAGGACTTGACAAATCTAACAACATCCCTAACACTAGTTATAAATAAGTGTTTATCTTTCAAACCCTCATTTACCACCAAGTTTAAAATGTGAGAAGAACACCTCATATTCTCCATCCCTAATCAACCCATTTGTAGTTGCTATTTTTTTTCTTTCAAATATGTCACAACAACATCATTTGAAGTAGCATTATCAGCAATTACGGTGGACACATTTCGAATTCCCTAACCCTTTAACACTTCTTCAATCTTCCCACTTATTGTGTCATCCTTGTGGTTTGGGACTACAATGAAGCTTATAATTCTTTTTTGATACTTCTATTTGTTATCCATATAGTAGGACGTAAGGGTCAAGTAGTTCATATTTTGTATAGAAGTCCAACAACTAGTAGTAAGTGCTACCCTGTTGCAGTCAGACTTAAAGAAGGCATTTAACTTTTGTTTTTCATCAAAGTGTAGCTGAAAACAATCCCTATCTACCGTACGCCAAGATGGGATGATAAATTGAGGATGAATTACGTTAAAATAAAATTTAAAACATTCACCCTCTATTGAAATGCTCATCTAGAACTACAAAAAGGGATACACACTTCTACAAGCTTTCTTGTCAAATCTAGGGCTCACTTGAATCAAATTACCATCCTCAGTTGGGTATGTTAGAATAGTTCTTGTCGAGTAAGTTGACACAACAAGGGGATTCTTAGGACATTTTTTAATATGATGGTTCAAGTTGGTGGTGTTCTGAGTCCTAGGGTCACACAAGTATCTTTTGTGATAGTGTTTGCAAGTTGTAGTGGGTTCGTCAAATAAGTCATCAGGTAATCTAATAAAGTGTTCCCAATAAGCAGATTATTGCCTAGAACCATTTGCACTAGATTTTATATTCTTTTAAGGTTGTGTATTAACTAATTCAGGTGCAACAACGACAGTTGTTGCAGCTGAACCAAATTCGTTAATTGGTAGATTTTGATTAGGCTCACCCCTCAGTAAAATAATGAAGGATCCATTATCAACAACTACCAATCAAATAATTAATTTTGAAACAGTCTCATACACCACAACATACACATCTATTTTAATCTAAGACTTCCTACCAACTAATAAAAATTCTAAGATCCTAATGTTCCAACGTGTATGAGTTTATAATTCATAGACACAATAAGTAAATCAAATCAGCCTGGGCATATCAATTAGTTTAAAACAACCCGTATCCATATATGCATGCAACACATACAATCCTAATTAGCATACATTTCAAAGACACAAAGTCAAATAAACTTACAATTACCTTGATCTTGCTCTAAGACTCTTTCCATGTACTTAGACCTTGATGATCCATGCTACTTTGAGGTTGATGATTCATGTTTTCTGCTAGTAATTAAGAGGACCTAACTTGTAAATAAACTCATTTAATAACTAAATTAACTAAGAGATGACATGTTTGAGAATCAAAGTAACAAGTAAAACACACATTCACATATGTTTTTGTAACATTCATACCAATGCACCACCAATACAACTAAAAGAGGGACACATGACAACTTAAATTCAAGAAATTTTGTACATACACATCAAATTAGAATGGTTTCATATTGTCCAGCAATCGCTATATCCAAACAGTTCATCATAACAAACTAGGTTGCATTTCAGTTTTAAATCAAATATGAATTAATATATTACTGAGTTCAACAAAACTCATAAGCAAGTTACAAGTTCTAGATCAAGTTAGAATCAAACAATGCAGACACGAGCCATGATTCACAATAATCTATAAGTATCCTAGCTTAAAACACACACATGATTCATAATGAGGATTCAGTTATTTACAAACAAAGACATTTCAAGCATACTTAATATTTATGATGAGAACATATAATGAGCTTTTTCCCAGTTATGGGTGCATATAATAAGCTTTTTCCCTTTTTATAATAAGAAAATATAATAAGCTTAATATTTATGATGGGGACATACTTAATATTTAGTGATGTAGTTTACGCAATACAGGCAAATGAGAGTTTGAGTATCCAAAATTTTAGCATGTATATCCAATCTTTTTCCTCTATAAAATGCTTTTTGAAAGGGGAATATCTATAATTTAAACATTATACATGTGATCAAACAATATAATAGAAAAATAGTACAAGAAAATAAATCCTAAATAAGTAAATTTCCCTAACTCTATTGAACTTTTAACCCTAATATTATGTTCTTTAGAACATAGAAAGGGGCACTAAAGAGGAAGTTTGTCTACAAAAAACACATGATTCAAAATGAAAATGAAAGATGTAAACGAAAATGATACTTACCCATGTGTGAAGAATTTATCTTCATGAACAACATCCCTAATTTACAGTGGCACAAAATGGAAGGGATCTAAAGAGGCATAAAATGGAAGGCTACAAATTGTATTCTACAGAGGTGTACAATGAAGAGATGAGAGAGAGAGAGGAATTGTGAAACGTTAAGTTTACTTGAGAATTGGAAAATAGTAAGGTAAGCTTATAATAAAGCGATGCGTTAAAGAGTTTACAGCCTTAGCGGGCGGGTTTGGGTACCCTTAGGTTCAATATGGCGAACTGGACCTGCCCAACCACACCAATAAGAAACAGTTTGTGTGAGGGAAACATTCATGTTTTTATGATGTCAAAACCTCATTCCTCTCCTCAATTTCATTTGAGCTACATTGGACAAGATTGGCAGAAAAGAATGAGATGGAAACTTCGGTGACATAAATTCTTGGCAAGAAAACTAATACATGCATCGACTCAAAACATGTTTCGGTCGACTCAAATTTTTATGCTTCTCCCGGGCTATGTCATGTAGACACTTCTGATCGACTCAAACTAGGAGTCAAGGAAATTCAAGGTGGCGTTGACGCAAGCCCCTGGTGCGGTTGACACATTCACGATTCAAGGCACCTCCCTCAACCATGGGTTGTGTAGCACCGACCTTCCCTTTTGGAGCGGTCGACCGCTCACATAAAAACTCATATTTTCTGCTTTATTTTTTCTCTCTTCAATATTTTGACTAACACATATAAATTGAGTTTTGATTCTTTTTGAGAAGTCAACAAGAAAAGTGAAAGATATACACATTGTGCTCTTCATCTTCATCCTCTATTCTCAAACATCAACATCTACACATAACAATGGTTGTTGATTTAAGCAAAGGGTTGTGGTGATAACGTTCAAATCAAAGATTCGATTTCAGATTTAGGTTGAGCAATTGTGGATTTTTTATTGAATAAAACCATTAGGGTTTCATCCTCCAAGATTCCTCTTGGTGAGGGGTTTTTTGCACAAGTCTTAGCTGCAAAGAATTCACCCGAGTGAAATTATTGGGAAACATTGAGTTTGTTCGATCAAGTAATGTTAACTGGAGGATCGTGAAGAAATATTTGGGGTCAATCAATTTCGATCAAAATCAACTGAGTGAAAGATTTGTAGAACGAAGAGTTCGTGTGTTCGAGTAACGATAACCGGAGGTTTGTTCGAAGGGATAGACACACTTGGTTTGGCTCGAAACAAGGGAAGGGAATAAGATAGTCCATCATTAACAATTGCTTTGTAAGTATTGAGAATCATTTCTTCTCTTGTAACATTTTGCAACTTAATATCATATATCTCAATTCTAGATTCTAGAATTTAGGGTAGATATACCCTATGTGAGGACGACAAATGGACCTAAACAAATTGTGTTTTATTCTTCTCTCTTCACTTTTATACTTGCTTATCATAATTTGTGTGATTTAGATTGTCAAATTTGCTTCTACTAAAATTATGGTGTGTCGAGCTCAATTTACAACCTTCGTAACAATCCTTTTGATTGATACCTAAGAAAAATAACCACCACAATTTGGTAAAATCAAATCTAGTGTGTTTTTCATATAAGGTGTTTGACAAATTGATTTATCCGCAAATTATACATTGTGCTTGGCTTTATCTTAAACAAACTCATTGGAAGTAATACATACTCATTGAGCGTGTTTAAGTTATTGACAAGTTGAGAACAAATGTATTGATTCACAATTCCTCATCTTGTCCCATTCGGTTACGCATATTCGATTTTTTTTCAATAGAGGATCATTTAGACGATTATATATTTTTGGAGATTTCGCATTAATTCTGAAAACATTTGAAAAGCACAAATTTTAAATAAGCGATCTATTCAACCCTCCTTCTAGATCGATCATATCGCTTAACAAGTGGTATCACGAGCGCCGGTTTATCTAGTGCTTCACATATTACTTTGTAGAATATGGAGAACGATCCAAAAGGGGCTTACACAAGAGCTCTTGTATTCACCGGTGAAAACTATAGCTATTGGAAAGATCGTATGCGGGTGCATATTAACTCTGTTAATAGAAAAATATGGAAAGTTATCGAGGATGGTCCTATGCAAATAACCATGACTGATAAGGTTGGTGCCACTATACTTAAATCGGAAGCACTATGGGATGAGGAAGATGAGAAAAAGTATAACTATAATTGGAAAGGTAGAAATATGCGCATAACATCTTTAGGAGTTAATGAGTATTTTAGAGTCTCACATTGTGCTACCACTAAGGCAAGTTGGGATGCTCTACAAATTTCCCATGAGGGGACAAATGATGTCAAACTAGATAGAATCAATAAATTGACTCAAGAGTTCGACCTCTTTCACATGAAGCATGGTGAAACCGTTGCAAACATGCAAAACAGATTCTCTTATATAATAAATCGCTTACACACTCTTGGTCATATTACTCGCAATGTTATTGCTACTAACAAAATTTTAAGATGTATTAATAGGGAATGGAAACCTAAGGTGACAACAATCAAGGAAGCCAAAAATCTAGCTACACTTGACATAACAACATTGTTTGGTAAGCTTCAAGAGCATGAGCAAGAGCTCATAAATCTCAACAAGCACGAGAAGAAAGAAAAAAAGAAAAACCAAAAGACACAGAAAATAAGTCTATCGTGTTAAAGGATTCATGCTCCAAATCCTCCACCAATAACTCACGTGTGAGTGATTCTAGTGATGATGAAAGTTCAAGTGAAGACATGAGACTGTTTGTGAGAAAATACCATATGTATCTCCGGAAGAATAAAGTCCAACACTCGGACAAAAATATCGTCAACTATAGACACCAATCTAAACCATGAAGACAAGATGAAGGTAAGAAATCTAAATCAAGGGGATCATGTTACAATTATGGAAAACTCGGTCACTATAAACTGGATTGCTCATTGCTCAAGAGAGACAAAGGAAAAGACAAATTCCAAAAGAGACCAAACAAAGATAGAAAAGCATACATTGCTTGGGAAAGGGATAGTGATGCTTCGAGCAAGGGTGACTCTAGTGATGAAGAAGAAACTATCAACCTTTGTCTCATGGATCATCAAAAGAAGAATTCTAAATATGATGATATTGATAAAATTTCTCATAGAGAATTGAAAATACCTTTTAATACTCCACATAATGAGGCTAAAGAAGCCTTTAAACGATTAGCCTCAAATAAGAAGATATTTTCATACCTTGAGAAAAAGGTGTCAGATTCCGAAAAGGAGTTGGAAGCTCTCAAGGAATCCATGGTAGAGACTATCAAAAGTGAAAGAAAAGATGACAAGATTTCTTGGCATGATTGGGTTGGATGTGAAACATGTCCATCTTTGGCAGAGAGAAGTCAAAACTCTTAAAGCCAAACTTGACAAAGCTTTACAACCCAAAATTACTTATGCTATTGATAGATCAAATTTCAATAGTTTGATTAATCCTTATCAAAAATACTCTTATGAAATAAGGGATCAACAAAGCAAAAGTAATTTACCCAAAATCTTAACTTGTCTATACTGTTGAAAAAGGGGTCACACTATTGGTAAATGTCGCTATAGGAGATTTTTGGTTCCTCAAAGCATTTTTGAATGGTTTCCAAAATGCAACTAAAGTATCAGTCACACACAAGGACCCAATAAAAATTGGGTACCTATTTCCCTTGTTTAAATTCGCAGGAGGAATGTCTTGAGACTACGGAGAGAAAGTGGTTTCTTGATGGTGGATGCTCAAGACATATGACGGGTGACATCTCTATATTTTTTGACTTTCTGGCTAAAAATAAAGGATTTGTTACCTATGGTGACAATAACAAGGGATAAATACTCGGTAAAGGTAGTGTAGATAATCCCTCTTCTACTATTATCTCTGATGTCCTTCTAGTTGATGGTCTTAAACACAATCTTATTAGCATTAGTTAATTATGCGACAAAGGATATAATGTCTCTTTTTCGAAAGATTGTTGCATGATTGAACACAATGATAAGAAAGATAATGTGTTCAAAGGCTTGAGGGTAAATAATGTGTACATGCTTGACTTAAATGAAATATCTTTAAGCGAAGCTAAATGTCTAGTCTTCTTGAGCAAGGAATCTTGGCTATGGCATAGACGTCTAGCTCACTTGAACTTTGATTTGTTACATAAAGTTGACTCAAAACATTTAGTAACCGGTTTACCAAAATTAAAATTCTCCAAAGATCACTTATGTGATGCTTCCCAAATGGGGAAGAAAACAAGAATCTCTTTTAAATCTAAAAACATTGTTTTTATAACGAGACCTCTTGAACTTCTTTATATAGACCTCTTTGGACCATTTAGAACTAAAAGTCTAGGTGGAAACTACTATGGGTTTATTATAGTAGATTACTACTCTAGATTTTGTTGGACAATTTTCTTAGCAAATAAAAGTGACACTTTTTTGGCATTTGAAAAGTTTTCCAAGATTTCTCAAAACAAATTAAACACTTGCATTGTCACTATTCGAAGCGATCATGTAGGTGAATTTGAAAATGACTTCTTTGATAAATTTTGTGAAAACCACGGCATTGATCATAATTTTTCCGCCCCACGTACTCCACAATAAAATGGAGGGGTGGAACATAAAAACCATGTTTTGGAAGAACTCGAAAGAACTATGATCAATGAGCACCGTCTCCCCAAATGTTTTTGGGTCGATGCCATTAGCACGACATGTTATGTTTTTAATAGGGTTCTAATACATCTTATTCTTAACAAAACTCCCTATGAACTTTTAAAAGGAAGAAAACCATATCTTTCTCATCACGTTTTCGAATGTAAATGCTTTGTGTTGAATAATGGTAAAGAGAATCTATGTAAATTTGACTCAAAAACCGACAAAGATAACTTTCTCGGATACTCTCAATCGATTAAAGCTTATAGAGTATACAATAAAAGGTTACATATCATTGAAAAATCCGTGCATGTCTCATTTGATGAATTCAATATGAAATTAGTACAAAAGGGTAGTGTTTATGATGGTGCATGTGTACATTCAGAAAGCATACTAAAAGATCCCAAAGAAAAGGACTCTGAATATACTAAAATCGAGGAAAAGTTGGATCAAGTATCCTAAGAAAGAGGGGAAGATCATCCAAGTAATGAAAATGATCTTCATTTGGAATGGAAAACTTCTAAGGATCATCCCATCGACAACATCCTAGGAGGCATATCAAAGGGATTCGCCACTCGTTCTAAGATAAGTAACTTTTGTTATCATTTTGCTTTCGTATCTCAAATTGAGCCTAAAAACTCCAAAGACGCCTTACTCAATGAACATTGGTTTTAAGCTATGCAAGAGGAACTTAATCAGTTTAAAAGAAATTAGGTTTGGGACATTGTCCCTCCTCTGCGAGATCATCGAGTTATTGGTACTAAATGGGTATTTAGGAACAAATTAGACGAAAATGGAATAATAACTCGCAACAAGGCTCGTCTTGTTGCTCAAGGCTATAACCAAGAGGGAAGCATCGATTATGAGGAAACTTACGCTCTGGTTGCTCGACTCAAGGCTATACGCCTTTTGCTTGCATATGCATGTTCACAAAACTTCAAATTATTTCAAATGGATGTAAAGAGTGTTTTTCTAAATGTATACATTAATGAAGAAATTCATGTGTCTCAACCTCCCAATTTTGAGAATTTTGAGGTTTAAAATGATTCGCAATTGAATATTAGTTAGAAAAATGATTTATTTTTTTTTGCTTTGTGTATGTGACAATTAAATAAATAATAAAGTAAATGCGAGATAAATAATTATTACAAGCTTTTGGGGAGAAGGATACATCAATTACAAATGGGGATTAAAAAATAAAAATAAAATACAAAGCAATAAATTAATTACAACGCAACAAGGGAGCGAAATAAAATTTTTTGAATGAAGATGCAAATGAGTAAAGAGTAAAGAATCTATTAATTATCCATCGATTAAATTAATTAATCAAGTTAAGAAAAATAGATTAGTAAATTAATCTATTTTAATTAACAACATCAACTAATTAAAACGATGTAGAAGTAATAGATTAAAATGAAAAGAGAAATTGGAATTAGAGATGAAATAGAATGGGAAACTTGAATCCCAATAGATCACACAATAACAAACAAGTTAGTAATTACAAAATAATAAAATCGAAATGAATTGCCATGATACGATGCATATGAACAAATGAAGAACTAAACAATCGGTTATTCGAATATTTCAATACACAAATGAACTAAAATCAAAGAACTCATATTATCATTCATTCTAAAATTCAAGACATGACGAATTGATTTCGAAACAAAATATATTCCATTCCACTAAATCCGGGCAGCCATGAACATAAATAAATAACACTAAAAAATCCCACTTAAATCAAATAAACTAATGGAACACCATCGCTATTGCAACCAAGATTCCATCGTTCGAATTCAAATTGAAATGCAATCAAAACAACATTAACCATACATTCGAATTGATTCAAATCAACATGTCATGAAATTAAATTCAACAATCAAGTTTTAACAAATAAATCGAATTCGTGAAGTAACTATACCAACCTATTAATGCTCGAACGGAAAACCTAACAATGCTGCAAACAAGTCTTCTCATTCAAAAACAAAACAGTAGGAAATATACAAAAACAAAGTTGTGACCATCTTGTCTATTCCTATCAGACACATACTGTTGTTTAAAATGAAATCGAAGTGCATAAATAAAACTCAACCAGAATTTCATCATTTTATCATCAGTCAGATACAAACAATCAAAAATATAATGATGCTTCGACACAATTTGTTATTAGAAAATCAACTTCAACAAAACAACAAACACAATGAGAATATTTTACCACATTGCCACTATTTGGAAAAAAAAGTTCCATTGTGCCACCATTACAAAAGAAAATACCAAATTGCCACGAAAAAAATGGGCTTCAGCACTGGATCGTCTAAGCAATGGATGCACGGGCCCACTTTGCAATAATATTGCACCGGTACGTCCAAGGGAGGGACGACCGGGTTAACGTTTTTTTTTTCTGATTATAAATATGAATTTATTTAATTGATTATTATTATTATTATTTTAATTGATTATTATATATTATGAATTTTAATTGATTATTAATTGATTATTTAATATGAATTTTTTTGTTTTATATATATTATTTAATTGATTAATATTATTTTAATATAATAAAAAAATTAAAATATTTTTTTTGTTATTATATTTTTAATTTGTATTAATTATATTTATTAATTATATTAATTTGTAATAATATAATTAAATATTTAAATAATAACATCCAACAATAATAAAATTTTATTTATTTAATAAAAATGCATTACATAGTTCACTTTCACTTTCTTCTTGGTGGTTGAAAAACATGTGAACCTGTGTAGCATCTAGTTGGGAATTTTTGGCGGCGTCCTCTTCCATGCGGTTCTGTTGGAGGATCATCTTCACTTGGAGGAGTATTATCAGATGATAAATTTTCTTCCTCTTGGTTTGATGGACCTTCTTCAGTAACGCGTTCAATGTCATCAACACCAAAGTCCGACATACTCAATAGTTGCTCATCTGTTAGATCAAAGTTGGAGATGTGTTGAGGCACCGGTATGGTTGAGAGTGGAACATTAGATTCAAAAGGTGGACGATATACATTTTCAAACGATGGATTGTAGGTTGGTTGTTGGAATTGTGAGGATGGAAAGTCATAGTTAGGTTAAGAGGAGGATGGGGTAAAGGTATGTGTGATACGGTGAACTAACTTTTAGTGTTTTTGTATCGCAAATGTGCGGATAGCAAGAGTCGCCACCGACTTTTATTTTTATCCAATTAAGGGAAGGTAAAAGTACAGAAAAAGACCTTCGTTAGATTCTGAGTAAGGGAGAAGGTTATGAAAAGGGAAGGTATTAGCACCCCTTTTCATCCGTAGTTATCTACGGGCTCTTAGTTGCTCTTAGATCACATTAAAAATTGCTTTCTGTGTGTTTGAAAAATGTTTTTGAAAAAGGCATTTCGCTTTGACTTTGTAATGATTCATGTAGGAATGTATACAAAGTGTTCGGAAATGTTTCGTTTTGAAAAGAGTTTGAACTTTGACAAAAGTGTGAGGTGTGAAAAGCATTTTGATAGAGCAAGCAACTAAAAGTCTTATTACCTACTCAGAATTGGTCGTTTTCGTGTTATTTTACGTTTCTTTAGAATAGCGTTATCCATACCATTAGTTGGTAGGTAACTCCATTCGTTGGATGTAAGCGGGACACTCGAAGGGACATCGCATGGTCATAGAAAGCAACTTGTAGGAAGTATCCTAGCACATTCGAAGGGACTATCATCATTTTTCGTAGGCGACAATCGAGGGTCAAGATCATGTATTCGGAGGCGACATCGTGGGTCTTATGATCTTTGTATCGAAGGGACTATGATGATTTGTTTTGAAGGCGACGGTGCTAGAATACCTCTACGTTCGAGGGACATGACCATTTTGAATTCGTAAGCAACGAGAGAGAATTACCCTAAGGGGTGCATGTGTGAAAAGAGTGTGTTGATTCAGATATTTTATCTTAAAAATTAGTGAGCTATGTTGATTATTATCTTGCCATACACGCCTAGTTACTAACAGTTTATAGGGTGCGGAAATTAAAATGCAGAATGTAAAGGTGCAGAAAGGTAAATGTCCTACGCTATTACATGGCTTTGGGGCAGATACATAATTTAAACTTTGCGGAAAATAAAAGCCTAATTTAAACTATTACATCCCATAAACAGTTATATTATTGAAAAAAATAAAATGATAAAGAAGAATCGTCTGAATCGGATCAACCTGTAAAAGAATGAGAAATCGGAAAATACGAGATGAATCGAACAAGAGAAAAAATGTTAGAAAAATGCAAGTTTAAAAATAAGAAAAATATGACATGCTGGAAATAATATAAATATGCTAAAATAATTTTTTGGGATTTTTTGAATGCATTTTAATAATTAAAAATGAATTAAAAGTGATTTAAATGCAAAATTATGGATAAAAATAAATATGCATGCAAAATTATATTTTTTAATTTTATAAATTAAATAAAGGTTTTCTGAAAATAAATGCAAAAAGAAAAATAATTTTTGATGATTTTTTAATGCATAAATAAAAATATGAAAATAAATTAAAATGATGCAAAATATTGAATAAGAGAAAATATGAAAAATAATTGAAAAGTTTGAAGTTTGGAAAAGAAAAGAAAGAACCGGTCCTGGGGAGATTCGAACTCATGACCACGGAGGTATCTACACATGGCGCCTTAACCACTAGGCCATGTGACACTTGGTGTTTCAAGTGAAAACCAAACTTTGAATGATTACGTGTCCTGGATTATATTCAAACGAGTCGTGCGTGGACCCGGTCGTATGAGCGAAATCGAGCAAGCCATTGTGCCACGCCACCTCATGCCGGAGTCAGCCAGGTCAACGACGCCGGAGCCCTAGCTCCGGTCGTCTTCTCCGGCGACTGTGATTTTAAAACCTGCAAAATACGAAATTTAAAAGCAAAAGAAAGGTCTTGTCCACCTATTTCGACCCTTCTGAATTCAATGGAAGTGTCCGTTTTGACTGAATCGGCCTGTACAAGCCGGTTCGAAGCTTCTCCGTTTAGAAAACCTAAGAATGGCAAAACGTGATTCTAACGTCCAAACCCACGAACGATTGCCCAGATCTCATCCATGGAACCTCATGACCACATTGAAAGCATTAGAATCGATTTACACACGTAGGATAATAAAATGCAAAAATAAAAAAGTTTTGAATATGTAGGAATGGATATGCATCGATTTAGCTTGCTTTGATCAGTGACAAGAGTGTGTACTTACTCAAACCTACCTCCTGAAGACAATGGGATGGTTTTTGATGGCTGAAAGTGGCTGCACAATAGAATTCGAATTTCTCAAGTTTCTTGAAAATTTTTGCAAGAATAAGGGTTTGGCTTGAGCTAGAGTTTCGTCCTTTTGGCTTGGCATGATGCTGAATATTTATAGAGGCAATTTGGAGAGAAAAAGGAGTGAAAAAAGATTCATCCATCAATGTGCAATATTTTTCCATTTAAAATAAATCAAATCTTTGAAAAAATTGATTTTCTCATGAATGCAAAGGCTAGCACGAATTTGGTATGAATTATGGGCTATCTTGGACTTCAAGGAAGATATAAATCCAATCCTTTTTGAAAAAAAATCTTATTTTCATATTTTACATGATTTAATTTTGAATTAAATGTTTTAAAATTCAAATATAAATCATAAAAATAGAAAATTACCATGGCCAAGCATTTATGGGTCAAAAATCATGTCATGAACAAGTTTGGACCAAAAGATTTTAGGCCCATTTGGAAAATTTTGCATTTTGACCAAAATGTCCTTTTGTGCAATTGTCCAAAATTGCCCAACTTCTGAATAGTGTATCTTGCTCAATTTTCCACATTTTTGAGTGTTCTTGGACTTTTTGGAAAGCTCTAAGAGTCCTCTAACCAACCTTTTTGGTCTCATCTCAATTGGAGTTTCCATGCTCAATATATCTTCAAAACAAAAAGTTGACTTTTTGTTGACTTTGAAAATGACCTGTAATGTTTTGAGCCATACCTCTCAGATGAAGCATGAAGTTGTAGAGAATTGAATTTCCTTCAAAACAAGAGGTGGTGGAAAAATTTCTGAGAAAGTATGAAGGAGTTATGATCAGTCAAAGTTCAGTTGACTTTTCATCTAGAAACCCTAATTTAGAAAGTTTGACTTTTGAGCAAATCTTGAGTTTTCTTGATGAATCATGATCAACCCTTGATCAAATGATGAATGTAACTTCAAAATGAGGATGTTGACCAAAAATTGTGAAGTTTGACTGTATGTTGACCACAGTTGACTTTTTGTCCAATACAACTGATTTTCAACCATCTGAGCAATTGTCTGAGGAAACTTGACTTGTAAGGCATGAAACTTGACATGGAGAATCTTTGAAGCATATGAGGAGGCATGAAGACCATTGGAGATGTTGGAAGTCCATCTTGACCTGAGAATTGCCAAACCCTAGTTTGGGTTGATTGTCTAGGAGAGAGTTTGTCTGATCAACTCTTGAGGAATCCTTGAGTATGGATGTATGAAATATCTTGAGAAGATGGAGGGCAAATTTTGGGGTATGACAGTATGTTGTTGAGAGTGAGAGTGAGCGTAATCAAAGTTTGGTTGAGGGATTGGAGAGTACTGGTAGGTTGGTCGATTTGTGGTTTGGAAGGGTTGATGTGGTGGAAACGGATTTAGGGGTTGTTGTGAAGAGGTGGCATAGAATGAGTTGTGTTGTGTGGTTTGGGTGTGATGATATGTTTGTTGTTGGAATAGTGATGTTTGTGGTTGGAAAGGTGATATATGTTGTTGGAAAGGTGGGGGCATTGTTTGGGGAATATGTTGATGCATGTTGGGTTGTTGGGTTGGATAAGAGGCAAATTGACGAGGTCGTTTAAAAATTGTGGTTGAGAAGGAAACACAAAAGGAGTACCTCTAAATCAATTAATATATTCATTGGTATGGATGAATTCTCCATTCAAACGGTTCCCATTCAAAACCAGATTTCTTCTATTGTAACACTCTTGATTTTCTTGTTCATTGACGGTACTCCAATGGACACCCCAATTGGTTTGCATGTCGGTATCGTGTTGTTCTATTAGACATCTTGGTTGAGAAGGGATATCTTGCTCAAACCCAAACATGAATTTAACCTGATCCGATTGATGCATCTCAACAATGTGAAGACATATAATCGGAGTCGTCGCACCCCAATTGGTTTACAGCAATTTCTGATAAACAACCGCTAGTCTTCCAATTTACTGATTATTATTGGTTACTTGCAGGATCGACTAGATTGATCCTAGGACACATGTGTCATAATTGATTCCTATGTTCAAACCCATTATCTCAATTAACTCTTAAGAGATTTTTCTAAGATTGTCTATGGAAATATACTGACTGTATAAAGAAAGACTTCGAATTTAAACTTAAGTTTTGATAATTGAATGTAAGGATAAAGATTCTTTAAAAAGATAAAAGTTTCTGGACACGTAAAATGCTTTGAACGAAAAAATGAAGTAAAAATGCAGTTTCTGAGGAAATAAATGTGTTTAAAGGCAAGTGAAACAAGAACATGAAAGGAAATCGAAAAAATCTATGAATGTAAGTGCAATAAAACCGAAATGAATATAAAAGAACTTGTATTTAAATTGTAAAGGATTATGATGTTCATAACGTACATTTCGTCTCCTTGACTCGTTTCCCTTCAGTTACGGTAGTTTGAGTATTTAGGATTTTTTTGTACATAAAACGAACACCCAAAATCTAACATAAAAACACCTATTTATAGTGTATGGACCCTAACAGTTCTACTTTAACATTGCGCCACGTTTGAAGCATGCAGACCTCCTTCGTTCACTGACTTCCACGCATCTTCTAACAATGGCGCTCTTATTTAAAATTCGAATCCTTAATCTATTCAAAATTCAAATTCTAGGTTTACTTGGATTTCGACCTGATCCTCTGTTTGGACCGTTCCAATATTGGCACATTCAACAAAGGAATTTCTTCACATTTTAAACACTAAGGTCTCCAATCGAAATTCCATTATCTATCACTGGAAATCGAAGAACCCCTCTTTTCGGAACAAAAATGTCTTTATATTTCACCAACATTTATTATTAATAAAAGTTTCTTCTCCCAGGCTTATTCGAAATATTATTTACTTCTGCCAATTTATCTAATCGAAATTGCCAACTAACAAATTGCCCCTCAAGAACATTTATTTCGATAGGTATAAAGAAATACTTGTTCTTGAATGTCCCATGCAATTTCGATACACCAATGGTGATCACACTGTATACGACGTCAGAGTAGGTATCCAACTTTCTGCCAATGTCCAATCAGCACACCTAAACGTGCTATCATAGCAGTTTAAGGCTAATAATTAGTGACAACATATCACTTCCCAAGTGACAACACGTCACTTCCTAGGAAGTTGAAAAATTCACTTTTTCTCCTTTCAACAAAATAGTTACACGTGTCCCAATTTTTTCCAAAGGTCAAAAACTTTCCTAACCGTTGGAGAAGGCTATAAAAGCACTTCATCTTCTCCATTTTGAACTTTTCCAAAAACCCTCTCAGTCTTCAAGCAAACCCAAATTTTCATTATCAGAAAAAACTTTTCATCTCCAACAATGTCTTCTTCATCAGTGCCAGCCTCCACATCCAAGAAATCTGGGAAGTCCAAACAAGTCTCTGATTCCAACATTAAACCAGCAAGCAAGATCATCAATCTTGACAACCAAGAGTTCATCTCAACTCCTAAACTTACCCCAGAACAGAAAGCTATCTACGCTTCCCAGGTAATCATTCCCACTACTGTTTTTGATAAAACCCTAGGGGTCATGGGTCCTTTGATATCCACAGAGCGTCTAGAAAAAACAAAGGGATTCTTTCCCGCTTATTTCCAAACAAAACCTATTATTAATAAATTTGTTCCGTCAACACCCAAAGAGAACGAATCTGCAGTTAAGTTACCCAGAACCCTAGAGGAAACTGGTGAGGGTACAACATCAACACCTAGAAGGGATGCTTTTAACATGGATTATGTTACTGTAAACTTTAAACCCTTTCGTTCATGCCCTACATCTGATCAGTTGTATCAAGACTGGCTTACGAAGATTGAGAACAAAAAATCCCAGGAATGGGAAAACCTAGGTATTCTTAAACTAATTCGCATGTCGAAACTAGGTTTTAGCTATAGTCACCATTTTCTACTAGCCTCTTTGTATTTCTGAGATAGTACCTATAACACTTTTCATCTCCCTTGTGGGATGTTGACACCTACTTTATTCGATATAGCTACGTTTACTGGGCTCTCCCCTATTGGAGAGTCTTTCGACCCCAATGAGGATGCAGAAAACCTCATCGATTTCGATGTTAGGCATGCCAGTTTTTCAAAATATATCACTTTCTACCACTCAGCCGAAGAAGTTTCAGAAGTCGAGCATATAGCATTTCTGGCGCTGTGGTTGTCAAAATATGTTTTCGGCAGTAAATCACTACAAGTGGCAAGCAGATTCATTACCTTGGCGAATCAACTACACCACGGTCGAAGAGTCTGCATCAGCGAGTTGCTGCTGACCAGCTTGTATGAGAGCATATGCGCTGCAGTGTTGAAACTAAAAACTTATAAAGCTGGCACCAACCTTCTTCTCGCTGGACCTTTCTGGTTACTGCAGCTCTGGTTAAACGCCACTTTCGAACCGTCTCTGTCAACTTCTTGGGATAATTAACGAAGAACACCCTGATGTTGCGAATCGCAGCATTGAGGGAACTAGATTGCTGAAGTTAACCCCCAATGAAGAAAGAGAGAACTTCAAAACATGTTTCGTCAATTATATGATGATTTTTTCAAAAAAACATAAGTTTGATCCTTGGATGGCCCCTTTTGCCACTCGAAACTGTGGACCACCTTGGTTCACCATGCCCTTGGAGCAAGCCGTTTCAGAACAAACTATAAGGGATATCTGGCGCGCCTTCCTAACTCCCAGGCTAATCACCTCCAGAATAACTCCTATAAGAAGTCAGGCACATATCCTTGCCTACCAGCCCAATTTTGTGGCTCGTCAATTTGGATTGTGCCAAATTGTACCTGAGCCTCTTTTCGACAGGAAAAGAGAGATATGTTTGGCAGGAGTGCCTTACCCTTTTAAAGAGATCGAAGTTAGACAGAAACAACATGAGGGTTTTGCTGATTTTACATTAGTTTTCTTTACTCCTTCTTTCTACAAAACAAAAGATTTTTATACATGGTGGACGAACTATTATTCGAATAATATGTTTAGCACCATCGAGATCCAACAACAATTGACAACAACTTTTTCCATTGTGCAGGAGAACGTCAAAAAAGGTAGACTCACTCATGTCAAGGAAATTCGAGCCTTTCAAAAATATTTTGAAATTGTATATAATCCCATGGATATACATCGAACTGTTTGCGACGCAGCAAAAACTTTGAAAGAAAAATTTGAAAAACAGCTTTCAAAGATTCGATGTCCTCCTTATGTAAAACCTGAAGATAGGTATTGGTGGGCTTTTAAACATCAGCCACCTAAATTTCCAAATCTACCTACTTCAGAGCTGGCTTTGGCCTTTTTTCCACCATACCCTGGGTGGTTGTATTTTAGAGAGATTTTTCACAACTGCGAAAATGATGCCAAAAAACCTGCCCAAAGGGTAATGTGGACCAAACATGATTTGTACAATTTCAGAGGGCACCTTCGCTATGACTTGTCAGCCATGTCTATTACGTCTCGAAAAGGCGAAGCTGCGGAACTGAAAAAATCGAAGTTCCTTTATATATATTTTTATGTTGTTTTAACTTAACTGTTTTAAAATTCTTTTCAGCTGTTGATCTAAAATCTTTGAAGAAAGAAAAAGTTGTGCCTAAAGTAGGCTCAACTTCAACCTCGAAGGCAACAGCCACCACCACTGAAAATCCTCCTGTCGAAGAAGATGATACTTTAAAGAAGAAAAAGAAAAAGGTAACACTTCACTTACTTCTTTATTATTGTCGAAATTACTTTTAAATTGACTAATTATCTTCTTCATATTTTTAGGCAAGTGGCTTGCCCCCAAAGTCTCCCAAGAAACGAAAACATGATGATGCTCAACCAGAAAATGAATCAGAGAAGGACGAAGATGTTTCGCCTCTCAAGCGAAAGAAAAAGAAGAAGACCAAACACTCTGGTGAAGCTTCTCAAACCATCAATCCCACTGGCAACGAAATTCCTGCCACTTCTCCCAAATCCAAATCCAAAGGCCCTTCGAAATCTCCATCTTCGAAGAATGTAGCCTCGGAACGTATTGGCAGTAACGCAACTTCTGATGAGCAGAAGGTAAATTTTACTTTGATGCTTTTTCTTGATAAGCTATATAACGTTCTTCTATGTTGACTCCTTATCTTGATGCAGAGTGTCCCTTCTGCTCCTGTTGATCCTCCCAACATCCAAAACCAAAAATCTACTACTTCTCCCCAACCAGAAGGTTCCAATGAAAATGTTTTAAATAAAGGCTCATCTACTGCAGCTACCCCTGTGGGAACTGTCGAAGCCCTGGATCAGCAAGCAACTTCGCCTCCATTGGCTGAGGTCTTAGATCAACAGGAAACCTCTCCTCCATTGGCAAAGGACCTTGAAACTGATGAACCAAACACAGGGATCGAAACTCCCGTCATCAACATTCCCAGTGACTCTTCTCCAAAAAAGGTATATTTCGCTGATCAATCTGAAGAAGAGAGCGACACAAATACTGTGAGCCATTACTTTGCAGATGGTGATGAAGATGAGGGGATGCAAGAAGATGAAAACGAAGGGGTGCAAGTAGAAGATGAGGATGATGGGATGCAAGTAGAGGTAGAAGTTCCTGTTCCTGTTGGAACTGTTTTTACCAAACCAGCCCCTCCAACCTTATCTGAAGAACAAAAAGAGGAGATGAAGAAGAGCAATCCCCTAAAGTACCTCAAGTTGATGTTAGACCAACGGGGTTCCTCTTCGAGCAAAACTCAATCTGAAGGTTCGAACCAATCGAAAGAGGATGTCCCTCTCACTTCTCTTGACCAACTTCTTCAGGAAGTTGACAAAACTATCCTTCAGGCTGATCTCTTCACTATCTTAAAAGATAACCCTAGGTCCTATTTTTCGATGAAGAATTTTTTGTCTCAAATAGATCTCAGTATTTGTCCATCTGACGTGGCTGAGACTATATACGATCTGCAAATATTGCTTGATGAAGTCAACACTGCATATATCAGGACACATGGTATCGAGGCTAAAATTCGAACCAAGCAAGAAGCTTTATCTAAAGCGTATGACCAGACTTCGAAGCTTACTGATCAAGCAAAAGCTTTAGAGCTTGCAAAAAACCAAGCCAAAGATAGGCATGACGTTTTGGATCGATCTATCTTGTTTTGGGAATCTCAGATTGAAGAGCTCAAACAAAAGATTGAGGATGCAAAAAATGAACAAACAACTTTGAAAACAACTTTGAAGCCTGTTGATGACCAAGGGCTTGCAAATCTAGTCACACAAAGTCTTCAACAAATGGAGGTAGCTGAAGGGATAAACCAAGAAATTAAAGAGCTCGAAAGCATGAGAAATTCTTCTCAATGTAGAATCAACTTATGCAAAAGCAAACTTGCTAGGCTAATACGAGACGCTCCTTTCACTTCCTTGTAATGTTAAAGATTCTTATTATGTATTTCTGTAATTCGAACATAACTGATTTTGGTATTTATGTAATACTCTCTTGGCTCTATTTATCCCAGCATCTAATTATGCTGAAGTAATTCGAATCTCTTGCAAGTATGGTTTATACCTTTTTAAGTATTTCCCATTTACTTTTAAGATTCTCCTATCTTCTGCCAACTCCTCTATTTCATAAGCATTATTCGAAAATGTTTTCAAAACACGAAAAGGTCCCTCCCAATGGGGTGACCATTTACCCAAGAATCTGCTCATTTTATCCATAGGTAAAATGACTTTCCATACCAGATCATTAGTTGAGAATACCTTGTTTTTAACTCTTTTATTATATGCTCTAGCTAATCTCTCTTTCTGTCTTCTCACAACTTCCAAAGCATGTAGCCTATCTTCATCTACATCTACTAACTCATTCATCATCATTTCCCAATATTGGTCAACTGGTATTTCGTTTTGTCTTTGGATTCTGACTGACTGTAGATGTATTTCGACTGGTAACACCGTGTCGTGTCCAAATGTAAGTCGAAACGGAGTAGTATTCGTTGCCTCTTTAGGAGATGTTCGACACGCCCATAGAGCTTGGTCCAGGGTTTTATGCCAATTTTTTGGTTTTCGACCTACATGCTTCTTTATCAAACCTATTATGACTTTATTGGCTGCTTCTACTTGACCATTTGCTTGGGCATAATAAGGTGTTGACGTAAGCAACTTGAATCCCATTTCTTGTGCGAAATCTTGCATTTTTCGTCCTGTGAAAACTGAACCTTGATCTGTTGTGATACTTTCTGGTATCCCAAACCTGTAAATTATTTGCTTCTGGATAAATTCTATAATAGCTTCTTGGTCCGCATTCACTAAAGGAATTGCTTCGACCCATTTTGTGAAATAGTCTATACCCACAAGAATATATCTCTGTCCTTTGGATGATGTTGGTCGAATTTCACCAATTAAATCTAATGCCCATCCTCTAAAAGGTCAAGGCTTAATAATTGAATGTAATTCGCTTGCGGGAGCATGTTGAATGACTGCATGAATTTGGCATTCTTCGCAACCTTTGGCAAATTCTATACAGTCTTTGAGCATAGTGGGCCAATACATTCCGTATCTGAACAAAAGCCACTTCATTTTGTGACCTGCTTGATGTGCCCCACATGCCCCACTGTGCACACTGAACAAGGCTAGATACGCTTCGTTTTCCCCTAAACATTTGAGTAAGAGTCCCTCTGGGGTTTTCTTAAACAATTCATTTCCTATTAACACATAAGACAATGCTCTGTATTTGACCTTTCTCTTTGTACTCACTGAAGGGTTTTCCAAATAATTTACTATGGGATTCCGCCAATCCGTGTCTGCTAAAGCATCTATGCTTAATACTTCGAATTCTTCCTGGCCTGCATAACCCAATTTCGAATTCTCTAATTCTAATGGTGATAACTTAGTAGCCACTATTCTACCTCTTGTTTCTACGAGGTATTGGAGTTTTTCTTTTGATATCCTATATCCTGAAGCTATTTGAGCCAAGTCATTTGCTTCTTGATTATCAACTCTAGGAATATGTTTTAAATCCACATATTCAAATTTCTTGATCAATCTATTAGCAATAACAAAATACATGATCAAATTTTCTTTGATACACTTGTATTCTTTGGTTATCTGTTTAATGACTAACTCTGAGTCTCCTCTAATTTCGACTCTGGTTGCCCCCAATTCCAACAAAGCTTCAAGTCCAGCAATCAATGCTTCATACTCAGCTTCATTGTTCGAACAATGAGGGCCTTCCAACTTGTACTTGAATTTTGTTGGAATTCCTTCAGGCGAAATGATACATACTCCAACGCCACTTCCATTTTTATGTGTTGACCCATCGAAATATAATTTCCATGGCTGGATCTCAACATAATCTAATGCGAATTTTTCACTCACGGAGTGGTCAACAATGAAATCTGAAACAACATGTCCTTTTATAGCCTGTAAAGGCTTGAAGGCCAAATTATATTCAGTGAGCGTTAAAGCCCATTTACCAATCCTGCTGTGCATGATTGGTTTTGACAACATGTGTTTAATAACATCAAAGTGAGATGAAACATAGACATCAATAGGTTTAATATAATACTTGAGTTTTGTACAAGAGAAATTCAGGCAAAGACATAGTTTTTCTATACTATTGTACCTAGTCTCTGCTTTATTTAGGACCCTACTAATATAATAGATGGCTCTTTCGACGCCATCTTCGTTTTCCTGGGCCAACATACTACCTATAGTTACATTAGAGGCAGAGATATAGAGTCGCATTTACCTATCTTTAGAAGGGGGTGCCAATATAGGAGGGTGCATCAGGTAAGTCTTGATCTTCTCAAATGCCTCTTGATGCTGTTCTGTCCATTCGAAATGCCCTTGATTTATACACAGCAGTGGAGAAAAGGCTTGAGTGCGCCCACTCAAATTGGATATGAATCTCCTTAAAAAGTTGAATTTACCCAAGAGTGATTGCAACTCTTTCTTTGTAGACTGAGGCTTCGTCTCCATAATGGCCTTCGTTTTATTCAAGTTGATTTCGATTCCCTTCTTGTGGACCACGAAGCCAAGGAAATCCCCAGCCTGCACAAAGAAAGCACACTTAAGAGGATTCACTTTCAAGCCATGTTTCCTCATTCTCTCAAATGATTGGCTTAGGTGATTTAAATGATCCTCATCAGAAACAGATTTGACCACTATGTCATCTATATAAATCTGCATAAATGACTCAATGAAATCATGAAAAATAGTGTTCATTGCTCTTTGATATGTTGCCCCAGCATTTTTTAAACCAAAGGGCATTACTACCCACTCATAAGTGCCTAAAGCGCCTGGGCATCGAAACGCAGTTTTGGGGACATCATCCTCAACAATGAAAATCTGATTATATCCGGAATACCCATCTAGCATACTCAGATATTCGTAGCCTGCAGCAGAATCAATTAACATTTCCGCTATAGGCATAGAGTATTCATCTTTTGGGGTGGCAGTATTTAAATCCCTAAAGTCTATGCAAATATGTAAAGAACCATTTTTCTTAATAAAAGAAAACATTGTGAGGTTTTATGGCCTAGAAAGTTGTGGTATTTACAGAAACCCCTCTTCTTCCTTTGTTCCAATGGAGGAATCTTAAGGATGGGAGGAACTATTAACTGGCCATCCTTAACAAGAAGGTCAAAGATTTCATCACATTTAGTTATATCGAAAGTATATATTTTCTTAGGGAATTTATCATTCCTCTCATTTTCGACAGGGTCTTTTCCATTAGAAGGAAGCAAAACTTTGCAAGCATAAGGGGGTGCTTCTTTTAATTCCGCAAGATCTATTTCGAACTGATCGAAATCATATGGATCTTGAGAGTCATCTATGTTTCCCCCTTCTGCCTCTATATAAGCTATTATTTCTTTCTTATGATTTTTACTAGCCCTAGCCTTTTCAGCTTTTAGCCTTTCGACTTGTCGAACTCTATCTGCTAATTGGGCCATGTCCATGAGATACTGTGTATCCAGTTTCTTTCGAATGGAATAATCCAGACCTCCTGCAGCCATTTCGACCAATTCGTGTTCGGGCACTACTGTAAAACATCTAGATTTTAACAATCGGAACCTATTCAAATAATCATTTATTGGTTCTGTGAATTTTCTTTTAATACTTGCTAATTCCTTCAGACTAATTTTAGATTGACCCATGTAAAATTGTTCATGAAAAAGCCTTTCCAAATAGGGCCAAGTGTCCACAGATCCAGGGGGTAGGGTAGTGAACCAAGTAAAAGCGTTCTTTGTTAGAGAACTTGGAAAATATTTTATCCTAAGATTTTCATTATTGGATATATCTCCTACTTCAGTTAAATATCTTGCTATGTGCTCTACTATTGATTCACTCGTATCACCAGCAAATTTCGTGAACTTAGGGACTTTGAAGCCCCTGGGTAACTCTGTTTGCAGAACGTAACCTACAATAGGAGATGTGTAATCTGGCCTTCTAAATCCTGAATTTAAACCATTCTGGGCCATTATTCTCTCTATCATAGCGGTTAGATTATTTTCTGCCACCAAATTGTCATTTCTAACCCTGTGGACAATTTTGACTGCATTTTGGTCTCTGTTAACAACCACTATTGGTCTAGGCTATTCGTTCTGATTTTCCTGAACGTCTTGTTGCCTCAATCTTGCCCCTACATTTCTCTCTTCGACCACTCGTATAGGGGGTCGAACCTGTTCAATTGTGGGTTCTTCATTTCGAATTACCACTAGGTTCTGCCTACGTCTTATAGGCGCATCAGGGGCACCAAAGAAATATGCTATTCTAGACATCTGGACTGCATTTTCTTGGTTTGTTCTATTTATGTTCTGAATTAAGGGACCAAAAATAGCATTCATTTCACGGGCTAAGACTCCTACCATATCATGGTTACTATCATCCATCTGTTGCCTAAGCACTGCCTGATTGTTAGTTGTAAGGGTAGGCAACTGGGTATAGTTTCCTAAGTTTTGGGAGATTGTACCCAAATGATTCATTCCTGAACCAGACCCTTGGACTGGGGACGAAGTGGATGCATTGTGCAATCCTGCCATAAACGAAGTTGGCATTCCATATGGGGGATTTCTGGGCCTGAAAGGTTCGAAACCTGGAGGCCTAGTAGGAGTTGAATACAATTGACTCCCCGAGTGTGGCGCAGTTTGCCCTGATGAAATGATAGGCGGTATTTCTAACGTACTAACTGGGACCGTATTCGAACTACCCACCGGGATGGTACCGGAGGCATCAATCGAACTAGAAACGATTGTTGAAGCCCCTTGTGGGGGATTTTGTCCCCTATCTTGGTTGGTTGTGTTAGTCATTGTCTTGGTACGTTGTCTTCTGGGTATATGTAGATTATTGTCTTTTATTTTACCACTTCGAAGGTTCATATACCAATTCGAAATCTACAATTTTCACAGAGTTTTGATAAACGGTTTCTAATATGACACTGTCCCACCAGGTGTGCCAATTTGTTTACAGTGATTTCTGGTAAACAACCGCTAGTCTTCCAATTTACTGATTATTATTGGTTACTTGCAGGATCGACTAGATTGATCCTAGGACACATGTGTCATAATTGATTCCTATGTTCAAACCCATTATCTCAATTAACTCTTAAGAGATTTTTCTAAGATTGTCTATGGAAATATACTGACTGTATAAAGAAAGACTTCGAATTTAAACTTAAGTTTTGATAATTGAATGTAAGGATAAAGATTCTTTAAAAAGATAAAAGTTTCTGGACACGTAAAATGCTTTGAACGAAAAAATGAAGTAAAAATGCAGTTTCTGAGGAAATAAATGTGTTTAAAGGCAAGTGAAACAAGAACTGGAAAGGAAATCGAAAAAATCTATGAATGTAAGTGCAATAAAACTGAAACGAATACAAAAGAACTTGTATTTAAATTGTAAAGGATTATGATGTTCATAACGTACATTTCGTCTCCTTGACTCGTTTCCCTTCAGTTACGGTAGTTTGAGTATTTAGGATTTTTTAGTACATAAAACGAACACCCAAAATCTAACATAAACACACCTATTTATAGTGTATGGACCCTAACGGTTCTACTTTAACATTGCGCCACGTTTGAAGCATGCAGACCTCCTTCGTTCACTGACTTCCACGCGTCTTCTAACAATGGCGCTCTTATTTAAAATTCGAATCCTTAATATATTCAAAATTCGAATTCTAGGTTTACTTGGATTTCGACCTGATCCTCTGTTTGGACCGTTCCAATACTGGCACATTCAACAAAGGAATTTCTTCACATTTTAAACACTAAGGTCTCCAATCAAAATTCCATTATCTATCACTGGCAATCGAAGAACCCCTCTTTTCAGAACAAAAATGTCTTTATATTTCACCAACATTTATTATTAATAAAAGTTTCTTCTCCCAGGCTTATTCGAAATATTATTTACTTCTGCCAATTTATCTAATCGAAATTGCCAGCTAACACCGGGCTAATTCTCGGACCCATTCAAATCCCTTCCGACTTCATATCTCGGCTCAGATTTTATGCATGATCATAAGCCCCTCGAACATATGATTTCATGTCTTGAAGTCCTATGGTCAATAAAATTTAAAACCATAAATTGAAGTCGAGATATATGTCGGCTGAGCCGACCTCCAGGCGCTGAACCACACTCTCCAATTCCACTGAACAGTCACCCACATAGGCGCAATGATTACCGCCTAGTGGGTTTTAACTTCCTACACGTTTCCTCCTCATTCTCACCCTTTATAACACATATTTTCCCTTTCAAACCCTACTTCCTTATTCGTCCTTCTCTGCAAACCTTGTCGCCGCTTTACTCACTTCAAATCCTCTCAAGCCTTTCGATCTCACACTCATGTATTCCCCTCTTTATTCTTCCTCTTTATGTTACACATAGGATGGTGATCATTAGAGAGTGTGACGAACTAGGGCATAGAAAACACTTAAGTAGTGAGGAGCGTAGAATCTTGTGGGAGGAATGCATGCAAGAGATGAGAGGTGCTCTAGGGGTAGAGGAACTAGAGAGGTTTATGAACAAGATTGACTCTGAAGTTCTAACCTCTGATAGTGATTCTGACCCTGACTCTTCACGTTCTATGGAGCTCTTAATGGAAACCAGCAACCTGCTCAAAGGAGAAGCCCTAGGCTTCAAACAAAGCTTGATTAAAGACATGGAAATCGCAACCCTACGATCTCTCTGTAATATTTCCTCTACGGGGAATAAAGATGACATAATCCTGGAACCCTGCGAGACCGGGGAAAATGTCTGTATGTCCCTCCCCAAAGGGGTAAACCCTGAATGGTTCTACTTCTATGATGGAGTCGTAAAGGAGTTGAATATTCAATTCCCTTTCACCGACTTCGAAACTGACATATTACGAACAATGAATGTAGCCCCCTCCCAACTCCGTCCCAACAGTTGGGAATTATAAGAGCTATAAGGAACGTTTCTTCCGGGTTAGATGTGGTCCTCAGTGTCCACAGATTATCTACGATGCTGATGGGCACCACAAATTTCCTCTATACTAGACAAGTAACACACTGCCTATCTTTGGCTTTGACTATGACAACTTGAGCGAATCTGAGACCCTATCTCTGGGGGTCTTAGATTCCTTCCGACCAATCAGAGTTAGGGATTTATTAACATTACCCCAGAATGAAATTCCCGACTTCTTAGGTAAGCCTCCTTTTACAAAGCGCCTTTCATTAGGTTTTACCTCATTTAACTGATTTCTTCCTTTACTCCTTTGATTGCAGACAAAATGACTGACATGTTTGTGAAAGAGAAGAAGAAATTGATGGCAGCGGCTCGTGCTGCTCGGATAAATGATGGCGGTCCTTCCGAGACCAAGTCCAACCTGGTCGGCCTTGAAATTCGGGCACCAAAAAAGAAGAAAAGCACAACATCTAAAGCGGGTGCTTTGGAAACCGTAGTGGTATCAGCCACTCCAGTCAAACGTCCTTCTGACGTCGAGACAGTTGGTGAAAAAGCCCCAAAAAAGCTAAAAATCGTAATGGAGAATGAAGCAAATCAATCAGACTGGGAAGTTTCCACTTCGTTGAAAGAACCTGGCAATAGTTCAAACCAACCTTCATTCGAAAACAAGTTCTGGTCCGCCGACTTCGAGGGTATCATATTTTTGTATGATCATCTTAATGCCTCGGAGGATGTGAACAAATTGAAAAGTTTAGGCCCCCAGAAGATCACACAACACTTAAGCTCATATTTGATGAGATGTGACGTGCTAACCCGAGGCCTCTTCGAATCTGGTGATGATGCAGAAAAGAAGAATTCCAAATTGGAGCAGTAAGTCAAAAGATTAGTTGAAAATGAGAAATCCCTTAACGAGGCTAATTCCTACTTTAAGACCAAAGCTTCGGAATCTAATGAAAAGATCAAAGCCTTGGAGGAAGAACTTGCCTTGATGAAGACCTCGGCTGACAAGTAGTCCAACAAGCTTCAGATCTCAGAGAAAACCTGCTCCGAACTGAAAGAAGCTTTGGATAAATCTCGGATAGATGTGCTGAACACCGGAGATATGGCTTTTGATCGAGAAAAGGCTCAAGTTACTTGCCTATACCCAGATCTTGACATCTCGGAGGTTGATTTCTTCAAATCTGTTGTGGATGGGAAGCTAGTGGAAGTGATGATAGTGATAGTGATTCCACAATGAGCGAAGAAACAACTATCGTGGACACTTCTTACCTCAATGCCTAATTCTTCCCTTTTATAGTCTTCAGTTAGTCATCCCTTTTGAAGGATGCATTTTGTAAATTTTCCTAATAATTGCCCTCTGGGCTTTATTTTAATATTGCATATTTGACGCTTTCTAAAAAATGCTTGCCTATATGAATTAGGATTTTAACTTCATGAACAGAATTATGCTATATTATTAGCCCCTCAAGCCAAATGGTTCTTTACTTAAACCATGAAGGCTTTAAAAAACATGACTCTTTGTTCATGTAGACAAAACCTCGAAGCCTTTTAGCCGAGTTAGGGCTTCAAGCCGGACTTCGTCTAAACAGGCTAAAGCGAATCATCCTTGAACCAAGCCTTTGGTACAGAGCCCCTAACAGGTTGTTTCGAATCGGAAACAGAGCCTTGGCGAGGTTGAAGCCTTTGTTTTGGTATAGAGCCCCTACCAGGTTGAACTGAGTCGGAACAGAGCCTTGGCGAGGTTGAAACCTGTGGTACAGAGCCCTTAGCAGGTTTATCCGAGTCGAAATAGAGCCTTGGCGAGGTTGAAACCTGTGGTACAGAGCCCCTAGCAGGTTGATCCGAGTCGGAACAGAGCCTTGGCAAGGTTGAAACCTTTGTTTTGGTACAGAGCCCCTAGCAGGTTGAATCGAGTCAGAACAGAGCCTTGGCGAGGTTGAAACCTTTGTTTTGGTACAGATCCCCTAGCAGGTTGAATCGAGTCAGAACAGAGCCTTGGCGAGGTTGAAACCTTTGTTTTGGTACAGAGCCCCTAGCAGGTTGAATCGAGTCAGAACAGAACCTTGGCGAGGTTGAAACATTTATTTTGGTACAGAGCCCCTAGCAGGTTGAACCGAGTTGGAACAAAGCCTTGGCGAGGTTGAAACCTTTGTTTTGGTACAGAGCCCTTAGCAGGTTGAACCGAGTTGGAATAGAGCCTTGGCGAGGTTGAAACTTGTGGTACAGAGCCCCTAGCAGGTTGATCCGAGTTGGAACAGAGCCTTGGCGAGGTTGAAACCTTTGGTTTGGTACAGAGCCCCTAGCAGGTTGAACCGAGTCGGAATAGAGCCTTGACGAGATTGTAACCTATGGCGAGGTGTAGCACCCCATAAATATTTATCCTTTATGACTTTTTACAAACTAGATGATAATTTTAAGGTGCCTCATTAAAAACCCCGGCCCTTGCCTAGGGAAAAGAGTACACCATTATTCTTACATAACATATAATTTAACTGAAATACATCTTAAGACTAGCTACATTCCAAGTCCTATGTATCTCTGTACCCTCCAGTGTCCCTAGCTTGTAAGCTCTGTTGTGTAGCTTCTCCAATACCCGAAATGGGTCCTCCCAATTAGGAGGAAACTTTCCTTTTTTGGTCGAATCTATTATCCTCTTAAGTACCAAATCACCAACTTCAAATCCATGCTGCTTCACCTTCAAATTGAAACGCCGTGCCATACTCTGTTTAGCAGCAATTTCTCTTACATGTGTTTCGTTCCTTATCTCTTCCACAAGATCAGCTTCAACATCCAATCCCTGATTGTTAACCCCTTCCTCAAAATTTTATTGTCTCCATGATGGTAAAGTGACCTCCACCGGGATCATGACATCAACACCAAAAACCATTCTGAAAGGTGTCTCCCAAGTCGTTGAATGAACGGTAGTGTGATACAACCATAAAACCTCATGAAGGTACTGCGCCTATAATCCTTTAGAAACATCCAACTTCTTCTTTATTGCATTTAGAATCACCTTATTAGTTGACTCTGCTTGACCGTTGACTTGTGGATGCTCTACAAAAATAAATTTATTTGTCACTCCGAGATCCTTGAAAAACTCCACAACAGAACCACTCACAAATTGTGTCCCATTGTCAGAAACAATGACCCGAGGAAGCCCGAAACAACAAATGATGTTTCTCCAATAAAACTGACGTACACGCTCTGCTGATATCCGAGATACT
The DNA here is from genome assembly GCA_021764765.1 of Vicia sativa. Classification (NCBI taxonomy): domain Eukaryota; kingdom Viridiplantae; phylum Streptophyta; class Magnoliopsida; order Fabales; family Fabaceae; genus Vicia; species Vicia sativa. The sequence continues at coordinate 56,355,106 of CM038796.1, read as the reverse complement.
GCCTCAGCCTCCACCCATTTGGTAAAATAGTTAACCGCGATGATGAGGAACTTCAACTGACCCGGTGCCACCGGAAATGGCCCGAGGATGTCATCCCACTAATAAAAAGGCCATGGGACCAAAACAGTATGTAACAACTCGGCCGATGTATAAATGCCACGTGCAAACGTCTGACACTTTGCACAATGGGCTACAAAATGAATACAATCCTTCATCAGCTTAGGCCAATAATACCCAGCACGCAGTATTTTGCTAGACAGAGACCGTCCACCCCCATGATTTCCACAAACACCTTCATGGACCTCTTTCATCACCAAAACAATATCCTTCTCTGACACACACCGCAGCATCGGAGCGGCACGCCATATCCTGTACAACTTTCCTGACACCATCACAAATCTTTCCAAAATCATCTTTATTTTCCTGGCCCTTTTCCTATCATCCGGTAACACATTTTGTTGAAGATACCGTATGATAGGTGACATCCAGCCATCCTCCTCCTCGATCACTTACGTCTCTTCCTTTTTTATACTAGGTAAGGACAATGTTTCTTGTATCACTGACTTATTCATTCCAGAGCCTTTGGTACTAGCTAGACGAGCTAGGAGGTCGGCCCGGGTATTTTCCTCCCTCGGAACATGACAGATCTCGAAAGCCTCAAATCCTTTACATAACGACATCTCCTGTTGGACATACTTTATCAAAACGAGATCCTTTGCCTGAAAAGTCCCACTCACTTGTCCAGAGACAAGCTGAGAATCTGTCCAGATAAGCAAACGGGTCACTCCGACCTCCAAAGCTAACCTCAAGCCAGCTAACAAAGCCTCATACTTGGCCTGATTATTACTCGTTTGGAAACCAAATCGTAGTGAATACTCTAGAACTATTTCCCCAGGACCCTCCAAAATTATTCCAGCACCACTCCCCTTCAAATTTGATGATCCATCAACAGAGAGAACCCACTGTCATACCCCAAAATTTGCCCTCCATCTTCTCAAGATATCTCATACATCCATCCTCAAAGATTCCTCAAAGGGTGATCAGACAAACCCTCTCCTAGACAATCAACCCAAACTAGGGTTTGGCAATTCTCAGCTCCAGATGGACTTCCAACATCTCCAATGTTCATAATGCCTCCTCATATGCTTCAAAGATCCTCCATGTCATGTTTCAAGCCTCACAAGTCAAGTTTCCTCAAACAATTGCTCAGATGGTTGAAAATCAGTTGTATTGGACAAAAAGTCAACTGTGGTCAACATACAGTCAAACTTCATAATTTTTGGTCAACATCCTCATTTTGAAGTTACATTCATCATTTGATCAAGGGTTGATCATGATTCATCAAGAAAACTCAAGATTTGCTCAAAAGTTAAACTTTCTAAATTAGGGTTTCTAGGTGAAAAGTCAACTGAATTTGACTGATCATAACTTTCTCATACTTTCTCAGACATTTTTCCACCACCTCTTGTTTTGAAGGAAATTCAATTCTCTACAACTTCATGTCTCACAAGAATGTCCAAAAAATGCTTCATTTGAGAGGTATGGCTCAAAACATTACAGGTCATTTTTAAAGTCAACAAAAAGTCAACATTTTGTTTTGAGGATATATTGAGCATGGAAACTCCAATTGAGATGAGACCAAAAAGGTTGGTTATAGGATTCTTAGATCTTTCCAAAAAGTCCAAGAACACTCACAAATGTGGAAAATTGAGCAAGATACACCATTCACAAGTTGGGCAATTTTGAAAGAGTGCACAAAGAGAGATACTTCTAAAAATCAAAATTTTTGCAAATGGGCTTACTTTTTCTTCATCCAAACTTGTTCCTTATGCAATTAGGAATATCCAAGCCCAATGCCACGAATTTTTATTTTATTTTTCTATTTAATTTGGAATTTATTCATTTAAATACAAATTAAATTAAAAAATAAAGTATAAAATCAAAATTAAATGCAAAATTGATTTTTCTCTCTTCCTTGAGATCCAAGTAACTCAATAAAGCCAACAAATTTCGAAATTTGGATTGGTATGGCAAGATTTGATTGAAAATTGATCAAAATATGAAAATTTGATTTTGTACAAAATCAAATTTGATTTGCATTGATTAGTGATTGATTCTTCCTCAAATTAGCTCCAAATCCTTCTACTATATATACACAACTCATGCCACACGAATTAGGGTAGAGAATTTGGCTGGAGAAACCCTTATTGCAACTCAAAAAACCGTGGTACACAAGCAAATTGCAACCCTAGTTCCAGCTGTTTTCAATCGATTCTAAGGTGTCCATTGCATTCCTTGATACCTCTTGAGTCGATCCAGACCCTCACATTGCTCGAAACCATCAAGAATTGGAGAATCCGAATTCGGTTTGTTCAAGAAAATCTTAAAATCGTATTTCAATTATCATGCATTTTTAACTTGTTTCATTGTTGTTTTTGTGATTAGTGATGAGTTTGCAAGCGATCTGGGCAAGTTAATCGTATTTCTATGGCCTGAAACTCGAATTGCCATGGCTAGGGTTCCTGAGTTCGATTTAGGGTTTTGCTTATTAGGATACATTGGACCTCAAGACCATTGCCAACGAATTCGGAATGATGTCCTGAATCGAACCATGGTCTTACAATTCATTTATATTATGTGTGCTTGATTTTTGATTTAGCCAGGGTCTGTAGCGTCGAACAATGGCCGACGCTGAACTTTCAAATTTTTGAGACGAGGAAGACGAAGCTTGGCGCGGAAACGATGAAGCCTGGAAATGACACTTGTTCATACACCATCCGTTCCGATTCAGTGACACGCGTGCGCTCCAGATCAGATGGCAAGGCATGGGAGCTGTGAAGCCAAGGTCTCCAGTTCGAATCCTGGCAAGACCATTTGTGTTTTTACTCTTTTACAAACTTTTCATATTTTTCTTATTTATTTAATATTTTTTCATGCATTTTAATTCATTTCAATATTTTTATTCATGCATTAAAAATCATCAAAAATATTTTTCCTTTTGCATTTATTTTCAGAAAATACTTATTTAATTTATAAAATTTAAAAAATATTGTTTTGCATGCATATTTTATTTTATTCATAATTTAGCATTTAAATCAATTTTAAAAATTTGCATTTTTACTAACATTTTTCTCTTATTCGATTTCTCTCGTATTTTCCGATTTCTCATCCTTTTACAGGTTATCTCGTTTCGGACGATTTCTTTTATCATTTTTATTTTTTTTCCAATAATGTAACTGCTCATGGGATGTAATAGTTTAAATTAGGTTTTTATTTTCCGCGAGTTTAAATTATGTATCTGGCCCAAAGCCATGTAATAGCGTAGGACATTTATCTTTCCGCATCTTTACATTCTGCATTTTAATTTCCGCACCCTATAAATTGCTAGTAACTAGGCGTGTATGGCAAGACTAAAATTGGACATAGCTCACTCATAATTCCAAGATAAAAATATTTGAATCAACACACTCTTTCACACATGCACCCCTTAGGGTAATTCTCTCTCGTTGCCTTACGAATTCAAATATGGTCATGTCCCTCGAACGTAGAGGTATTCTAGCACCGTTGCCTGCAAAACAAATCATCATAGTCCCTTCGATACAAAGATCATAGACCCACGATGTCGCCTCCGAATACATGATCTTGACCCTCGATTGTCGCCTACGAAAAATGATGATAGCCCCTTCGAATGTGCTAGGATACTTCCTACGAGTTGCTTTTTATGACCATACGATGTCCCTTCGAATGTCCCTTTTACATCCAACGAATGGAGTTACCTACCAACTAATGGTATGGATAGCGCTATTCTAAAGGAACATAAAACAACACGAAAACGACCAATTCTGAGTAGGTAATAAGACTTTTAGTTGCTTGCTCAAATCAAATGCTTTTCACACCTCACACTTTTGTCAAAGTTCAAATTCTTTTCAAAACGAAACATTTCCAAACACTTTGTATACATTCCTACATGAATCATTACAAAGTCAAAGCGAAATGCCTTTTCAAAACATTTTTGTCAAACACACAGAAAGCATTTTTAAAGTGATCTAAGAGCAAGTAAGAGCCCGTAGATAACTACGGATGGAAAGGGTGCTAATACCTTCCCTTTTCATAACCTTCTCCCTTACTCGAATCTAACGAAGGTCTTTTTCGTACTTTTACCTTCCCTTAATTGGATAAAAGAAAAGTCGGTGGCGACTCTTGCTATCCGCACATTTGCGATACAAAATCCACAAAGTCAGTTCACCGTATTACAGGCTGGCGACTACTGGGGAGACACCCTAAAGAGAATGCCTTAAGGATTTCTAAATCACCTTTATTGCTTTCTGTTTGACTTGCTTGCTTTATCTTTAAGGGTTGCTTGGGTATTATATTGTTGGGGGATCCTACACCCGGATCTGGGTTTCCTTATAGGTAAGTAGCAATAAATCGTCGCGACCGTTAGACGTATATCAAAACGGTCAACATGATGGCTACGTTAGCGTGACACTTTGGATGTCCTGATACTCTTTATTCCCAAGTTGAGTATAGTATTTGGCTTTTGCGTGGTGTCATCAAGCGCTAACTAAACTTTTAGAACCTTAATTGACCCATCTTGGCCATTAGATGGTAGTGAGATGGCCGACTTTGGTGTAGACCGAGGTTGGTTGATACTCGATGCTACGCTCATTAAGATCAGACTTTTGGGATATTTTCGGTCGACCACTTGGCAGTCGTATTGAAATAAACGCCTACGAGAAAGATCAATGATGTGAGATTCCTAGAACTCGGTTACTATTATAGGACAGGATGAACCAACTCAAACTTTTGGTGGGGTAATCACCTATACCTCATGCAAGCCTTAACCCTAGGCTCATTGTGTGAATTGCTTGTGTGTGCCAAACATGACATCATGACATCATTTGCATTGCATATCATTTCTAACTATTTCAAGGACCTAGGGATTTATCTTTGCTCTGTTTTGTAGGGATTATGTCTTCTAGAAAGACTATACGAATCAACTTCATGGGTATACCTTCTCAACTCAAAGAATTGGTTTCTGAAATTCCCGACCATGCTCAGTTCATCAAAAGACATGGTTATCTACTTGATTTGGTTATCTCCGGTTTTGAAGAAGATATGATGCACGTCCTATTCCAGTTCTTTGATCCGAAACACCATTGCTTTACATTCCCAGATTATCAGTTGGTTCCTACCTTGGAAGAGTTCTCTAAGCTACTTGGAGTACCTATTCTTGACCAAATGCCATTCACCGGTTTAGAAAAGGTTCCTAAATATGAAGACATCGCATCCGCCTTACATCTAAAGCGCTCAAACATTGAAGCCAATTGGGAAACCAGAAGTGGAGTTAAGGGTTTACTTGCTAAGTTCTTGATTAAGAAAGCCCGAGAATTCCTCAAGGTTATGAGTTTCCATGCATTTGAAGACATCGTGGCCTTGCTAATCTATGGTTTGGTTCTATTTCCTAACTCGGATCAATTCATAGATGTCAACGCCATCAAGTTATTTCTTACTCACAATCCTGTGCCTACTTTACTTGGAGACATCCTACATTCTCTCCACACTCGTACTACTAAGAGACAAGGAACTCTCATGTGCTGCATACCGTTACTTTCCAGGTGGTTTATTTTGCACCTTCCTCCATCAGTTTTGAAGAATGAACAAAGGTTGAGATGGTCTCAAAGGTTAATGTCACTCTCTCATTCCGATATCCGTTGGAGTCTTTTCTCTCAAAAGGACTTCACCTTCATTGAGCGTTGTGGAGAATTCCCTAATGTACCGCTACTTGGTATAAGGGGAGGTATTACTTACAACCCTTCTCTAGCTTTACGTCAGTTTGGTTTTGCTCGAAGAGATGGCCCACATGATATGCTTCTCCAAGATATTGTGTTCGACTACAATCACGATCTCCAGAATTACCGACGAAGGTTCATACACGCTTGGGGCATGGTAAAGAAGACTGATACCAAGACTTTGGGGCACCAGAACTCCATTCCTTGGGAACCTTACCTCAAATGGGTGCGAGCTCGAGCTCAAAACCTCATGATGCCATTCACGCCTGTTTTACCAGTAATTATGGAACCTGTTGCTATAGGTGACGTACCCTATACTGTTCTCCATCCTGACATGCCTACTGATTTTGAAGACTTGAAGAGATCCTGGATTCAACTAAAAGAAGAGAGGGACACCTTTGAAGCTCAGTGCTATGCAAGTGAGAAGAAAGTGCTAGAGTTGACTACGCTACTTCACGAGGAGCGAAGCATCAACGCCTACCTCGGCACCAAGAGGAAGCGCCCATGGGAGACTTAGAGCTTTCGGATTTCTATACTTTTCTGTTGTTCTTGTCTTGAACTATCTTTTGTACTTAAAAAGAAAAAGAATAATAAAAAGAGTACTAATAAATGTTTGTTCATTGCTTGTTTAACAAATTTAAATCTCTAAGGTCCTTGAAAACATTGCATTGCATTCGCATAAACATTGCATATCATAACATAACATTGCATCACAGGTACATTGAAGATTGGTTTTCTCATTCTCTCGCTATTTATTTTAGCAGAAATGGCTCTTGAACAAACTGTCAAAGATCTCCAGGCTCAGAATGCTCAGTTTCAGCAGATGTTCACCAGCTTGGTCCAAGGCCAAGAAGATCTGAAGAAGCTCATCAACAGGAAGAAGAAGGTTGTAGGTCTTCTCAACATGGGCAGACGCTACAAAGGAGGTCCTAGAGTGGTTAGTCGAATTGAGCTCTCTGAAGGAAGTGTCAAGAAGGAGGATGAGCAAAGTAACAAGGGTGATGGTGAAGGTAGTCAGCATGAGCCTGAAAAAGTCTATGATGATGGCCAATACTCTGATGAAGATGACAAGTACAAGCAACTTGAAGACCGTCTGAATGCTGTGGAAAATCTGAAAATGTCAGGACTGAATTTTGATGATCTGAGTCTTGTCCTTGGTGTTGTGATTCCTCCCAAATTCAAGGTTCCTACTTTCGCCAAGTATGATGGCATGTCTTGCCCTAAGCTGCATTTGAAGTCCTATGTTCAGAAAATCAACCCCCACACTGATGACAGAAAGTTGTGGATGCACTATTTTCAAGAGAGTTTGTCCGGAACCCAGTTGGAATGGTACTATCAGCTAGAGAACGACCGTATCCGTACTTGGAGTGACTTAGCTGATGCTTTCTACAAGCAGTATGAGTACAATGCTGAATTGACCCCCACTCGCATTCAACTACAAAGCATGTCTATGGGTCGTGATGAGAAGTTCAAGGAGTATGCTCAGAAGTGGAGAGATCTAGCAGGCAGAGTTCAGCCACCCTTGTCCAATAGAGAGTTGGTTGATATGTTTATGGGAACACTGACAGGCCCGTTCTTCAATCATCTGATTGGAAACTCTTCTGCCGGATTCACCGAGCTGATATTGACAGGCGAGCGTATTGAAGCTGGTATCAAGAGTGGAAAGATTCAGGTAGAATCATCATCAAACACTGCAAAGAGAACTTTTGGCGGTAAGAAAGAAACTAATGCTGTGTATGGTCAGAAAAGTCGAGCCAAGACCGACCGCACTCAATCTGTGGGGGCAGTTGTGATCTTCAATCCTACATCAGCACAACCTCAGCGAGACAACGCGCGTAACCAGAACGCGCCACGAAGACAGTTTACGAAGATCAACATGCCATTGTCGCAAGCCTTGCAACACATGTTGAAAGTAGAGCTGATTACCTTGAGGGATCCTCCTCAGAGTGTCAATACTTCCTCTCCGAGATACAATCCTAATGCTAAGTGTGCTTACCATTCCAATAACCCAGGACATAGTACTGATGATTGTTGGGCTCTGAAGAACAAGATTCAAGATATGATTGAAGCTAAACAGATTGAGTTTGATCCTTCTGTTGAGACTCTGAATGTGATCAACGCGCCTATGCCTAACCATGACAAGAGTTCCAATGCCGTTGGAGAAGATACTTATGTTTTCAACATAGATGACTTGACCATTCCTCTGATGACTGTTAAGAAGAATTTGCTACAAGCCGGTGTCAATCTAGGATGCCCAGAGAATTTTCGTTGGTTGAGAAGACGTGTCCAGTGCATGATGAATAACCGCGAGATACTATTTCTGAAACCACCTGTGCAGAAGCTGTGTGAAGATCTGTCTAAGTTGAAGATTGACAATGCGAATGAAACAACACCATCTGTGTGGGATACCTTGGGGCAGCCAAGTGGAAAGTATGATTACATGGTGAAGTACACTGTTCCTGAGAGCTACAAGATTCCTATTGAAGATGTTAAGGTAACCGGATGGGGTGACGATTTCCCAAAAGATTATGCTGACGTTAACACAATAAGGATTTCCTCTGCTGATCCTGTGCCTAGAATGGCACCTCTCATCATTACTTCTCCCAGACCAGTTCCATATTCCTCTAACAAGGCTATCCCTTGGAATTATGCAGCTGATGTTTACTATCATGGTGTCAAGCAAGACCCTCTGACCATTGAAGATCTTACAGTTGAAGCTACCATTCCTGACATTGACAACATCACCGGATCAAGTAAGGTGACCAGAACCGGAAGAGTTTTATCTCCAGAAATCTCTCCTCCAAAAGACACTGCGACTCCAGCTCGCATTCTAGCTATTCAATCCATTCCCCAAGCTAGAGGGAAAGAACCAGTGACTCATCCTGCTCAGCCGGAAGTACCAAAGGAAGTTACTGAAGACACCTCCAAACAAGAAATGGAGGAAATTCTAAAGATTATCAAGAAGAGTGACTAGAATGTTGTGGAACAGTTGGGACAGACTCCGTCCAAGATCTCCATGCTTGCTCGCTCTTGTGCTCCGAGGCTCATGCTAATGCCTTGGTGAAGTTTCGAAGAATGCTCATGTGCCCAAGACACCCGACCAGTTTGAAGTTTGTATTGCTGCCAACAACGGCCTAGGCTTCTCGATCTTGATTTGACTCTGGAAGGAAACACAACAAAGCCTTGCACATCTGTTGAATGCAAGGGCGTTACATTATCTCATGTTTTGGTGGATACTGGTTCTGCTTTGAACATCCTACCGAAGACTGCTTTTGATCGACTCGATGTTGAAGGGTTGGTCCTGAGACCCAGTGACATTATTGTGAGAGCTTTTGATGGTTCTAAGCTAACATTGAGAGCTCACTCTGCCTTAAAGTCGGTTCCCGACTTTTGATTCCACTTTCTTTGTCATGGACATCCGTCATGCCTACTTGCCTTGGATACATGGGGCATCCTCTACATCGGAAGTACCAGTGAAAGGGAAGGTTGTTACAGATGTGGTGAAGAAGAGTATATGGTCAATCATCTACATCATTCCGATACCTCGAAATGGAAGGTGAATTCTTGAGACTCCTGTCAAGCTTTTGAAACAATACCAGATGCGTGACTCTCCCGTCACTCCTAAAGTTACACAAGTTCCGCCTAGGATGGCCTCATTGAAAGATGCTCAAGTGAAGAAGGTAGTACTATTTGGGGTCGACTCCGATCTTCCTTTCAAATCGACAAGACCGGTTTAGGCTTCACCATCAAGGGTCGAAGATGATACGCCGTGCGTGAAACTTCCTTCATCAGCCGGTGGAATCCATGCTATAGAAGACGACGACGACGGCTTCGACATCAGCAAGTGGATCTTCCCACTCGAGCATGGGCTCAACAATTGGAAGGCTGAAGATCTACCAATCTCCTTTAGGAGTAATTGCTCTTGTTTTTGTTTTGCTTTTCGTATTTTTATGTTTCGAACAATAAACTCTAAAGCCTAGTGCCTTGCCCGGGGCATCATGGCTCGTTTGCGAGGGTTATTATCTGTCGTTTGTATTTTCATTCAATAAATTCGTTGGACTTTTGCATTCAATTGTTTGTTTTCTTTCTTTACTTTATCACCCTCCAAAAGCTATGTGTTTCTTACACACCCACGTGATACAGGAATCACTCCGAATCTCGTTGATAACGACTATGCTATTGCTAAATATGACTTCGATAATCCGATCTACCAAGTCGAGGACGAGTGAGGAAGATTGTGAAGTGCCGGAGAACTTGCCGACTTCTACAGCAAGAAGAGCGAGTTATACAGCCAAAAGAGCAAGTTGAGGTTGTGAATTTGGGTACTAGCGAAGAAAAGAGATCAAGATAGGAGGTCTTGAGAGCGATGTTGAAAGGATGATTGGATGCTACGAGACTATATTGAGGTTTTTCTTGGTCATACGAAGACATGCCTGGTTTAGACATTGATATTGTGGTACACCGATTGCCAACAAAGAAGGTTTTCTTGTGAAAGTTAATCGCGATGCGTCCCGAGATGTCGAGAAAATCAAAGCGAAGTTATGAAACAATTCAACGCTTCTTTGTTACTTCCTATCCACAATGGGTTGCAACGTGGTTCCGTGCCTAAGAAGGATGGTAAGTACGAATGTGTGGATTACGAGATCCGAACAAAGCGAGTCCGAAAGCGATTTTCCACTTCCTCATATTGATGTTCGGTAGACAACACCGCTCATAAGGTTTTCTCCTTCATGGATGGTTTCTCGGTTACAATCAAATCAAAATGGCTCACGAAGACATGGGAAGACTACTGTTACGTGGGGCACTTTGCTACAAGGTTATGCCGTTCGAATCGAAGAACGCGGGCGCCACTTATCAGCGTGCTATGGTGACACTATTTCATGACATGATTCATCACGAGATAGAGGTCTACGTCGACGACATGATAGCTCGATCACAGACTGAAGAAGAACATCTTGATCATTTGCAGAAACTGTTTGACAGATTGAAGAAGTACAGATTGAGACTCAATCCTAACAAGTGCACTTTTGGAGTCAGATCCGGAAAACTCTTAGGGTTTGTTGTCAGTGGTAAAGGTATTGAAGTTGACCCCGCCAAGGTTAAAGCTATTCAGGAGATGCCAGCACCCCGCACCGAGAAAGAAGTCAGAGGTTTCTTGGGCCGATTGAACTACATTTCCAGATTCATTGCACATCTAACTGCTACTTGTGAGCCAATCTTCAAGTTACTAAAGAAAGATCAAGTAGTGGAATGGAATGACGATTGCCAGATCGCTTTTGACAAAATCAAGGAGTACCTACAGAATCCTCCTATCCTGATGCCGCCCGCCGAAGGAAGACCTCTTATCATGTACTTGACAGTGTTAGAGAATTCAATGGGGTGTATGTTGGGGCAACATGACGAGTTCGGTCGAAAAGAGCATGCAATATACTACCTTAGCAAAAAGTTTACCGATTGTGAAACAAGATACTCACAGCTCGAGAAAACTTGCAATGCTTTGGCTTGGGCTGCTCGCCGACTAAGACAGTATATGTTGACTCACACTACCTTGTTGATTTCCAAGATGGATCCGATAAAATACATATTTGAGAAACCAGCTCTCTCCGGAAGAATAGCAAGATGGCAAATGATCCTGACCGAATATGACATCCAATACACTTCTCAAAAGGCGATCAAAGGAAGTGTAGTAGCCGATCATTTGGCTCATCAAGCCGTAGATGACTATCAGTCTATGCAGTTCGAATTTCCAGATGAAGATGTTTTACTAGTTACTGATTATGAAGAACCAGGCCCAAACGAAGGACCTGAACAAGGATCCCGATGGACCATGGTCTTTGACGGAGCCTCAAATGCACTTGGCAATGGCATTGGCGCCCTTATTACATCCCCTGCAGGCGGACATACGCCTTTCACCGCCAGATTATGTTTCAACTGCACCAACATGGCCGAATCGACATCATAGGTATTAAACCTGATATTGACTTAAGAATCAAGTTCTTACAAGTTTATGGAGACTCAGCTTTAGTGATCAGTCAGATTAAAGGCGAGTGGGATACGAAGCATCCGAATCTCATTCCATATCGAGAGCATGTTCTGAGTCTGATCCCCTACTTCGAAGAGATCACTTTCAACCACATTCCACGAGAAGAGAATTAGTTGGCAGACGCATTGGCTACTATGTCATCTATGTTCAAGGTCATATGGGACAATGAGGCTCCCCAGATCATCATTGAGAAGTTTGTGAACCAAATATTGTTATGAGCTTGATACAGAAGAGAAACCTTGGTACTATGACGTGAAAAGGTATCTTGAGACTCAGGAATATCCCACAGGGGCATCTGTCAATGATAAGAAGTTCATGAGAAGATTTGCATCCAAATTCTTCCTCAGCAACAGCATCTTATACAAGCGCAACCACGACTTGTGCTTACTCCGTACTGTAGATCGAAAAAGCATACGTATCATGGAAGAGTTACACGAAGGCGCATTTGGTACCCACTCCAGTGGACACACAATGGCTAAGAAGATTCTGAGAACAGGTTACTATTGGTCCACCATGGAAGTTGATTGTCACTGCTACGCTCGATCTTGTCACAAGTGCCGGATCTATGCCGACAAAGTACACGTACCTCCAGTACCTCTGAATGTTCTAACAGCTCCTTGGCCTTTCGCAATGTGGGGCATTCACATGATCGGAGAAATCAAGCCCACAGCTAACAACGGACATCGTTTCATCCTTGTGGCAATTGACTATTTCACCAAGTGGGTAGAAGCAGCCTCATTCGCATCTGTTACCAAGAATGTTGTGGCTTGATTCATCAAGCATAATCTTATCTGTCGATATGGCACTCCCGAAAGGATTATCACAGATAATGGCTCTAATCTCAACAACAAGATGATCACCGAACTCTGCACGCAGTTCAAGATCAAGCATCACAATTCTTCTCCATATCGGCCTAAGATGAATGGCGCTGTGGAAACCGCCAACAAGAACATCAAGAAGATTATACAGAAGATGACAGTGACTTACAAAGATACGGTATGGAAGCAGTCCTACCCATCGAGGTTCAGATTCCCTCAACCAGAGTCCTCCAGGACGCAGAGTTAGACGAAGACGATTGGATTCAGACTCGCCTTGACCAGATTAACTTGATTGATGAGAAACGACTCGCATCCATCTGCCATGGACAGATCTATCAGAAGCGAATGATCAGAGCATTTAACAAGAAGGTCAAGCACCGAGTCTATCAAGTTGGTGATCTAGTAGTCAAGCGCATCATTCTTCCACAAGGTGATCCCAGGGGCAAATGGACTCCCACCTACGAGGGACCGTTTGTAGTCAAGACAGTGTTTTCCGGCGGAGCTATGATACTTAGCACCATGGATGGTGAAGACTTCCCACACCCTGTGAACCAAAAGGGTTCGGGCAAAAGTTAAGGATATATACAAAACATGTACACCCGGCAAGTCGAAAACCTGAAGAGGCGGCTTGGGCAAAAAAGGGTATCCCGGTAGACTGAAAACCCGAAAGGGCGGTCTAGGCAAAAGTTAGGGATTTAAGCGTACGACTATGTCTCTTCCAGATCACCTGCTTCCAGACTACTATCAGCATTCAAGATTCAAATGGCGAAGATCAGTCTACTCACTTTCTACTGACAGCAAGGAGATGAGATAGTTGAAATATATGAGTACTAGCATGGTTGGAACTTAACGAGATTGTTTCCGCATAGCTTTTTACCTTTCTTGTGTACAAACTACTTGGCCATACGCCACATTTCAAATGAATACAAGTTCTTTCTCTTTACATTTTTCACTATTGTCGTTTGCAATAAGTCCAACGTTTGCTTTGAATGATTATATGCATTTGACAATAAGAATCTATTCACAAACATGCGAAAAGTGGACATACAAAAGTAGTTACTACAGGCTCTAGGAATTGAGATGACGACGAAAGTCACCAATGCATTTCCCCACAGAGCATGATCCCCACAGCGGTGTCACTCACAACAAACCTTCCCCAACGGAGTATACGTTAGTCCCCGAACAGTGATTCCACTTAACTGAGCAATGTTACATCAGTCTCCAAGCAGTAACACTTCATCCCCAGCCGAGGTATTTATCATCAGCAGAATATCTCTCAACAATTCCCCTTTTCTCCAGCAGCGGTATCCAGACTTGAGACTTGGTCAGATAATGCACCGGAGAAAATCTACATCTTCTATTCCCCCCAGTCAGAGATTCCAACGGGCCCCAACCCGGTCTCCCAGCAACCATCAAACGCTCTCCAGCGAGATCTACACTCAAAATCCCCAGTAGAGCGCCTCCTAATTTTTCCCAACAGGATCTACATACAAGATCCCCAACAGATTGCCTCCCAGACTCTCCCCAGCAGGGTCTATGTATGAGATCTCCAACAAAGAGTTTCTCAATCTCTACCTTCCTCAACAATATCTAGGCCCCAAGACTTGGTCAAATAGTGCATCGGAGGGATCGAAGTTCTTTTCTTCTCAGGATCTCCATCCCCAAACAGAAGTCAGGAATCCTCAAGCAGAACATCCGCATCTTCTTCAAGATGGATATGTTTTGAAATACCACAACATCTATCATTCATACATTACTCATAAAGTCATAATTCATGCATATGTCATTCATATACATTGTCATGCATCATACTTTGCATAAGACTAACAAATATTCTATCAAAGTTTCTCTTGTTTTCTCCAAAACAGGTGGAAATCACTTCTGACGCAAACAGGTCCAGGATTAAGCCCCGAATCTTGACGGGAAAACTATCTGAAAGACCGCCCCTAGTTGTCCTCCGACGACTGGTCCAGGATTAAGCCCCGAATCTCGACGGGAAAACTATCTGAATGACCGCCCTCGTTGTCCTCCGACAACGGATCCAGGATTAATACCCGAAGCCAGACGGGAAACCCTATCCGAACGATCACAAGTTATCCTCCGATAACAGTGGATCAACACCCGATGCACAACAGGGAAGATATCCACATTTTGCCAACTACTACCTCCCTCGAATGTAAGCACGAAGATTTATTCGAATCCTTCTTATTATCAATAAAGACTACAGTCGGCATACGACTCGGTTGCCCTGGATGGCATCTTAAGCCCATCTCCGACTACTTATCAACATTTTTCCACTTTCAGAATGCTGCATATTTGGTTAAAAATCAATACAAACCAATAACTTTATTCAAATATGAGCACGAAGTCTAACGTACGACTCCCTCCGGATGGCATCTTAAGCCCCATCTCCAAGCTCCTTCCAGAAATGACTACAGAGCCTAGCGTACGGCTCACACCCCAGCATCGATCTTTCCAGATGGCATCTTAAGCCCATCCCCATCAATTTTCCTATTCAGACGACAACCTCGAGTCTAGCATACGACTCATCCCCCAGCGAAGTCTCTACCTTCTCCAAATGGCTTCTGTAAGCCCATTCCCGCATCATCCACCAACAACGAGTGCAAATTTTCAGGTGTACACACGAGTGTTCAATCATCTTCTACCTTCAGGTCACGAAAGACAAGTATGTCAATCTAACCTTCCAGTACAAGAAGATTGAACAGGGGCAGCTGTCATACCCCAAAATTTGCCCTCCATCTTCTCAAGATATCTCATACATCCATCCTCAAAGATTCCTCAAAGGGTGATCAGACAAACCCTCTCCTAGACAATCAACCCAAACTAGGGTTTGGCAATTCTCAGCTCCAGATGGACTTCCAACATCTCCAATGTTCATAATGCCTCCTCATATGCTTCAAAGATCCTCCATGTCATGTTTCAAGCCTCACAAGTCAAGTTTCCTCAAACAATTGCTCAGATGGTTGAAAATCAGTTGTATTGGACAAAAAGTCAACTGTGGTCAACATACAGTCAAACTTCATAATTTTTGGTCAACATCCTCATTTTGAAGTTACATTCATCATTTGATCAAGGGTTGATCATGATTCATCAAGAAAACTCAAGATTTGCTCAAAAGTTAAACTTTCTAAATTAGGGTTTCTAGGTGAAAAGTCAACTGAATTTGACTGATCATAACTTTCTCATACTTTCTCAGACATTTTTCCACCACCTCTTGTTTTGAAGGAAATTCAATTCTCTACAACTTCATGTCTCACAAGAATGTCCAAAAAATGCTTCATTTGAGAGGTATGGCTCAAAACATTACAGGTCATTTTCAAAGTCAACAAAAAGTCAACATTTTGTTTTGAGGATATATTGAGCATGGAAACTCCAATTGAGATGAGACCAAAAAGGTTGGTTAGAGGATTCTTAGAGCTTTCCAAAAAGTCCAAGAACACTCAAAAATGTGGAAAATGGAGCAAGATACACCATTCACAAGTTGGGCAATTTTGAAAGAGTGCACAAAGAGAGATACTTCTAAAAATCAAATTTTTTGCAAATGGGCTTACTTTTTCTTCATCCAAACTTGTTCCTTATGAAATTAGGAATATCCAAGCCCAATGCCAAGAATTTTTATTTTATTTTTCTATTTAATTTGGAATTTATTCATTTAAATACAAATTAAATTCAAACATAAAGTATAAAATCAAAATTAAATGCAAAATTGATTTTTCTCTCTTCCTTGAGATCCAAGTAACTCAATAAAGCCAACAAATTTCGAAATTTGGATTGGTATGGCAAGATTTGATTGAAAATTGATCAAAATATGAAAATTTGATTTTGTACAAAATCAAATTTGATTTGCATTGATTAGTGATTGATTCTTCCTCAAATTAGCTCCAAATCCTTCTACTATATATACACAACTCATGCCACACGAATTAGGGTAGAGAATTTGGCTGGAGAAACCCTTATTGCAACTCAAAAAACCGTGGTACACAAGCAAATTGCAACCCTAGTTCCAGATGTTTTCAATCGATTCTAAGGTGTCCATTGCATTCCTTGATACCTCTCGAGTCGATCCAGACCCTCACATTGCTCGAAACCATCAAGAATTGGAGAATCCGAATTCGGTTTGTTCAAGAAAATCTTAAAATCGTATTTCAATTATCATGCATTTTTAACTTGTTTCATTGTTGTTTTTGTGATTAGTGATGAGTTTGCAAGCGATCTGGGCAAGTTAATCGTATTTCTATGGCCTGAAACTCGAATTGCCATGGCTAGGGTTCCTGAGTTCGATTTAGGGTTTTGCTTATTAGGATAAATTGGACCTCAAGACCATTGCCAATGAATTCGGAATGATGTCCTGAATCGAACCATGGTCTTACAATTCATTTATATTATGTGTGCTTGATTTTTGATTTAGCCAGGGTCTGTAGCGTCGAACAATGGCCGACGCTGAACTTTCAAATTTTTGAGACGAGGAAGACGAAGCTTGGCGCGGAAACGATGAAGCCTGGAAATGACACTTGTTCATACACCATCCGTTCCGATTCAGTGACACGCGTGCGCTCCAGATCTGATGGCAAGGCATGGGAGCTGTGAAGCCAAGGTCTCCAGTTCGAATCCTGGCAAGACCATTTGTGTTTTTACTCTTTTACAAACTTTTCATATTTTTCTTATTTATTTAATATTTTTTCATGCATTTTAATTCATTTCAATATTTTTATTCATACATTAAAAATCATCAAAAATATTTTTCCTTTTGCATTTATTTTCAGAAAATACTTATTTAATTTATAAAATTTAAAAATATTGTTTTGCATGCATATTTTATTTTATTCATAATTTAGCATTTAAATCAATTTTAAAAATTTGCATTTTTACTAACATTTTTCTCTTATTCGATTTCTCTCGTATTTTCCGATTTCTCATCCTTTTACAGGTTATCTCGTTTCGGACGATTTCTTTTATCATTTTTATTTTTTTTCCAATAATGTAATTGCTCATGGGATGTAATAGTTTAAATTAGGTTTTTATTTTCCGCGAGTTTAAATTATGTATCTGCCCCAAAGCCATGTAATAGCGTAGGACATTTATCTTTCCGCATCTTTACATTCTGCATTTTAATTTCCGCACCCTATAAATTGCTAGTAACTAGGCGTGTATGGCAAGACTAAAATTGGACATAGCTCACTCATAATTCCAAGATAAAAATATTTGAATCAACACACTCTTTCACACATGCACCCCTTAGGGTAATTCTCTCTCGTTGCCTTACGAATTCAAATATGGTCATGTCCCTCGAACGTAGAGGTATTCTAGCACCGTTGCCTGCAAAACAAATCATCATAGTCCCTTCGATACAAAGATCATAGACCCACGATGTCGCCTCCGAATACATGATCTTGACCCTCGATTGTCGCCTACGAAAAATGATGATAGCCCCTTCGAATGTGCTAGGATACTTCCTACGAGTTGCTTTTTATGACCATACGATGTCCCTTCGAATGTCCCTTTTACATCCAACGAATGGAGTTACCTACCAACTAATGGTATGGATAGCGCTATTCTAAAGGAACATAAAACAACACGAAAACGACCAATTCGAGTAGGTAATAAGACTTTTAGTTGCTTGCTCAAATCAAATGCTTTTCACACCTCACACTTTTGTCAAAGTTCAAATTCTTTTCAAAACGAAACATTTCCAAACACTTTGTATACATTCCTACATGAATCATTACAAAGTCAAAGCGAAATGCCTTTTCAAAACATTTTTGTCAAACACACAGAAAGCATTTTTAAAGTGATCTAAGAGCAAGTAAGAGCCCGTAGATAACTACGGATGGAAAGGGGTGCTAATACCTTCCCTTATCATAACCTTCTCCCTTACTCAGAAACTAACGAAGGTCTTTTTCTGTACTTTTTACCTTCCCTTAATTGGATAAAAGAAAAGTCGGTGGCGACTCTTGCTATCCGCACATTTGCGATACAAAAATCCACAAAGTCAGTTCACCGTATTACACCCACCTCGCCGACGAATCCTCTATCGGCGGGGAATTGAACTCGACCATGAAGTCCGCCAAAACTTGAGATTTTATAGTGGTGCGAGTGAAGGAAAATCGCGACTTAAAAATGCAGCAGAAATCGATTTTCCTTTGTGATCCTTACGAATGTTCATGATCAGTGATAGAGTATTTTTACCTCTTGTGGCGATTCGGATTTCTGACGTTGTGATCACGAACGTTGATGAAGAACAACGTCTCTACTCAGTCCACACAAACAGTTTGCTTCCGATCACAATGCTAGCTGCTCACGAACGGAAGCTTTGGAGAGAGTGAACAAAATCTCAGTAGGGATTCAGGACCAAATTTGCATCAAGTGAAAAGCTTCATCACAAGGGTTCTATTTATAAGACCACAAGTGTGGGCTACAAGCTAAAAGCCCAATAAAGGTTGTAAACTAAAAGCCCAATAAAGCACACGAAAATCATACATTATGATGTATCGTGTATCACTTAAGCATGTGGTACCTTACCACATTCCGTATTCCACTTCTGTATTCCACTTAAGTACATTGTACCCTACGATGTTCCTTATTTTCACTATCTCTCATTAATCTGTCCTTATGTGTGTGACCCTGTAGGTTTCCGCGACGTTGGCAATTATATTAAATCACATTTAACATAATAAACAGTGAGCGGTATCTAGCAACACATCACTGCTACCCAAGTCACGAAAATGTCATGTGATCTGACAAAACCTTTCCGTGATAATACTTGTGTGTATAATTACCCTTTTGCCCTTATGTCTATATTGAACACAAGGCATAGACTGTGTCATCCTTGTCCAGTTCAATATTGGGCCCTCAGACATTTATCCCGTTACGCAGGATGGGCAAATTCCATCTAGGTCACTCATGTCCCTCAGCATGCTTTGTGAAGTACCCATCAACTGTCTTTATGATCATCCAGTTACGGATAACGTTTGATCAGCAATAAAACACTTGGCTCTACATCTAGGGTCCATAGTGGTTTCAGGTCGAAGGGTGGTTTGCACCACTTATCACCATGAGAATAACTTATGACACTTTGCATAACATTCAATGTAGTATTCTCATAGCGGGTCAATCTAGTATAAATATTACTCCTAATATTTCTACCTATGTCAAGACTTGATAACTCCTTATCCATGATCCATGAGATGTGATCATCAGTCTATCTTCATAATAATCTCAATACTTTAATGTTATCCCACTTCACAATAAAGCTCGATTATGGATACTTTAAGAATAGTGTCCTTGTATTTAATGGATCTCATGATTAAGTCACACTTAACATTGCATTAAACAGACTAACTATTCTAGGGACTTTATTATTTTCAAAAAGTAAACATAATAAAGAAAAGCCTTTTTATTATTAATAAATAATTCGATACAAGTACCAAAAGGTATTGGCCTCTAGGGCTTACACCAACAGCGAGGATTGAAGTTGATATCATACTCTGACAACTCCACCGCCCAAGACACCATTCTTCCTGCCAGATCCGGTCTCTTGAATACTTGCTTCAAAGGGAAATTGGTTTTCACTAGGACTGGATGCTCGGGAAAATAGTGTCTTAATTTCCGAGCTGTTGTCACCAAAGCTAATGTCAACCTCTCGATCTTCTGATATCTGAGCTCTACTCCCTTCAGCACCTTGCTGACGAAATACACCGGACGCTCTCCGATTTATGTCTCTTGAACCAAAACTAAACTAATTGCACAATCCGATACAGTGAGGTATAACACCAATTGCGTATTCTCCTTTGGCCTAGTCAACACCGGAGGTGTCAATAGGAGCTGCTTCACTTCTAGGAATGCTTTCATGCACGCCTCGGTCCATTCGAACTCGTCCCTCTTTTTAATAGCCGAGAAGAAATTAATCGACTTGTCACCTACACAAGATAGAAAACAAGATAAAGCAGCCAAACGGCCAATTAGCTGTTGCACTTCCCGTACTATAGTCGGGATTCTCATATCAACGACGGCCTGGCACTTATCCGGGTTAGCCTCGATTCCCCGACTTGTCAACATGAAGCCTATGAACTTACCGTCTTGTAACCCAAAATTACACTTATCCGGGTTCAGGCGCATATCATACTTTCGAATAGCTGCAAAGGTTTCTTCTATATCCGCTACATGCTTGTTACCTGCCCCTGTCTTCACAACCATATCATCCACATAGACCTCAATATTCTGCCCAATCTGGGGAGAGAAAACCATATCCATGAGCCTTTGGTAAGTGGACTCAGCATTCCTCAGCCCAAAGGGCATAACCATATAAAATAAATTCTTACGGTCGGTCATGAAAGCTGTCTTCGAAGCATTCGCCAGGTTCATCCTGATTTGGTTGTACCTGGAATAAGCATCCAGGAAACTCAGAAGACGAAACCCTGAGGCTCCATCATTTAAACAATCTATGTGCGGCAGGGGATAAGGGTCTTTTGGACACTGTCATACCCCAGAATTTGCCCTCCATCTTCTCAAGATATTTCATACATCCATACTCAAGGATTCCTCAAGAGTTGATCAGACAAACTCTCTCCTAGACAATCAACCCAAACTAGGGTTTGGCAATTCTCAGGTCAAGATGGACTTCCAACATCTCTATTGGTCTTCATGCCTCCTCATATGCTTCAAAGATTTTCCATGTCAAGTTTCAAGTCTTACAAGTCAAGATTGCTCAGACAATTGCTCAGATGGTTGAAAATCAGTCGAATTGGACAAAAAGTCAACTGTGGTCAACATACAGTCAAACTTCATAATTTTTTGGTCAACATCCTCATTTTGAAGTTACATTCATCATTTGATCAAGGGTTGATCATGATTCATCAAGAAAACTCAAGATTTGCTCAAAAGTTAAACTTTCTAAATTAGGGTTTCTAGGTGAAAAGTCAACTGAATTTGACTGATCATAACTTTCTCATACTTTCTCAGACATTTTTCCACCACCTCTTGTTTTGAAGGAAATTCAATTCTCTACAACTTCATGTCTCACAAGAATGTCCAAAAAATGCTTCATTTGAGAGGTATGGCTCAAAACATTACAGGTCATTTTCAAAGTCAACAAAAAGTCAACTTTTTGTTTTGAAGATATATTGAGCATGGTAACTCCAATTGAGATGAGACCAAAGAGGTTGGTTAGAGGACTCTTAGAGCTTTCTAAAAAGTCCAAGAACACTCAAAAATGTGGAAAATTGAGCAGGATACACCATTCACAAGTTGGGCAATTTTGAAGGAATGCACAAAGAGAAATACTTCTAAAAATCTTTTTTTTTGCAAATGGGCTTGCTTTTTCTTCATCCAAACTTATTCCTCATACAATTAGGAATATCCAAGCCCAATGCCACGAATTTTTTTTTTTTTTTTTCTATTTAATTTAGAATTTATTCATTTAAATACAAATTAAATTCAAAAATAAAGTATAAAATCAAAATTAATTGCAAGATTGATTTTTATTCCTTCCTTGAGACTCAAGCAACTCACAAAGGCCAGCAAATTTTGAAATTTGATCAATATGGCAAGATTGGATTGGAAATTAATCAAATTTTGAAAATTTGATTTTTTACAAAAATCAAATTTGATTTGCTTTGAATGTTGATTGATTCTCTTCCAAAACCATCCCAAATCCATCCGGTATAAATGTATGATGCATACCTATCAAGAAAAGCGAAAAAATTGGCTCAAGAACCTAACCTAGAACTCAAAAATCCGTGACCTTCAAGCTACTAGCGATCATCGATCCACCACTTTCAAGCGATTTTGAGGATTCAAACATATTCCTTGACATCCACAGAAGCATTCCAGACCTTTACTTTGCCAAAACCATCAAGAATCGTGAAATCGAAATTGGTTTGTTCTTGAAATTTCAAAATCGTATTCTTTCATTCATGCATTATTAACATGATTTGTGTTTGTTTTGTGATTAGTAGGAAGATTGCAAGCTTTACGGGTACTTTGATTGCATTTTCATGGGCGGCTCGAGATGCCATAGTTAGGGTTCCTGAGCATGTTTTAGGGTTTCACCAAATAGGAAAAATTGGACCATGAGACCTATACCAATGCATTCGGGATGATCCCAGGAATCGAACCATGGCTTTAAAATTTATTTATATTACGTGTGCTTGCTTTTTGATTTTGCCAGGGACCATAGCGTCGAATAATGGCCGACGTTAGCTTTGAAAATTTAAATCGGGGCGATGAAGCTTGGCGAGGAGATCGGAGACACTTGTCTTTCTTTTACTCGATCCGGATTTCAAACACACTTGCACACATGGCGTAGTGGTAAAGGCGTTCCCTGTTCCCAGATGCCTCAAAGGGTCACGAGTTCGATCCCTCCAGGGACCGGTTTTGTTTTCCTTTTCACAAATTCAATATTTTTTCATATTTTTCATTATTTAATATTTTTGCATCTATTTTAATTCTTTTCATAATTTTATTTCTGCATTAAAAAATCATCAAAAATTATTTTTCTTTTTACATTATTTTCATAAAATCTTTATTTAATTTAATAAATTAAAAAATATAATTTTGCATGCATATTTATTTTTATTCATAATTTTGTATTTAAATCACTTTTAATTCATTTTTAATTATCAAAATGCATCCAAAAAATCCCAAAAATTTATTTTAGCATATTTATAGTATTTCCAGCATGACATATTTTTCTTATTTTAAAATTTGCATTTTTCTAACATTTTTTCTCTTGTTCGATTCATATCGCATTTTCCGATTTCTCATTCTCTTGCAGGTTGATCCGATTCAGACAATTTTTTTTTTCTTTATCATTTTATTTTTCCAATAATGTAACTGTATATTGTAACACCCCAAATTCTACCCGGAAAATATATCGAAAATCAGAGTATTTAAAATTCTTTTCAACAAACAATTGGAGTATTACAATTCAACTAAAACAACAACACGCTAACACAGATACATAACACCTAAACTCGGATGAAACGAAACAACATGAATCAACTTTATTAATATTAAGCAGCGGAACTACATTAATCAACTTGGATGTCATAGCATATTTTCAACTTAAAACAATTTAAAGTCAAAAATTACTTTTCATATATCAACATAGTTATTCAACAACAAAATCAAAATGGCAAAACAACTAGCGTTCATCCCCCCGAGTGTTATGTATCAGAGCGACAACCCGACTCGAACTAACAGCAACTAAACCTTTGTTCTTCATTACGCACGTTACCCGTAGAGCAACATCACAATGAAGGGTGAGATATCTAACAATCTAATAAATCGTATGATAAATAATATATTAGAATTCAGATAAGGTAAATCAATGCTTCAGTAATTATTCATACTACCAACAAACAACTAAATAATAACAAGAAAACATTTTATTTAATCAACGTAACAACTTAAATCAACACAACCTAATAAAAACATCAACTTATAACAACAACTTATAATAATATCTTATAACAACAACAATTCACAACAATAACAACTTATAGCAACAACAACTTATAACAATAACATCTTATAACATCAACAATTCACAACAATAACAACTTATAGCAACAACAACTTATAACAACAACAACTTATAACAACAACTTATAATAATAACATCTTATAACAACAACAATTCACAATAATAACAACTTATAGCAACAACAACTTATAACAACAACTTATAATAATAACATCTTATAGCAACAACACAACGACAATCAACAAACATGAAATAATAACAACAACTTTAACACGCGACTCAATATGTGACTCAACTATGCAAATGCATGTGGTACCATTTGGAGCAGAACTCCCAACTTAAAATCATGCCAGGTTATCGAGGCATTCAACAAGGCATAAGCCTTCAACGTGGTGCCATCAAGGCCAAGGCATAAGCCTTCAACTTTCAACGTGGTGCCAATCCAGGCCAACTTAATCATGCATGCATGTATGCCATGCGACCTCAACTTCAACAACAAATACACAACGATGCAACAACAACAACAACATACAACAACAACTAGATCAACACTGGTCATTCGACCTACAACTCAAGCATGTCCATAAATTAGAACAATTCAACTTATTCAACATTGACCATAGGCCTACATCTTCATCAACTGCAAAACAACTTATCAACATTGGTCATACGACCTACAACTTCATCAACGTATCAACAACAATAATAGTTTATCAATAGAATTAATACGAGCAAACAACAATCAATTTCATCACAATCTACAACTTCGCAATTTGTTAACAACATCAATACCAACAAACAATAACAATTACTACACCATTTACAACTTCGCAATTTATTAACAACATCAATACCACCAAACAACAACAACAATTCAACGGAAACAACACGACACAATTTATCACCTGCAATTATATAACTTATTCTATACTCTTAACTCATAAAAATGTCATAATAATATATAATTATAACTTGACATAATTCTCAATAAATTATAAATCACTCTACCACGATCTCTACAATTCTAAAATAACTCTAAGGTGCTCAAAATTTCTCTACCGACAACTCTTGTATGTAAAATAATATTTATGAAAATAATTGGTTACTGGTCTTGACTCAAGTAATAGTAAAACAACTCTAAAGGGTCAAATACCTTTACCTTTAATTCTCTGACTTATTAGGTTTAATTTTAAACAACTCGAAAACAATCTCGACAACTCTAGACATGTCAGAATCACCCAAAACCATTAAAGTATGACTCTTAATAACTCAAAACAACTCTGATAATTTTATTGACAATTCTAACAACTCTATTGACAACTTTAATAATTCTAATAGAATCGAAATAATTTAAATTAA
Source organism: Vicia sativa (assembly GCA_021764765.1). NCBI lineage: Eukaryota > Viridiplantae > Streptophyta > Magnoliopsida > Fabales > Fabaceae > Vicia > Vicia sativa. Next base: position 56,329,591 of record CM038796.1, on the reverse strand, counting down.
TCAATTAACCAAATAATAAATACATTACTCAAAACTCTTAATTTATCATATTATTAATACTAAAACTATTATAATTATAAAAGCTAATAGTTAAATAGCTAATATTATTCTCATAAACAAAACTTTATGTTATCAATATATTAAAATTGTAAATTAACAATTCTAAGGTTAGACTTTATCACACATTAACCAATCAAATAAACTAATGCTACAATGTATGAAACATTAACTTAGATTTTCGACATTCTAATATCTTGCTGTAATTGATACTATCAATTATCTACCCAATTGTGATGTCTACCAAAACAATTAAATTAATGAAAAGTTATGATACCGTGCATATAAATATATTTGATAAAGTTTCGGTACATATGTGGATAAACATGGTTATACACTACACATATATAAATATTATAACGAAATAATATATACATATTCAACCTACAAAATCAATTTAGCAACTTAAAACTCAAGACAAATTTCATCATATTCAAGAATAATTTCAACACACTGACATCAAATAATTTCTCACCAAATAGAACAATCATAAATACATAGCAAAATTCTCCATTATCCTAATTTCCATATACTACTCATCATACAACTCATTAGAAAGTCAGAACCCCACCCTTACCTTGGATTGACGGGAACTCAGAAATTCGATCGGAATAACGGAACTCTCGGACGACAACGATCCCTCCTATCACCTTTGTTTCCAACTTCTCTTTTCTCTCTTCTGTTTGCTACGGCTATGGTTTGGCTAGGTCTTCTTTTTGTTTTGCAAGCAATATTTTTTCTCCTTATTTCACTAGGTTAATTCAATATATAGTAGCTCCTAATAAATTTGGTTTATTAAATAATATTCTCCAAAAATACTAATTCTCTCTTATAATTAATATACTACACTTAATTTATTAATTCCAAATAATAGAATAATTCTAATATTATTTTTATTCTAACTATTAGCCTTATATTTCTCCTTATATATCTCTTATTTATTTAAACCTAATTCCTTCTCTAATAATTAAATCCAACTAATATTATTATTATTATAATAATAAAATAGTAATAATAATAATATTTCTATTATTTCTACTTAACTTAATTTTCACACCTCTTTTCTATATTTCTAACACCAAATAAATAACTCTATTAATTCCACACTTATTTCTAATATTATTTTCAATAATATTCTACCACAAAATTAATTCATCACTAATTATTCTAGTTAATTAATCTCTACTCATAATAATAATTCTCCGACTAAATTGATTATTTCACTTAAATAAACTAGTCCAATAAATAAATACTATTATTCTTAATATTAATCCTCCAATTACACCAACCAAATGATCTGGCTTAAACTTAATAATCCAAATATGTCTCTTAAATAATGTCGACAAATCCAATTACTCCGATTAATTTTCAAACTTCGTCTAATTCCAATAATTAAATCTTTTAATAATTTAATTAACTAATTAATTAAATTCGGGGCGTTACATATATGGGATGTAATAGTTTAAATTAGGCCTTTATTTTTCCGCATTTTAAATTATGTATCTGCCCCAAAGCCTTGTAATAGCGTAGGATTTACCTTTCCGCATCTTTACATTCCGCATTTTAAATTCCGCACCCTATAAATTGCTAGTAATTAGGCGTGTATGGCAAGATAATAATCAACATAGCTCACTAATTTGCAAGATAAAATATTTGAATCAACACACTCTTTTCACATGCACCCCTTAGGGTAATTCTCTCGTTGCCTTACAATTCAAAATGGTCATGTCCCTCGAGCGTAGAGGTATTCTAGCACCGTTGCCTTCCAAACAAATCATCATAGTCCCTTGATACAAGATCATAGACCCACGATGTAAGCCTACGAATACATGATCTTGACCCTCGATTGCCGCCTCGAAAATGATGATAGTCCTTGAATGTGCTAGGATACTTCCTCAAGTTGCTTTCTATGACCATCCGATGTCCCTTGAATGTCCGCTTACATCCAGCGAATGGGTTACCTACCAACTAATGGTATGGATAACGCTATTCTAAAGGAAAGTAAAATAACATGAAAGCGACCAATTACGAGTAGGTAATAAGACTTTTAGTTGCTTGCTCTATCAAAATACTTTTCACACCTCACACTTTTGTCAAAGTTCAAACTCTTTTCAAAGCGAAACATTTCCAAACACTTTGTATACATTCCTACATGAATCATTACAAAGTCAAAGCGAAATTCCTTTTCAAAACATTTTTGTCAAACACACAGAAAGCACAATTTTAAAGTGATCTAAGAGCAACTAAGAGCCCGTAGATAACTACGGATGGAAAGGGGTGCTAATACCTTCCCTTTTCATAACCTTCTCCTTACGAGAATCTAACGAAGGTCTTTTTCTGTACTTTTACCTTCCCTTAATTGGATAAAAATAAAAGTCGGTGGTGACTCTTGCTATCCGCACATTTGCGATACAAAATCCACAAAAGTCAGTTCACCGTATCACAGAACTGGCGACTCTGCTGGGGACACACCCTAAAAAGAGAGAATGCCTTAAGGATTTCTAAATCACCTTTATTGCTTTCTGTTTGACTTGCTTGCTTTATCTTTAAGGGTTGCTTGGGTATTATATTGTTGGGGGATCCTACACCCGGATCCGGGTTTCCTTTTAGGTAAGTAGCAATAAATCATCGCGACCGTTAGACGTATATCAAAACGGTCAACATGATCGCTATGTTAGCGTGACACTTTGGATGTCCTGATACTCTTCATTTCCAAGTTGAGGATAGTATTTGGCTTCTGCGTGGTGTCATCAAGCGCTAACTAAACTTTTAGAACCTTAATTGACCCATCTTGGCCATTAGAAGGTAGTGAGATGGCCGGCTTTGGTCAGACCGAGGTTGGTTGATACTCGATGCTCGCTCATTGAGATCGGACTTTTGGGACATTTTCGATCGACCACTTGGTAGTCGTATTGAAATAAGCGCCTCGAGAAAGATCAATGATGTGAGATTCCTAGAACCCGGTTACTATTATAGGACAGGATGAACCGACTCAAACTTTTGGTGGGGTAATCACCTATACCTCATGCAAGCCTTAAACCTAGGCTCATTGTGTGAATTGCTTGTGTGTGCTAAACATGACATCATGACATCATTTGCATTTCATATCATTTCTAACTATTTCAAGGACCTAGGGATTTATCTTTGCTCTGTTTTGTAGGGATTATGTCTTCTAGAAAGACTATACGAATCAACTTCATGGGTATACCTTCTCAACTCAAAGAATTGGTTTCGAAATTCCGACCATGCTCGGTTCATCAAAGACATGGTTATCTACTTGATTTGGTTATCTCGGTTTTGAAGAAGATATGATGCATGTCCTATTCCGGTTCTTGATCCGAAACACCATTGCTTTACATTCCAGTTATCGATTGGTTCCTACCTTGGAAGAGTTCTCTAAGCTACTTGGGATACCTATTCTTGACCAAATGCCATTCACGGTCTAGAAAAGGTCCTAAGTGAAGACATTACATCGACCTTACATCTTAAGCGCTCGGACATTGAAGCCAATTGGGAAGCTAGAAGTGGAGTTAAGGGTTTACTTTCCAAGTTCTTAATCAAGAAAGCCCGAGAGTTCCTCAAAGTTATGAGTTTCCATGCATTTGAAGACGTTGTGGCTTTACTAATCTATGGTTTGGTTCTATTCCCTAACTCGGATCAATTCATAGATATCAACGCCATCAAGTTGTTTCTTACCCGCAATCCTGTGCCTACTTTACTTGGAGATATCCTACATTCTCTCCACACTCGTACTACTAAAAGACAAGGAACTCTCATGTGTTGCATACCGTTACTTTCTAGGTGGTTTATTTCGCACCTTCCTCCATCAGTTTTGAAGAATGAACAAAGGATGAAGTGGTCTCAAAGACTAATGACACTCTCTCATTCAGATATCCGTTGGAATCTTTTCTCTCAAAAGGATTTCACTTTCATCGGTGGAGAATTCCTAATGTACCACTACTTGGTATAAGGGAGGTATTACTTACAACCCTTCTTTAGCTCTACGTCGGTTTGGTTTTGCCGAAGAGATGGTCCTCATGATATGCTTCTCCAAGATATTGTGTTCGATTACAATCATGATCTCGAATTAAGCGAAGGTTTATACACGCTTGGGGCATGGTAAAGAAGGCGATACCAAGACTTTGGGGCACCAAAACTCCATTCCTTGGGAACCTTACCTTAAATGGGTGCGAGCTCGAGCTCAAAACCTCATGATGCCATTCACGCTGTTTTACGGTAATTATGGAACTGTTGCTATAGGTGGCGTACCTATACCGTTCTCCATCGACATGCCTCACGATTTTGAAGACTTGAAGAGATCACGGATTCACTTAAGAGGAGGATACCTTTGAAGCTCGTGCTATGCAAGTGAGAAGAAAGTGCTAGAGTTGACCAAGCTACTTCACGAGGAGAAACATCAACGCCTACATCGGCACCAAGAGGAAGCGCCATGGGAGACTTAGAGATTTAGGATTTATTTGTTTTCTTTTATTGTTTTGAACTATCTCTTGTACTTAAAAGGAAAAAAAGAATAAAAGGAGTACTAATAAATGTTTGTTCATTGCTTGTCTAACAAATTTAAATCTCTAAGGTCCTTGAAAACATTGCATTGCATTCGCATAAACATCGCATAGCATAGCATAACACTGCATCACAGGTACATTGAAGATTGGTTTTCTCATTTGCTCGCTATTTATTTTAGCGAAATGGCTCTTGAGCAGTCATCAAAGATCTTCAAGCTCGAATGCTCGATTTCATGATGTTTACCAGCTTGGTCAAGGCCAAGAAGATCTGAAGAAGCTCATCAGAAAGAAGAAGGTTGTTGGTCTCCTCGGCATGGGCGGGGCTACAAAGGTGGTCCTAGAGTGGTTAGTCGAATTGAGCTCTCGAAGGAAGTGTCAAGAAGGAAGATGAGCAAAGTAACAAAGGTGATGGTGAAGGCGTCGCTGAACTTGAGAAGAACTATGATAATGGACAATACTCGATGAAGATGACAAGTACAAGCAACTTGAAGACCGTCTGAATCTTGTGGAAAACACGAAGATGTCCGGGCTGAATTTTGATGATCTGAGTCTAGTCCACAGTGTTGTGATTCCTCCCAGTTCAAAGTTCCAATTTTGCTAAGTATGATGGCATGTCTTGCCCTAAAACTGCATTTGAAGTCTTATGTTCGAAGATCAATCCCTGATGATGAAAGTTGTGGATGCATTATTTTCAAGAGAGTTTGTCCGAACTCAATTGGAGTGGTATTATCGCTAGAGAATGGCCGTATCCGTACTTGGGTGACTTGGTGATGCTTTCTGACGTATAGAGTACAATCTTTGAATTGACACTCTCGCATGCAACTACAAAGCATGTCTATGGGTCGTGATGAGAAGTTCAAGGGTATGCTCGAAATGGAGATCTAGCGGTGAGTTCAACCACCCTTGTCCAATAGGGAGTTGGTTGATATGTTCATGGGAACAACAGGCCCATTCTTCAATCATCGATTGGAAACTCTTGACCGGATTCACGTGATACTTCTGACGCGTATTGAAGCTGGTATCAAGAGTGGGAAGATTGATAGAGACATCTTCAATGCGAAGAGATCTTTTGGTGGTAAGAAAAAGCCAATCTTGTGTGGTCGAAAAGCGAGCCAAGACCGGCCGTGCTTAATCTGTGGGGCGGTTGTGATCTCGATCCTACATCGGCCAACCTCGGTGAGACAACGTGCGTAACGAGCATAGCGAGGCGGTTTACAAAGATCAACATGCCATTGTCGAGCCTTGCAACATATGTTGAAAGCGGTGATTACTTTGAGGATCCTCCTCGAAAGTCAACACCTCCTCTCGAAATACAATCCTAATGCTAAGTGTGCTTACCATTCCAATAGCCAGGACATAATCTGCGATGATTGTTGGGCTCGAAGAACAAGATTCAAGATATGATTGAAGCTAAGCATTGAGTTTGATCCTCTGTTGAGACTCGAATGTGATCAACGCGCTATGCCTAATCATGACAAGAGTTCCAATGTTGTTGGTGACGATACTTATGTTTTCAACATAGATGACTTGACCATTCCTCTATTGTTAAGAAGAATTTGTTGCAAGCGGTGTCAACCAGGATGCCGAGAGCGTTGGTGCCCATCCGCGATGGTTGTGCTTGGTTGAGAAGGCGTGTTGATGCATGATGGATAACCGTGAGATACTATTTACGAAACCACATGCGGTGTGAAGAAATGTCTAAGTTGAAGATTGACAATGCAAAGCTGTACCATCGTGGGACACCTTGGGGCAGCCAAGTGGAAAGTATGATTACATGGTGAAGTACCTGTTCAGAGCTACAAGATTCCTATTGAAGATGTTAAGTAACGGATGGGGTGACGATTTCCCGAAGACTATCTTGATGTTAACACTATAAGGTTTCCTGCGATCCTGCCTAGGTGGCACCTCTCATCATTACTTCTCAAGACCGGTTCCATATTCCTCGACAAAGCTATCCCTTGGAACTATGGGTGATGTTTACTATCATGGCGTCAAGCAAGACCCTCGACCATTGAAAACCTTACGATTGAAGCTACCATTCGACAATGACAACATCACGGATCAAGTAAGGTGACTCGAATCGGAAGTATTCTCTCGATATCTCTCCTCCAAAGACACGCGACTCATTCGCATTCCGCTATTCAACCATTCCCCAGCTAGAGGAAAGAACCGGTGACTCATCACCTTTCGGAAGTACCAAAGGAATTCTTGAAGATACCTCAAACAGAAATGGAAATTGAAGATTATCAAGAAGAGTGACTACAATGTTGTGGAGCAGTTGGGACAGACTCGTCCAAAATCTCCATGCTTGCTCTGCTCTTGTGCTCAAGGCTCATACTAGCCTTGGTGAAATTTACGAAGAATGCTCACGTCTTGCAAGACACTACTACGACCAGTTTGAAGTTTGTATTGCTAGCCTCGTTGCCAACAACGGCCTAGGCTTCTCGATCTTGATTTGACTCTATAGGAAAGAAACACAACAAAGCCTTGCACATCTGTTGAATGCAAAGGCATTACATTGTCTCATGTTTTGGTTGATCGGTTACTTTGAATATCCTACAAGGCTTTTGATCGACTTGATGTCGAAGGGTTGGTTACGAGACCCAGTGACATTATTATGAGAGCTTTTGATGGTTCTAAACGAACAGTGCTTGGAGAGCTCACTCTACCTGTTAAAGTCGGATCCCAGACTTTCGACTCCACTTTCTTTGTCATGGACATTAGTCCGACACTCTTGCCTACTTGGGCCCCTTGGATACATGGGGCGGACTTACCTCTACCTTACATCGAGTTGAAGTACCCGGTGAAAGGGAAGGTTGTTCACGGTATGTGGTGAAGAAGAGTATATGGTCGGTCATCTGATCATTCCGATACCTTGAGATGGAAGGTGAATTCTTTGAGACTCCTGTCAAGCTTTTGAAACAATACCAGTCATGCAGTTGACTCTCCTCTCCCGAAGTTGCTAAAGCTCCGCCTAGGATGGCCTCAGAAAGATGCTCATGCGGTTGAAGAAGGTAGCTATTTGGGGTCGGCTCACGATCTTCCTTTCAAATCGACAAGGCGGTTTAGGCTTCACCATCAAGGTCGAGAAGATGATACACATGACGTGCGCCAACTTCCTTTCGCATCAAAAGTGGAATCCATGCTATAGAAGCGACAGCGCGACTTCGACATCGACAAGTGGATCTTCGACTCGGACAAAGGGCTCGGCAATTGGAAGGCGAAGGCGTCATACCAATCTCCTTTAGCGGGAGTAATTGCTCTTGTTTTGTTTTGCTTTTCGTTTCTTTATGTTTTGAACAATAAACTTTGAAAGCCTAGTGCCTTGCGGGCATCATGGCTTGTTGCGAGGGTTATTACATTGTTTGCGTTTTCATTCAATAAATTCGTTGGACTTTTACATTCAATTGTTTGTTTTCTTTCTTTACTTTATCACCCCTTCAAAAGCTATGTGTTTCTTACACACCCGTGATACAACTGCGAATCACTCGAATCTCGTTAATAACGACTATGCTATTGCTAAATATGACTTGATAATCCGATCTACCAAGCGAAGGCGAAAGTGAGGAAGATTGTGAAGTGCCGGAGAACTTGTCGATACTCTGACAAGAAGAGCGAGTTATCTGACCACACGAAGAGCAAGTTGAGGTTGTGAATTTGGTCTTGATGAAGAGAAAAAGTCAAGATAGGAGCGGTCTTGAGAGCAGTGTTAAAGAAAGGTTGGTTCGGATGCTACGAGACTATATTGAGGTTTTGCTTGGTCACACGAAGACATGCGAGGTTGGACATTGATATTGTGGTACACGATTGCCAACAAAGGGGTTTTCTCGATAAAAGCAGAAGATTCGTCGCATCGTCTTGAGATGTCGAGAAAATCAAAGCGAGGTTATAAACAGTTCAACGCGGTTTCTAGTTACTTCTTATCCGATGGGTTGCAAATGTGGTGCTGTACCTAAGAAGGATGGCAAAGTACGAATGTGTGTGGATTACGAGAGATCGAACAAAGCAAGTCAAAGATGATTTTCCACTTCCCCATATTGATGTTACGGTTGACAACACCGCTCGGCATAAGGTCTTCTCCTTCATGGATGGTTTCTCCGGTTACAATCGGATCAAAATGGCTCCGAAGACATGGAAGACTACTTTTGTTACAATGGGGCACTTTCGCTACAAGGTTATGCCGTTTGGATGAAAACGCGAGTGCCACTTATCGTGCTATGGTGACATTATTTCATGACATGATTCATCACGAGATAGAGGTCTCGTCGGCGACATGATAGCTCGATCACAGTTGAAGAACATCTTGATCATTTGCAGAAACTGTTTGACCGGTTGAAGAAGTACAGATTGAGACTCAATCCTAACAAGTGCACCTTTGGAGTCAGATCTGGAAAACTCTTAGGGTTTGTTGTTAGTGGAAAAGGTATTGAAGTTGATCCCGCCAAGGTTAAAGCTATTCAAGAGATGCCAGCCCCCTGCACCGAGAAGGAAGTCAGAGGTTTCTTGGGCCGATTGAATTACATTGCCAAATTCATTGCACACCTAACTACTACTTGTGAGCCAATCTTTAAGTTACTTAAGAAAGATCAAGTGGTGGAATGGAATGATGATTGCCAGATCGCCTTTGACAAGATCAAGGAGTACCTACAGAATCCTCCTATCCTGATGCCGCCCGCCGAAGGAAGACCTCTTATCATGTACTTGCGGTGCTAGAGAATTCAATGGGGTGTGTGTTGGGAAACATGACAAGTGCAGTCGAAAAGAGCATGCAATATACTACCTTAGCAAAAGTTTACCATGTGAAACAAGATACTCACTCGAGAAAACTTGCAACGCTTTAACTTGGGCTGCTCGCCGACTAAGGCAGTATATGTTGACTCACACTACCTTGTTGATTTCTAAGATGGATCCAATAAAATACATATTTGAGAAACCAGCTCTCTGGAAGAATAGCAAGATGGCAAATGATCTTGACCGAATCGACATCATACACTTCTCGAAGCGATCAAAGGAAGTGTGGTAGCCGATCATTTGGCTCACCAAGCCGTAGATGACTATCGATCTATGCGATTCAATTTCGGATGAAGATGTTTTACTAGTTATAGATTGTGAAGAACCGGGCCGGACAAAGGACCGAACAAGGATCCCGATGGACTATGGTCTTTGATGGAGCCTCAAGCACTTGGCAATGGCATTGGCGCCATCATTACATCCCTACGAGACATCACGCTTTCACCCAGATTATGTTTCAATTGCACCAACAACATGGCGAATATGAAGCGTGCATCATGGGTATCAAAGCTGCTATTGACTTAAGAATCAAGTTCTTGCAAGTATATGGAGACTCGACTTTAGTGATCGATCAGATTAAGGCGAGTGGGATACTAAGCATCGAATCTTATTCCGTATCGAGCATGTCACGAGTTTGGTCCCTACTTGAAGAGATTACTTTTGATCACATTCCACGAGAAGAGAATCGGTTAGCGGGCGCATTGGCTACTATGTCATCTATGTTCAAGGTCAGATGGGACAACGAGGCTCCCCAGATCATCATTGAGAAGTTTGATGAACCAGCATATTGTTGTGAGCTTGATCTGAAGAGAAACCTTGGTACTATGGCGTGAAGAGGTATCTTGAGACTCGGGAATATCCGAGGGCATCATCAATGATAAAGTTCATGAGAAGATTTGCATCTAAATTTTTCCTCGACAACGCATCTTATACAAAGCGCAACCACGATGCATGCTTACTCATTGTGTAGACGAAAAGCAAGATCGTATCATGGAAGAGTTACACGAAGGCGCATTTGGTACCCATTCCATTGGACATACCATGGCTAAGAAGATTTTGAGAACAGGTTACTATTGGTCCACCATGGAAGCTGATTGTCACCGCTATGCTCGATCTTGTCACAAGTGCGGTTATCTTGACAAAGTACCGTACCTCCGTACCTACGAATGTTTTAACTTCTCCTTGGCCTTTTGCAATGTGGGGCATTGACATGATTGGAGAAATCAAGCCCACAGCTTCCAACGGACATCGTTTCATACTTGTGGCAATCGATTACTTTACCAAGTGGGTAGAAGCAGCCTCGTTCGCATCTGTTACCAAGAATGTTGTGGCTCGATTCATCAAACATAATCTTATCTGTCGATATGGCATTCCCGAAAGAATTATCACCGATAACGGCTCTAATCTCAACAATAAGATGATCCTTTGAACTCTGCAGTTCAAGATCAAGCATCACAACTCTTCTCCTTATCGGCCTAAGATGAATGGCGATGGAAGCCGCCAACAAGAACATTAAGAAGATTATCTGAAGATGCGGTGACTTACAAAGATTGGCATGAGATGTTACCATTTGCTCTTCATGGTTATCGCACTCTGACCGAGCGTCCACGGCAACCCCTCTCTCTTGTATGCGGTATGGAAGCCGTCTTACCCATCGAGTTCGGATACCCTCAACTAGAGTCCTCCGGGACGAGTTAAGCGAAGACGATTGGGTCGAGACTCGCCTTGACAGTTAATTTGATTGATGAGAAGCGACTCGCGTCCATTTGCCATGGATAGATCTACGAGCGAATGATCGAGCATTTAATAAGAAGGTCAAGCAAAGTCTACCAAGTCGGTGATCTAGTAGTCAGCGCATCATTCTTCCACAAGGTGATCGGGGCAAATGGACTCCCACCTCGAGGGACCATTTGTAGTCAAGCATGTTTTCGTGAACTATGATACTTAGCACCATGGATGGTGAAGACTTCCACACACGTGAGCAGACATAGTCAAAAATACTACGCATGAAATAGACCCGCTAGGTCGGAACCTAGGCAAAAATAAGGGCATCTGGCGAACCAAAAGGTTTGGGCAAAATTTAAGGATATATACAAAACATGTACACCGGTCGAAAACACGAAAAGGCGGCTTGGGCAAAAGGTATCGGTGGTGAAAACACGAAAGGCGGTCTAGGCAAAAGTTAGGGATTCAAGCGCGACTATGTCTCTTCGGATCACCTACTTCGGACTACTATCGACCTTCAAGATTCAAATGGCGAATCAATTCACTCACTTTCTCTTGAGGAGATGAGATAGTTGAAATATATGAGTACTAGCATAGTTGGAACTTAACGAGATTGTTTCCGCATAGCTTTTACCTTTCTTGTGTACAAACTACTTGGCCATCGCCACCTTTCAAATAAGCATAAACTTCTTTCTCTTTACAATTTTTGTTGTTGTCGTTTGCAATAAGTCCAACGTTTGTTTTGAATGATTACGCATTTGACAATAAAAATCTCTTGGCAAACATACGAAAAGTGAACATACAAAAGTAGCTGCGGCTCGAGGTGAGATGGCGATGAAGGTCACCAAAACATTCCCATGAGCATGATCCCTACGGTGTCACTCACAACAAACCTCCCTCGGTGAGTATCGTTAATCTAGCGGTGATTCCATTCAACGGCGATGTTACATCGGTCTCGAGCGGTAACACTTCACCCCGATCAAGGTATTTATCCCGCGGATATCTCGATCCTTCCCTTTTCCCGGTAGCGGTATCGGACCGAAACTTGGTCGGATAATGCATCGGAGAAACTACATCTCCATCCCGGCGGAGATTACAATGGGTTCTGACTCTTCCAACCGGTCTCCGCGATTATCAAATGCTCTCCGGTGAGATCTACCTCAGAATCCCAGTGGGCGCCTCTAATTTTTCCTCGGCGGGATCTACATACAAGATCCCCAGCGGACTCCTCCCGTTCTCCTCGGTGGGTCTATGAGATCTTCAACAAGCGCGATTTTCGATCTTTATCACCTCAACCATATCTAGGCCCAAGACTTGGTCGAGATAGTGCATCGGAGGAGTCCATGGATATCTTTCTTCTCCTTCAAGCGGGATTCTCACTTTCAATCCCAAGAGAAATCTTCAAGCGAACATCGCATCTTCTTCAAGATGGATATGTTTTGAAATACCACCATCTATCATTCATACATTTCTCATAAAGTCATAATTCATGCATATGTCATTCATATACATTGTCATGCATCATACTTTGCATAAAACTAACAAATATTCTATCAAAGTTCTCTTGTTTTTCAAAGCAGTATGATCCTACATAAGCAGGTCGAGATTAAGCCCGAATCGGCGGAAAACTATCTAAAATACCACCCTTGGTTGTCCTCCGACGGTGGTCGAGATTAAGCCCGAATCGATGGGAAAACTATCGAAAGACCGCCCTTGGTTGTCCTCCGACGGTGGTCGAGATTAAGCCGATCGGCGGAAAACTATCGAAAGACCGCCTGGTTATCCTCCGATAACGAGGCAATGGATCAACACCGATGCACAATAGGGAAGCTATCCACATTTTCCAACTCTGACCTCCTCGGAGTAATCGGCCGAAGATTTATTCGATTCCGATTTTCAACACGACTCTGTCGGCGTCGACTCGATTGCCTTGGGTGGCATCTTAAGCCTATCTCCGACTATTTGTCAAATGCTTCACTTCGAATGCTGCATATATGGTTAAAATCAATGCAAACCAATAACTTCATTCAAAAAAAAGCACGAAGTCTAACATCGACTCCCTCGGATGGCATCTTAAGCCCATCTCCATGCTCCTTCGAAGCGTCTCTGAGTCTAGCGTCGGCTCACTTTCCAGCAATCCTCCTATCAATAATCTCGAGTCTAACGTCGACTCATTCCCAGCTTCTCCAATGGCATCGTAAGCCCGTTCCGCATCATCGACCAACCGGTGCAAATTTTCGGTGTACTCGAATGTTCAATCATCTTCTACCTCCAGTCACGAAAGACCAGCGTGTCAATCTAACCTTCGGTACAAGAAGATTGAGCAGGGCAGCTGTCATACCCCAAAATTTGCCCTCCATCTTCTCAAGATATTTCATACATCCATACTCGAAGTTCCTCGAGAGTTGATCGGACAAACTCTCTCTAGACAATCAACCCAAACTAGGGTTTGGCAATTCTCAGGTCAAGATGGACTTCCAACATCTCTATTGGTCTTCATGCCTCCTCATATGCTTCAAAGATTTTCCATGTCAAGTTTCAAGTCTTACAAGTCAAGATTGCTCAGACAATTGCTCAGATGGTTGAAAATCGGTTGAATTGGACAAAAGTCAAGCGTGGTCAACATACAGTCAAACTTCATAATTTTTGGTCAACATCCTCATTTTGAAGTTACATTCATCATTTGATCAAGGGTTGATCATGATTCATCAAGAAAACTCAAGATTTGCTCAAAGTCAAACTTTCTAAATTAGGGTTTCTAGGTGAGAGTCAGTGAACTTTGGTGATCATAACTTCTTCATACTTTCTCAGAAATTTTTCCACCACCTCTTGTTTTTATGGAAATTCAATTCTCTACAACTTCATGTTTCACAAGAATGTCCAAAAAATGCTTCATTTGAGAGGTATGGCTCAAAACATTACAGGTCATTTTCAAAGTCAACAAAAAGTCAACTTTTTGTTTTGAAGATATATTGAGCATGGTAACTCCAATTGAGATGAGACCAAAGAGGTTGGTTAGAGGACTCTTAGAGCTTTCCAAAAAGTCCAAGAACACTCAAAAATGTGGAAAATTGAGCAGGATACACCATTCACAAGTTGGGAAATTTTGAAGGAATGCACAAAGAGAAATACTTCTAAAAATCAAATTTTTTGCAAATGGGCTTGCTTTTTCTTCATCCAAACTTATTCCTCATACAATTAGGAATATCCAAGCCCAATGCCACGAATTTTTTCTATTTAATTTGGAATTTATTCATTTAAATACAAATTAAATTCAAAATAAAGTATAAAATCAAAATTAATTGCAAGATTGATTTTATTCCTTCCTTGAGACTCAAGCAACTCACAAAGGCCACAAATTTGAAATTTGATCAATATGGCAAGATTGGATTGAAATTAATCAAATTTTGAAAATTTGATTTTTACAAAAATCAAATTTGATTTGCTTTGAATGTTGATTGATTCTCTTCAAAACCATCCCAAATCCATCCGGTATAAATGTATGATGCATACCTATCAAGAGAAAGCGAAAAAATTGGCTCAAGAACCTAACCTAGAACTCAAAAATCCGTGACCTTCAAGCTACTAGCGATCATCGATCCAGCCACTTTCAAACGATTTTGAGGATTCAAACATATTCCTTGACATCCAGAAGCATTCGGACCTTTACTTTGCCAAAAACCATCAAGAATCGTGAAATCAAAATTGGTTTGTTCTTGAAATTTCAAAATCGTATTCTTTCATTCATGCATTATTAACATGATTTGTGTTTGTTTTGTGATTAGTAGGAAGATTGCAAGCTTTACGGGTACTTTGATTGCATTTTCATGGCGAGCTTCGAGATGCCATAGTTAGGGTTCTGAGCATGTTTTAGGGTTTCACCAATAGGAAAAATTGGACCATGAGACCTATACCAATGCATTGGGATGATCCGGGAATCGAACCATGGCTTTAGAATTTATTTATATTCGTGTGTTTGCTTTTTGATTTTGCGGGGACCATAGCGTCGAATAATGGCCGCGTTAGCTTTGAAAATTTAAATCGGGGACGATGAAGCTTGAGACGAGGAGATCGAGGCGACACTTGTCTTTCTTTTACTCGATCCGGTTTCAAACACACTTGCACATGGCGTAGTGGTAAAGGCGTTCCTGTTCCCGGATGCCTCAAAGGGTCACGAGTTCGATCCCTCCAGGGACCGGTTTTGTTTTCCTTTTCACAAATTCAATATTTTTCATATTTTCATTATTTAATATTTTGCATCTATTTTAATTCTTTTCATAATTTTATTTACGCATTAAAAATCATCAAAAATTATTTTTCTTTTTACATTATTTTCATAAAATCTTTATTTAATTTAATAAATTAAAAAATATAATTTTGCATGCATATTTATTTTTATTCATAATTTTGCATTTAAATCACTTTTAATTCATTTTAATTATCAAAATGCATCAAAAATCCCAAAATTTATTTTAACATATTTATAGTATTTCCAGCATGACATATTTTTCTTATTTTAAAATTTGCATTTTCTAACATTTTTCTCTTGTTCGATTCATATCGCATTTTAGATTTCTCATTCTCTTGCGGGTTGATCCGATTCGGACAATTTTTTTTTTCTTTATCATTTTATTTTTCCAATAATGTAGCTGTATATGGGATGTAATAGTTTAAATTAGGCCTTTATTTTCCGCATTTTAAATTATGTATACCCAAGCCTTGTAATAGCGTAGGATTTACCTTTCCGCATCTTTACATTCCGCATTTTAAATTCCACCCTATAAATTGCTAGTAATTAGGCGTGTATGGCAAGATAATAATCAACATAGCTCACTAATTTGCAAGATAAAATATTTGAATCAACACACTCTTTTCACACATGCACCTTAGGGTAATTCTCTCTCGTTGCCTTACAATTCAAAATGGTCATGTCCCTCGAGCGTAGAGGTATTCTAGCACCGTTGCCTTCCAAACAAATCATCATAGTCCCTTGATACAAAGATCATAGACCCACGATGTAGCCTCGAATACATGATCTTGACCCTCGATTGCCGCCTGAAAAATGATGATAGTCCCTTGAATGTGCTAGGATACTTCCTACAAGTTGCTTTCTATGACCATCCGATGTCCCCGAATGTCCGCTTACATCCAGCGAATGGAGTTACCTACCAACTAATGGTATGGATAGCGCTATTCTAAAGGAAATTAAAATAACATGAAAGCGACCAATTCTGAGTAGGTAATAAGACTTTTAGTTGCTTGCTCTATCAAAATACTTTTTTCACACCTCACACTTTTTGTCAAAGTTCAAACTCTTTTCAAAACGAAACATTTCCAAACACTTTGTATACATTCCTACATGAATCATTACAAAGTCAAAGCGTAATGCCTTTTCAAAACATTTTTGTCAAACACACAGAAAGCACAATTTTAAAGTGATCTAAGAGCAACTAAGAGCCGTAGATAACTACGGATGGAAAGGGTGCTAATACCTTCCTTTTCATAACCTTCTCCCTTACTCAGAATCTAACGAAGGTCTTTTTCTGTACTTTTACCTTCCCTTAATTGGATAAAAATAAAAGTCGGTGGCGACTCTTGCTATCCGTACATTTGCGATACAAAATCCATAAAAGTCAGTTCATCGTATCACAGACACGCCTTATTAAGGTCGGTGAAATCTACGCACATCCTCCATTTGTCAGTTTTCTTCTTCACCATGACTACGTTAGATAGCCACGTCGGATATTGAACCTCATCAATGAACCCAACTTTGATCAATTTTTCAACCTCATCTCAAACAGCTTTCCTCTTTTCTTCTCCCATTTTCCGCTTCCGCTGAGATTTCGGCTTCACCTCTGGGTCCAGAGCCAAATGATGGCACATGATTTCTGGGTTTATTTCGGGCATGTCCGCGGGTTTCCAGGCGAAGAGATCTAAATTCTGTTTCAGAACTTGGACTATCTCAGCCTTCTCCCTCGCAGATAGTTGTGTCCCCAGATGTGTGATCTCCGAAGGCAATGACCCAATCTGAACCTCTTTCGTCTCCTTCTGAGGAGTCGGACTGTCCTCTCTTGGATCAATGTCATCCATACCAACCTCATGGTCTGCCGGATCTTCTACTGGAATCGACCTCTTCTTAATCTTCATGCTATCTTTGTAACACTTTCGAGCCAATCCCTAATCGCCCCAGATGACCCCAACACGTCCATTCCCCAAGGGATACTTCATAGTCAGGTACAAAGTTGATAAAACCGCCTCAAGCACATTGAATGAAGGATGACCAATGATGATGTTATATGGCGAAGAAGCGTTGACTACCAAATAATGAAATTGGACACCCTTGGCATTTTCATCGGTCCCAAAGGTAGTGAGAACCGGGAGATAGCCCAACACTTGTACCTGCACACTGGAGAAGCCAACCACGGTTCTACTGAACGACATTAACTCCTTTGGGTCGAAACCCATCCCCTTGAAAGCTTCCTAGTAAAGGACATCAGCAGAACTTCCCGGGTCAATCAACACCCGTTTTACCTCCCAATCTCTAATTTGTACTTTGATAACCATGGGGTCATTTTCATGAGGCAAAACCTCCTTGGCATCTTTTTGGGAAAAGGTTATTAACCCGGGATCCTCATTAGCTGACCCAATCCGGGGCACATGCATTACCCCTCGTGCATACCTTTTACGAGTTGCACTGGTGGATCCGCCTCCCGCAAACCCTCCAGAGATGGTATTGAGCATATGTCGAGCTGCTCTTGCCTCCCTAACTTCCTCAACAGCCTTGCCCTTCTTTTTTGATTGCGACTCAGAAGGCGTCTCTCCTCTTGGAGGTGGACCACACTTGTTGGCTTGATTTGGGTCATCTTTCATGTAGGATGAAAGCTTACCCCTTTGGATCATTTTCTCAATCTCTCTTCATAGATGAACACAGGATTCGGTCGTGTGTCCTCTTATACGGTGGTACTCACACCAAGCTTCCAAATCTTTTCCCATCGCAACATTAACCATCTGTGGTCTCCAAGGCCTAGGAAGTAAGTTCAAATGATTCACGTGTCTAAGAATGTCCTCTCTCCTAGCATTCAAAGGTGTGAAAGTTTCCCTGGGTTTTATGGCCGGATAATTCCGGGATAGAGGACGTTTTTCACATGTGCGCTCCCTGGCCACCGACTGGTCCCGTGATCGAGATTTCGGTTCAGCTCTATCATCTCGCCCAACACCTTTCTCCTTGGAATCCCGGGCTCTCTTCTCCATGTTGCTTTCTTCACCCTTTACGTAACACTCAACCCGAGTGATGATTTAATCCATACTCTTGGCTGGCTTTGAGTCCGTGCTGAAACGCTGCCACAAAGATCTCCTGGTTAGGGTGTGAAACCATTATGGTCTCTTCATTAAACCTGGCCATGAAATCTCGCAACGACTCCGTCGGACGTTGCCTAACATTGAAGAGAGAAGTAGTGGCCACCTTCCGGTGGCGATTTGCCGAGAACTGCTGGATAATTTTCCTGTTGAAATCCTGGTAATTGACCACAGAAAGTTGTGGTAGTCCCATGTACCAACGCAAAGCAAATTCTCTGAAAGTGTCAGCCATCAACTTGCATTTGAGGGAATCTGTTGCTCCGATTAATGCCATCATATTATTAACTGAAATGATGTGCTCCTGAGGGTCAGTCTTCCTGTTGTATGTCGCCAGGACGGGAGGCTTAAAATTCTCAGGAACAGCATCCTCCCAGATAGCTTGAGACAAGGGTTGTGGTTCCAAGAGTTCTGCTTCTTGGTCTTCTGTTTCGTCCAAAATCCTTTGTTGAAGAGCTTGGACACTATCTTGTAAAGTATCATTGTGTTGATGCAAGTCATCGATCATAGCCAACAACTGAGATAGATCCGGAGGAATATTGTGAAGTGCCAGGAGAACTTGTCAGATTGCTACAGCAAGAAGAACAGGTCATACAGCCACATGAAGAGCCAGTCGAGGTTGTGAAGACAAAAAAGAAATCAAGATAGGAGCAGGTCTTGAGAACAATATCAAAGAGAGGTTAGTCCAGATGTTACGAGACTATATCGAGGTTTTTGCTTGGTCCTACGAAGACATGCTAGGTCTAGACATAGACATTATGGTGCACCGATTACCGACAAAAGAAGGTTTTCTCCCAGTAAAGCAGAAGGTCCGTCGTATGCGTCCTGAGATGTCTGAGAAAATCAAAGTCGAAGTCATGAAGTAGTTTAATGTCGGTTTCCTAGCCGTTACTTCTTTTCCACAGTGGGTTTCGAATGTGGTACCTGTACCTAAGAAAGATGGCAAAGTACGAATGTTTGTGGATTAGAGAGATTTGAACAAAGCGAGTCCGAAAGACGATTTCCCACTGCCTCATATTGATGTTCTAGTTGACAACACCGCTCAACAAAAGGTTTTCTCCTTCATGGATGGTTTCTCCGGTTACAATCAGATCAAAATGGCTCCTGAAGACATGGAAAAGGCTACTTTCGTTACACAGTGGGGCACATTCTGCTACAAGGTCATGTCGTTCGGATTGAAGAATGTTGGCGCCACTTATCAACGTGCCATGGTGTCATTATTTCATGACAAGATTCATCACGAGATAGAGGTCTACGTCGATGCCATGATAGCTCGATCACAGACTGAAGAAGAACATCTCGATCATTTGCGGAAACTGTTTGATAGACTGAAGAAGTACAAACTAAGACTTAATCCCAACAAGTGCACCTTTGGAGTCAGATCCGATAAACTCCTGGGGTTTGTTGTCAGTGGTAAGGGTATTGAAGTTGACCCCGCCAAGGTTAAAGCTATCCGAGAAATGCCAGCGCCCCGCACCGAGAAAGAAGTCATAGGTTTCCTAGGACGATTGAACTACATTGTCAGGTTCATTGCACATCTAACTGCTACTTGTGAGCCAATTTTCAAATTACTGAAGAAATATCAAGTAGTGGAATGGAACGATGATTGCCAGATCACTTTTGACAAAATCAAGGAGTACCTACAAAATCCTCCTATCCTGATGTCGCCTGCCAAAGGAAGACCTCTTATCATGTACTTGACAGTATTAGAGAACTCAATGGGGTGTGTGTTGGGGCAACATGACGAGTCTGGTCGAAAAGAGTATGCAATATACTACCTTAGGAAAAAGTTTACCGACTGTGAAACAAGATACTCACAGCTCGAGAAAACTTGCAGCGCTTTGGCTTGGGCTGCTCGCCGACCAAGACAGTATATGTTGACTCACACTACCTTGTTGATCTCCCAAGATGGATCCGATAAAATACATATTCGAGAAGCCTGCTCTCTCCAGAAGAATAGCAAGATGGCAAATGATCTTGACCGAATACGACATCCAGTATACTACTCAAAAAGCGATCAAAGAAAGTGTGGTAGCCTATCATTTGGCTCATCAATCCTTGGATGACTATCAGTCTATGTAGTTCGAGTTTCTAGACGAAGATGTTTTGTTAGTTACCGATTGCGAAGCACCAAGACCAGACGAAGGGCCTGAACCAGGATCCCGATGGACCATGGTCTTTGATGGAGCCTCAAACGCACTTGGCAATGGCATTGGCGCCATCATTACATCGTCTACAGGCGGACACACTCCTTTCACCGCCAGATTATGTTTCAACTGTACTAACAACATGGCTGAATACGAAGCGTGCATCATGGGTATTAAAGTTTCCATTGACTTAAGAATCAAATTCTTGCAAGTGTATGGAGACTCAGCTTTGGTGATTAGTCAGATTAAAGGTGAATGGGATACGAAACATCCGAACCTTATTACGTATTGAGAGCATGTTTTGAGTCTGATCCCCTACTTCGAAGAGATCACTTTCGATCATATCCCACGAGAAGAGAAACAGTTGGCAGACGCGTTAGCTACTATGTCATCTATGTTTAAGGTCATATGGGACAACGAAGCTCCCCAAATCATCATCGAAAATTTTGACGAACCAACATACTATTGTGAACTTAATACGGAAGAGAAACCTTGGTTTTACGAAGTGAAGAGGTATCTCGAGGCTCAGGAATATCCCGCAGGGGCATCTGTCAATGACAAGAAGTTCTTGAGAAGATTCTCTTCCAAATTCTTTCTCAACAATGGCATCTTATACAAGTGCAATCAAGACTTGTGCTTACTCCGCTGTATAGATCAGAAAATAGCGGAAGGGATCATGGAAGAATTACACGAAGGCGCATTTGGTACCCACTCCAGTGGACATACAATGGCTAAAAAGATTCTGAGAACAGGTTACTATTGGTCCACCATGGAAGTTGATTGTCATCGATATGCTCGGTCTTGTCACAAATGCCAAATATACGCAGACAAAGTACACGTACCTCCAGTACCGCTGAGTGTTCTGACCGCTCCTTGGCCTTTCGCAATGTGGGTCATTGACATGATCGTGGAAATCAAACCTACTGCCTCCAATGGACACCATTTCATCCTTGTGGCGATTGACTATTTCACCAAGTGGGTAGAAGCAGCCTCGTTTGCATCTGTTACCAAGAACGTTGTGGCTCGACTCATCAAACATAATCTTATCTGTCGGTACGGCGTCCCCGAAAGGATTATCACAGATAACGGTACTAATCTAAATAACAAAATGATCACCGAACTCTGCACGCAGTTCAAGATCAAGCATCACAACTCTTCTCCATATCGGCGTAAGATGAACGGCGCAGTGGAAGCCGCCAACAAGAATATCAAGAAGATCATACATAAGATGACAGTGGCTTACAAGGATTGGCATGAGATGTTGCCATTTTCTCTCCATGGTTATCGCACTACAGTACGAACATCTACAAGGTCAACCCCTTTTCTCGTATCGGTATGGGCGATCCGCCCATCGAGGTTCAGGTACCCTCAACCAGAGTCCTCCATGACACAAAGCTAGGCGAAGACGAATGGATCCAGACTCGCCTCGATCAGATCAACTTGATCGACGAAAATGACTCGCATCCATCTGCCATGGACAGATTTACCAGGAGCGAATGATTAGAGCATTCAGCAAGAAAGTCAAGTACCGAGTCTACCAAGTCAGTGATCTAGTAGTCAAGCACACCATCCTTCCACAAGGTGAATCCAGGGGCAAATGGACTCCCACCTATGAGGGACCATTTGTAGTCAAGACGGTATTTTCTGGCGGAGCTATGATACTTAGCACCATGAATGGAGAAGACTTTCCACATCCTGTGAACGCAGACATAGTCAAAAAATACTACGCATGAACGAGACCCGCTAGGTCGACTGGCCTAGGCAAAAATAAGGGCATCCTGGCGAACCAAAAGGGTTCGGGCAAAAGTTAAGGATATATATACAAAATATGCACCCGGCAAGTCGAAAAACTGTAAAGGCGGCTTGGGCAAAAAAGGGTATCCCGGTAGACTGAAAACCCGAAAGGGCGGTTTAGGAAAAAGTTAGGGATTTAAGCGTACGACTATGTCTCGTCCAGATCATCTACCTACAGACTACTACTATCGGCATTCAAATGGCGAAAATCAATTCACTCACTTTCTACTAACAGCAAGGAGATGAGATAGTCGAAATGTATGAGCAATAGCATTGTTGAAACTCAACGAGATTATTTCCGCAAAGCTTTTACTTTAATTCGTCTCTTGTATACAAACTTCTTGGCCATACGCCACCTTTCAAAATTAATGCAAATTCTTCCTTTTATAGTATTAACCTTTATTGTTTTTGCATAAAGTCCAATGATTGATTTGAATGATTATATGCATTTGACAATAAACATATGTTCACAAACATACGAAAAGCGAACGAACAAAAAGTAATTACTACAAACTCTGGGAATTGAGATGACGACTAAAGTCACCAATACGTTCCCCGCAAGATACTTTCACAAGGGCTCGAGCCCCACAGAGCCATCGCTCTCTACAAAACTTCTCCGACGAAATACCAACACTTCAAGCTTCATCACATTAGTCCCCGAGCAGTGATCTTAATCAACTTCATCTCATTACATCGGTCTCCGAGTAGTAACAGTTTATCTCATATACACAGAGATATTTATCCTCAACCAATGGCCCCCAATGATTATCACCCCCCGGCAGCAGCAATATCTAGACTCGAAACTTGGTCAGATAGCACATCGGAGGAACCTACATCTCTCTTATTCACCAGCCATAGGTTTCAGCAAACTTCAGATTCATCACCTCGAAGGGTTCTTCGAGCCTCATCAACCTTTACGCCCTCTTTAGCGTTGCCATGTTACGTCAGTATCCAAGCAGCATTCGGATACTCCCCAGCAAGATCTGCGCACAAGATCCCCAGCGAAGTGCCTCCCAATTGTTATTCTTTCCAACAACATTAATATTTAGACTCAAAACTTGGTCAGATAGTGCATCGGAGGAATCAAAAACATCTCAGGGTCCGCAACAACCCTTTTCCCAAGCAAACATCAGAAATCCCCAGCAGGACGTTCTCATCTTCTTCAAGATGGATATGTTTTGAAATACCACAACATCTACATTCATACATTATTCATAAAGATCATAACATGTGCACATATCATTCACGAACATTGTCATATGCTTGCATACATCATAATTTGCGTAGAACTAACCATATCCTGCCAAGGTTTGCTTCCCTAGCAGGTAAAAGCCGTTTTCCAGGCAACAGGTCAATGATTAATACCCGAAACAAGACGGGAGAACTATCTGAATGACCATGAAAAGCTATTTTCTGGACGAAATGTCAAAGATTAATACCCGAAGCAAGACAGGAGAACTATCTGAACAACCACGAAAATCGCTTCCAGGCAACAGGTCAAAGGTTAATACCCGAAACAAGACGGGAAATCTATCTGAAAGACCATACAAATTATCTTCAAGCAACAGACATTGGATTAACACCCGAAGCAAGACGGGAAAGCTATCCGTATTCTGCCGATTATCCACCTCGAGAATAGCCAAGACGAAGTTTTGTTCTGACTCTCTCTTATTATCAACAGCAACTACAGAGTCTAGCGTACGACTCAGTTGCCCCGGATGGCATCTTTAAGCCCATCTCCGACTATTTGTTGACATCTCTCCACCTTCAGAATGCTGCATATTAGGTTAAAAATCAATACATACCAATAACCTCATTCAAAGATGGGCGTGAAGTCTAATGTATGACTCAACATCAGCTCTCCCGGATGGCATCTTAAGCCCATCTCCGTGTTTGTTCTATTCCAAAGACACCTACAGAGTCTAGCGTACGACTCAATTTCTCCTGATGGCATCTTAAGCCCATCTCCTATGTTAACCTCCTATTCAAATGACGTTCGCGAGTCTAGCATACAACTTGCTCTCCAGCTCAACTTCTCCGAATGACATCTATAAGCCCATTCCAGCACATCATCAACCAATAGCGAGTGCAATTTTTCAGGTGTACTCGAGTGTTCAATCATCTTCTACTTTCAGGCCACGAAAGGCAAGCATGCCAATCTAACCCTTCCAGTACAAGAAGATTGAACAGGGGTAACTGTTAAACCCCAAAATTTTCCCTCCCACTTCTCAAGACATTTCACATGTTCATGCTCAAGGATTTCACAAGGGTTTACCAAACAAACCCTCTCCTAAGCAATCAATCCAAACTAGGGTTTGGCCACTTTCAAATCAAGGTGGGCCTCTAACACTTCAAGTGGTCATCATGCCTCATCATATGCTTCAAAGAATCTCCATGTCAAGTTTCAAGCCTTACAAGTCAAGTTTGCTCAGACAATTACTCAGATGGTTGAAAATCAGTTGTATTGGACAAAAGTCAACTGTGGTCAACATACAGTCAAACTTCATAATTTTTGGTCAACATCAATATTTTGAAGTAATATTCATCATTTGATCAAGGGTTGATCATGA
The DNA here is from genome assembly GCA_021764765.1 of Vicia sativa. Lineage (NCBI taxonomy): Eukaryota > Viridiplantae > Streptophyta > Magnoliopsida > Fabales > Fabaceae > Vicia > Vicia sativa. Next base: position 56,304,631 of record CM038796.1, on the reverse strand, counting down.
TTCCTCAAGGAAAGTCAAGATCTGATCAAAAGTCAAAGTTTCTAAATTAGGGCTTTTTAGACAAAAGTCAACAGAACTTTAACCAAGCATAACTTTCACATACTTTATCATAAAATTTTCCACCACAGCTCATTTTGAAGAGAATTCAATTCTCTACAACTTTATGTCTCACAAGCTTGGGCAGAAAATGCTTCATTTGGAAGTTATGGATCAAAACATTACAGGTCCTTTTAAAAGTCAACAAAAAGTCAACTTTTTGTAAAGAAGTGTTCATGAGCATGGAAACTTCAATGAAGATGAAACCAAAAGGGTTGTTTAGAAGACATCTTGAGATTTCTAAAAAGTCCAAGAACACCCAAAAATGTTAAAAATTGAGCAAGATACAAATTGTGCAAGTTGAGCATTTTTGAGGAGGTGCATAAAGAGAAATACACTGCAAAAGCCAAAAATTTCCAAATGGGCCTAAGATCTTATGGTTTTAACCTTATCATGAGATTATCCATCACTAATATGCAACATGCCACGCCCTCTACCTCATTTATTTATTTTTTGAATTTAATAGCTTAAATTCCAATTTAATTAAATAAAATGCAAAAATAAAAGATAAGGCAAGATGGGCTAGATATTTACATGGCTTGGGATCCAAGATAGCTCATTGCAAGCTGTCAATTTCGTTCAAGAAGACTGATGGAAGATTGAACATATTTGGAAAGATTTTATGAAATTTTTCAAATCAAATATTCTCCATTTATGGAGAATATTTTCTCTCAATGTCTTAACCTAATTCCATCCATCTATAAATACATGGCTTTCTTACAAGTTCAAAAGACTTTGGAGACATCTCTTACACGGATTGCCAGCCTAACACAAACCCAAGAATTTTCTCAAAATTCTCTCAAAGTTGGCAAATTCGTATTCTACTTTCCAGCCCCTTTCAATCACTTTTGAGCATTCCATTGTGATCCTGAGGTAAATTTGAGTAAGTATACATCATCATACATGATCATAACACGTTGAAACATGCCATATGAGTTGCTCCGATTTGCATTTTTCTTGAAATCGTGTTTTACGTTTGAGTGTGTTTTGCTTCCAACTAAAGCTTTTAATGTGTTCATGGCATGATATAGAACAGGTCTGGGCAATTGTTTGAGGTTTTCCATGGCTTCATCACTAGTTGCCATTGTTAGGGCAGAAATTGGAAGAACTTTGTATCCGTAGTTCTAGGCCGATTCAAAACAAACTAACACCACCATTAGATTCGTAGCATCTTGTTTATTGGATCTGGATTGTTTTGGATTGCGTTTTCATTGATTTTTCAGGTTTTTAATATTGGAGCCAACCGGAGAAGATGACCGGAGCATCGCTCTGGTGCTTCTGACTTAGAGACTTCTAACCCTTACTTATTTATGGATCCAGAAGAATGAATGGATGTATCACCGCTCCAGCGGTTCACCTTGTGCGCACTACGTCACTCTCTCTATCAGGTCGTGGGTTCAAACCCCACCTTTTGCAAATATTTTCCTTTTTGGCCTTGCAGGTTCCAGGATTGCTAGAAATCACGCCCCGAAAACTCTAGTTTCTGGCTCCCTCCCAGCCAAAAGTGTCCACTTCTGGGCGCCACAAGCATCAGAAGCTCCAGCTTCTGAGCCTCCAGCAACAAAACATGCCCAGAAGCTCCAGCTTCTGGACTCCAGAACAAGACGCCACGCCCAGAAATGCCTATTTCTGGACTCATCTCCAGTAGAAAGTCCCAGAAATTCCAATTTCTGGGCACCTCCAGCGCAGAAACCACAGAAGTTCCAACTTCAGGGTACCTCCAGCCAGAAATATCCCAGAAACTCCAGCTTCTGGGATGGCTTCCTCCAGAAGCACTTCTGCATTATTTTTTTTTTAATCTTTTTCCATATTTTATTATTTTTGCTAATTTCATAATTAATTAAAATTAGTAAATTAGGTTAAATAATTAGGATTAATTAGACAACTTCCATTAATTTTTTTTCTCTCATTTAAATTAATTAATTTCGGGATAGAATTAACTAATATTTTCTCTAAAATTAATGAAAATTAATTAGACTTAGGATTATTCTCCACAAAAAATCCAAAAAATGCTAGGATTAGTTTTCTATTCAGTCTTTTTATTTTCTTGCATTTTTTTCCAATATTATGTAACCGCTCATGGGATGTAATAGCTTAATTAGGATTTACTTTCCGCACTCCTATATTATGTAACTACCCCAAAGCCATGTAATAGCATGGGATTTACTTTCCGCACTTTACTTTCCGCAATTTACTTTCTGCACCCATATAAACTGCTAGTAACTAGGCGTGTATGGCAAGATAAAAACAACATAGATCACTTCTAAATACAAGATAAATTATCTGAATTCAACACACTCTCTTCACACGTGCACCCCCTAGAGTATTCTCTCTCGTTGCATTTCGAATAAATGGTCAAGTCCCCCCGAACGTAGAGGTATCATAGCACTGTTGCCTACAAACATATCATCATAGTCCCTTCGATACAAAGATCATAGTCCTTCGATGTTGCCTACGAATACATGATCTAGCCCCTCGATTGTTGCCTACGAATACATGATCTAGCCCCTCGATTGTTGCCTATGAAAAGTGATGATCGTCCCTTAGAATGTGCTAGGATACTCCTATAAGTTGCCTTCTATGACCATCCGGTGTCCCTTCGAATGTCCCTTTACATCCAACGAATAAGGTTACCTACCAATTAATGGTATGGATAGCGCTATTCTAAAGAAAAGTAAAAAACACAGAAACGACCATTCTAAGTATGTAATAAGACTTTTAGTTGCTTGCTCCATCAAAACATCTTTTCACACCTCACACTTTTACAAAGTTAAAACACTTTTCCAAAACGAAACATTTCCGAACACTTCGTATACATTCCAGCGTGAATCATTACAAAGTCAAAGCGAAATGCCTTTTCAAAACATTTTCAAACACACACACAGAAAGCAAATTTTAAAGTGAGCTAAAGCAACTAAGAGCCCGTAGATAACTACGGATGGAAAAGGTGCTAATACCTTCCCTTTTCATAACCTTCTCCCTTACTCAAAATCTAACAAAGGTCTTTTCCTGTTCTTTTCACCTTCCCTTAATTGGATAAAAGAAAAGTCTGTGGCGACTCTTGCTATCCGCAACATTTGCGATCAAACGCAAAACAATCCAAAGTCAGTTCTCCCACCGTATTACACTGACATTTTCACAAAACCACTTCCCGAAGATAGATTTAAATTTATTTTGAAAATTTTAAGTATGGAAAATTGCCCTTAATAAAATTCTGTTCAATATCATTTTAGTCAGAAGTTATGTGTTAAATGAACCTCTAATTAATTAACTCTTCAGAAGTGAGAAGAGAAGTTAAATTAGAAACCATATCTAGAAGTTCTGAAATCTTCAAACATTTCAAGTTCGGATTATGGTCAGAAGTTCATTAAAGTAAAACAATTGTAATGTTGTAACCCAGAAGTTGAACACGGGTTCAGAAACTTCTAATAGGTTACTTAACTTGTGTGCTAGCTATTGACAAGAAATTTCTTAGTAACTATTGATATTTTTTTCAAATCTAAAGAAATCCCTCTAGTGTCAGATGCTACTTATAAGTGATGACTTCTTTGCTATTAAATTTTTAAATATTTTGGTTTGTGAGAAACCTTCAGTAACTATTTTTAAAGTCATCAAAACTTCGTTTCAATTTACAATTTTTTCTTAAAATGAATTTTTGATTATGACAAAAAGGGGGAGAAAACTGAGATTATGAACTAATTCACTATAACATGTTGCTGGAACAAAATGTCAAACATTTCTAACAAAATATACAAGTGTACTTTTTTCGCTTCTAAGTGATACAGAAAAGTAAACTCTGGATGGAAAGAATTAAGCAGAAGCTCAAAAGATCAAGTGCTGAAAGCAAACTCTGAGAAGTAAACTCTGGAAGAAAAGAAAAACTCAGGGAAGTTCCACCTTGCAAGTTTTTCTTTTCAATATTTATTTCAGGGGGAGACTATTAATTTCAGGGGGAGATTATTAATCTCAGGGGGAGATATGTTTTTTACATATACAAAATTTCTTAAATCAAAATCTAGATAGTTTTGTTATCATCAAAAAGGGGGAGATTGTTAGAACAAAGTCTGTTTCTAATAATATATATATTAAAATTTTGATGATAACAAGCATAATAAATTTTGTATGAATGAATATGATACTCTGACGTGTACATGTTTTATTTCAGAAGATGTTCTGACTCTAGCGCAAAAATGAAAAATATATCATGCTGAGCAGAAGATAAAGTTAGAAGTTCGAATGAGACAGAACTTCTGGACAAAGCACGCTCATAGCAACTGCTGATAGAAACACGCTGTCGCACCCCAAAATTTACCCTCCTAACTTCAAGTTATATTAATCGGGCTTCGCATTCATCTGCATACGCCTCCATGAGGTCATTGTCATTAAATAGTCATTTATTCATCGCATCTGCATCATTAGTCGTATTTAAGTTGATCAAAAGTCAATTTAAATCGACATTAGCATCGTTTTATAGTTGTGAAATACCAGATATTCCACTTCATTCATTTTATCTCTCCACCTGTTTCTTACATCATGTTAAGTTGATTATGTGTCGATAATATTGATATTTCGGTTTTATAAACAGACCGTTAAAAGCGATTCGACACTGTGCGGAAAATTAACGGGGAGAATATTTCAAGTTTACGCCTTTAACTCACTGCTTTATGAATCTACATGTCGCGTAGATCATGAAAATGTGCTCTCCCTAATTTTTTGATACATTTTTTAGTCTCGTTCTTAACCTAAGTGTTTTAAAGTCAGGTATTCATTATTTTCATTTTATTTCGATTTTAACCATTTCGATAATTTTTCTTTAATCTATGAGACCCGTAATTTATTTTAATATACTCATTTTATTTTTTCGAATCATTTAGTGTTCGAATTTATATCGTTTTTGACAATTTTAAATGTCTCTTTTTTATCTCTAAAAATCAAAACAAAAATATTTTCAAATAGATTAATTTTTGCCCTATTTTGCTTTATAACCTAATTTACCATTAGGGTCATTTTGGATATTATAAAAATTGCTAAACCTATGTTATATATGTTAGTTTGGATCACTCTTGGGGGAGGAGGATACGAAAATTGAGAGGCGGAAAAATAACATAGATATGAAATTATTTCATCTTCATTACGCCACTCTTCACACCATTTGCCTTCATCTTCACCATTCTCCTTCTCTACTCATTGACACCCTACCATCAACATCCTCTCGCATCACTACTCCGCCTGCCACTCATTTCCGCCCTTCGTACCCTCTTTCTTCGTCTTTGTTCACCGCCAAAAACCTCTCACAAACCGGATTATACCACCCTCCGCCTCTCCTTCCGTTTGCTTAACCACCATTCATCTTCTTCACTCAGACCACCCTTTGCCTCTCCCTTCACCAGCATCATCGTAACCATTCTCGCCGTTTTCCTTCAAACCACAGTACCCCCTCTACCTCCTCTCCGATCCATCAAACAACCACCTTCTGTGAAATTTACCAACAAACTCCATCCGCTGCTACACACTCTCCTTTCTTACCCTAAAACCCTCCTCGTTTTTTTCCAGAAAAATCAAACGTGGCTGAGAGTCATGGTAGAACAGAACCTCTTCTTGATCAAGATGTTGCTAACGGTTGTTGGAAACTCAATGTCAAGGAGTTTCATCTACCATCCCAGAATTTCGCTGACCATCCGAAGAAAAACTCCTTCAGCTTCAATGGTCTCCTTCGTAAGCCTAAGAAGCAACGCAAGGTGGTTGAGTATTGCAAGAAATAAGAGAGACTCCTTGAAGGGTTTAACGAAATGGAGGCTATGCATGAAACCGGTTTTTACCCCGGAGGTGTCACTGAGGATGAAATGAAGAAGCTTGCAAAGAGTGAAAAGATGGTGGTTCATGTGTCGAATATATGTAACTTGGTGCTGTTTGCGGCAAAGGCTTTTTCTTCAATCCAGAGTAGATCATTGGTAGTCATTGCATCAACACTAGATTCTCTTTTGGATCTCTTGTCTAGTTCCATATTGTGGTTTACTTCCAATTCCATGAGAAAGCCGAACCGGTTTCACTATCCGTTTGGAAAGAAACGCATACAACTAGTGGGTATCATTGTCTATGCATCTGTAATGGCAACCTTGGGTTTGCAGATTTTGATCGAGTCCGGCCCAGACTCCGACAAGGAATAAGAATCCAACCGCCTCGAACCATACTCATTCATTCCATCCAAAATCCAACAACCATCTCCGCGTTGCAACACCACTCATCATCGCCACCGTGAGTTCATCTTCTCCACATAATCCACTACTAAACTCCCTCATTCTCGTGCCTTTCTCCCTTTAGTCTGTAACAGATCCACTTCTCATCTATGTTCAACTAGCTCCACAACCACTTTTGCTCTCGCCACCCCCGATTAATCAGAGCTGTGATGATGAAAATGCCATTAAGTGTAAGATATGTTCAACACAATTTCCTGACGACCAAGCACTTGGTAACCATTGGATGGACAGTCATAAAAAGGAAGCACAATTGCTGTTTAGAGGCTATGCATGTGCCATTTGTCTGGATCCTTTTACTAATAAGAAAATTTTGGAAACCCATGTTCAGGAGAGACATCATGTGCAGTTTGTCGAACAGTGCAGGCTTCTCCAATGCATTCCTTGTGGGAGTCATTTTGGAGATTCTGAACAATTATGGCAGCATATTTTATCATCTCATCATGTTGATTTTAATCCATCAAAATCCCTCGAGCAGCAAACTTTCTCTACTGGTGAAGGTTCACTGGCAAAACATGACCAGGGAAATTTGGCCACTTTGGAAAATAATTCTAAGAAACCAAGTTCCTAAAGATGTCCAGTTCCAATGGGCTTTGACCGAAGCCTCTAAATAATTTGGTGTTGGGGATTTTTTTTACTAAGTTGGTTCTTATTGAAAAAGAGAGAATCAAATCAATGCGAGGATTCAATGATGACGTGAATGTATCATCTGTAATAGCAGAACAGCAACAACAACAACACAGTTAAGCGGGTGCTTGGTCATGATACGACAACAACAATCCTGTTGCACTTTATCATCGCTGCTCTCTCCATCAACTTCAAATAGGGACTACTATCCGACTTTTATCCGATACGTTGAGCTTAGCCGATTCTCTACGCCTTACCTTACATCTAGAGTCCACACGATGCGATTTTCCTCCTTATCTGCACCCTCCAGAATTACTTCTCACAGGCTATTTCTAAACCCTCTCTTTTAATTAATTAATTTATTCAATTATGCAAATAATTTATTTTTGGGTTGATGTATTAAATAATTATTAGTCATTGATAATTTTTATTTGACAATTTCTGATTAAACTATTAGTCGATTTTATCAAATAAAAAAGATCTAGTCTAACAATTATTTAAATTTTTAATTGTATTGTTTGATAATTATTTATCTGCTTTATACACTTGTACGATTTATTCGCCATTGTACACTTCACCCATAATTAATACAAAAAACAACTTTGATTTCTTTTGATTGGCTCATAAGCCAATTTCTTAAAGGGTCTCATAGTTAGGGATGGGCATGGCCATCCTCACAAGGTTAATTAAAGCCCTTGTTGCTTTAATTAACCATAACCCGAATAAATTTTGGTTCGTATACCAATTTTTCATGCACAAGGGTCTCATAGTTGGGGATAGGAGCACCTATCCTCACGAGATTAATTAAGTCCACATACTCGATTAATCATAACACGATTCAATTTCTCTCGGTCCGTCACCAAACCCCCTAAAAAACACTTTCATAATTAAAGTTCTAAACCTCGATCCAACGTCGAGTTTCTTTTCAAAACATTTTCATAAATAAATACTCCACCTCTCTCTCTTCCCAAACGTATGGTAGTCAGTCCTGTTTCGACCATCGACTGTACGTTTGGTTTCTTAAATGAATCTATTAAGCGAACTTTGTTTCACCTTATTTTTCTTAATAAACTTTTTGGTAGAAAAAGATGATAAGGATGTTTCTGTCCACTCATCCGAATAATTGGGGCGTTAGCCGTTGAACGCTTATGGTCCGATGCTTGTCTCCCACATAAAAATAACTCAACTCACTCAAACTCTTTTATCACTCATATGTGATCATCAAACTCTTTTCTTACAAAGAGTGTGCAATAGCCATTTCAAACACGAACGAGGACTTAGGCTTTTCAAACAAACTAAACAAGTCCAAGTTCAAGCATTTGAAATGTCTAATGCACGATTTTTCTTATCAAATCAACACAACCGATTCAGACCTTTTTAAGAGGAACTACGGAGTTTTGACTTTCCCATTGCACGAGGGAATACGTAGGCGCAAGGTTCTGAAACTGCGGCAAACTCAAAATAATAATAAACAAATTCCGCTTCTTTTATTTTTCGATTATAACTTAGAAATTAGTGAATATACACACACACTTAGAATTAAACGGGTCCCATTGAGTACGATGGATGTAAGAGGTGTTAATACCTTCCTCTTACATAACCGACTCTCGATTCCATGTTTTTTGGTCACGCAGACCGCCTTATCCGCATCTGTGGGGTTTTATCTATATTTTCCCGTTCTTTTAGAACAGATAAAATTAGGTGGCGACTTCATTATTTTAAAATAACCGATAAAAAACCAGTCATCACACACGCTTTAGAAATTCTAAGCGAGAACTTCTGGAAGACACGCTCCAAAGAAAGCTTCTGAAGTAAAGAATAAAATACAACTTCTGATGGAAGCTAGCAAAGCGCAACCTCTGATAAGAAGAACCAAAAATATGTTTTGAATAGAAGATGTTAACAAGGCTAACAGAAGACCATGAAGTATTAGAAGTTCTAACGGAGACAAAATTTCTGATAGAAGCAAGCACAACGCAACTTCTGATAAAAGCAAGCACAACGCAACTTCTGATAGAAGCAAGCACAGTGCAAGTTCTGATAGAAGAAAGAACAACGCAACTTTTGATAGAAGCAAGCACAACGCAACTTTTGATAGAAGTAACTTCTAATAGAAGTAACTTCTGACAGAAGCAGGCAAGAGTAAACTTCTGATCGAAGCACTAACAGAAGTTCTAATGAGCAAATATTTAGAAGATCAATATCAATATGAACGTTATCTTCTAAAAGACAAAACCTGCCAACATTAACGTAGACCCACTGAGCAAAAAAAAGAAATACTTGAGTGGTTAAACATCCAAGAAATATTTAGCAAGCAAATCACGTAAAGCTAAGCAAGTCACGTGAAGCTAAGCAAGTCACGTGAAGCTAAGCAAGTCATAATTAATTTTTTTCCATTATCCATGACACGCTACTAGCAACAGACAGATTCTGGAAGCACTATTTAAGGATTCAAATTCAAAGAAGAAGGAAACAAAAAAAAAAGAGAATTCATGCAAGAATATTGTACAAACAACTCACATTAACTTCTAACAGCTTGCAAAATTCATTTCCAAAGTAAACTCGCTGCAGGTACAAAGAATTATCTTTTGTAAATTAGTTTACTGTTCATTGAGCTTAAATTTTGTGTAAACTTCACTTAGTGAAGAATAGATTTTATAGAAGCATTATTGTACACAGTCAGTCAGAATTAACATTCTGATAGTTGTTCCTTGAGAAGACCAGTTTGGGTCATAATTCTTGAGAGGGCTAGGACTAGTTGAGTCTTAGAGGTGTTAGTCACAACGGTTGGTTGTGCGGTTTGTTTCTTGAGAAGACCAGTTGGTTATAATGGATTAAGTCCTCGTTGAGAGAGGCAAAATCACCTTGGCGGATGGACTGGAGTAGTTTGAGTTTCAAACGAACCAAAATAAAAATACTTGAGTATTTTTATTTGTTGTTTGGGTAAAAGATCTAAAAAGTAAGAAAAACTTATTCAACCCCCCTTCTAAGTGTTTTTCCAAGCCTTCAAACTTAATTTCTGTCTCAAAACTATGTAGAGAACAAAATTGCAGCCTAGTTTTTGAAACTGATAGATGTACTATACATGCAAGGAAGGATTTGAAGAAGATTGGTTTAGCTAGTGAGCTGGATGGGCTGTACTATTTGGAGTTGCAGAAAGATAGTCCTCACACAACTAGAAATGCAGGATTTGTGTCAAGCATATTCACAAATAAAAGAAGTGAAGAAATTGCACCTACTATTATATGGCATTTAAGATTAGGGCATCTATCACATGATAGAATATAATGTATGAGCACCATGTATAGTTACATACCTAATAGCATTCATAAAGCTTGTGATGTGTGTCAACAAGCTAGACAAAAACGCTTGCCTTTTCGTATCAGTAACAGTAATGCATGTAATCCTTTTGATATGATTCATATTGACATATGGGGTCCTTTTAATACAATTTATGTACATGGCTTCAAATATTTTCTCACTATCTTAGATGATCACAGTAGGCACGTTTGGGTTGTGAAGATGAGATCTAAGGCTGAAGCTAGTGAAAAGATAATAGAGTTTGTCAATATGGTTGAAACTCAATTCAGTAAAAAGATCAAGGTCATTAGAAGCGATAATGGAACTGAACTGATGATGCCAAAGTTCTATGCTTCGAAAGGCATCATACATCAAAGAAGTTGTGTGTACACGCCTCAATAAAATGGGAGAGTTGAGAGGCGACATCAGCACATACTTAATATCAGTCTTGATCTTATGTTCCAGTCACAGTTTCCAAAGAAATTATGATCTTATGCTATGATTCATGCAGTATATCTCATAAATAGGATTTCTACAAAAATACTAAACAACAAATCCTCCTTTGAAGTTATGTATGGAATAATGCCTGATTTGAGTTTATTGAGAGTTTTTGGGTGTTTGAGCTATGCTTCTATATTACCAACAAATAGACACAAATTCGACTCAAGAGCAAGAAAGTGTGTTTTCTTGGGGTACAAGGCAGGAATGAAAGGCTTCATACTCTTAGATTTTAATACCCATGACATATTTGTGTCCAGAAATGAAAAAAAATTTATATGACTTTTCCTTTTCTTGATTTGTCTAACCCACAAATACACACAAAAATTTACATAGATCAATCCAAAATTGATAATGTTGCAAAAGAGTCGGCTCATATACCTATACCTGATTCTGATCCTGACATGCCTCAGAAGATGATTCTGTAGCTGATCATGTATCTTTGGATGATGAATCTATGTCAAATCATGTGTCAACACCCACTGCAATAACTGATGTCCCTTCCTCATCCACAAATGAAATTATTGACATACCTCATTCATCTCTCGAGTCATCTAGAAAATCAAGTAGAGTGACACAACCACTTGTTCATTTAAAAGATTATGTTTGTGACTCTAACACTGTGTCTTATCATTACCCCATTGAGAAGTATATGTCTCTTTCCAACCTTTCACTGAGTCATCAAGCATATATTATGTTTCTTTCATCTGAAACTGAGCCAAGTAACTATATGGATGCTTCTAAAGACCTCGGGTGGACTCGTGAAATGCAGGCGGAAATTGAGGCTTTGAACGACAATCATACTTGGGAATTCGTTGATCTTCCTCGTGATGCTTCAGCAATAGGAATTAAATGGGTTTACAAGATTAAGAGACATGCTGATGGAACAATAGAAAGATTCAAGGCACGGTTAGTGGCTCAAGGTTTCAACCAAACTGAAGGTTTTGATTACCTTGAAACTTTCTCTCTAGTTGTCAAGTTAACTACAATTCGTGTGTCACTTGCCTTAGCTGCCATTCATGGTTGGCATTTGCACCAATTAGATTTCAATAAAGCATTTCTCTATGGTGATTTAAATGAAGTTGTTTACATGAGGATTCCTCAAGGTGTTACTGCTCCCAAATCTGGCCAAGTATGCAAGCTTACCAAGTCTCTATATGGCTTAAAGCAGGCCAGTAGACAGTGGTTTAAAAAGCTCACTACTTTCCTTAAGGAACAAGGATTTAAACATGCTACTACTGACCATACACTCTTTATAAAATTAAGTCCTACATCTTTTACTGCTCTGCTGGTGTATGTTGATGATATCATCCTTGCTGGGACTTCCTTAGGTGTGTTTGTAGATTTGAAATAAGCTCTGCATCACACATTTCGCATCAAAGATTTGGGGAATTTAAAATTTTTCTTAGGGCTTGAAGTTGCTAGATCATCAAAAGGTATTACACTTTGCCAAAGGAAGTATTGCCTAGATCTACTTCAGGATGCTAGCCTAACTGGTTGTAAGCCAGCTTCTACTCCCTTGGATGCCTCTATTCGTCTTCACCAAGATACTGGTGCTTTACTTTCTGATATTACAGCATATCAGAGGCCTGTTGGGATATTGATTTACCTTACTACAACATCCTGACATTGCTTTTGCTACACAACAATTGAACTAGTTTATGAGTGCTCCCACTGAAGCTCACTATCGTGTTGCTATATGTGTCATACGATACCTGAAATGATCACCTACGCGAGGTATTCTTTTATCATCTTCATCTGACTTACAAATTCTGGGGTTAAGTGATGTTGACTGAGGTGGATGCATCGAAACCAGACATTCTATCTCAGGATAATATTTCTTTATTGGTGCATCATTGGTGTCTTGGAAATCTAAGAAACGGTCAATGGTTAGTTGCTCATCCGCAGAAGTTGAATATCGAGCCTTGGCGTCTGCTACTCGTGAACTTCAATGGATGTGTTTCCTGCTACACGATCTCCAACAACATCCATCTCGTCTTCCCGTTTTGTATTGCGATAATCAAAGTGCTATTCAGATTTCTTCAAATCCGGTGTTTCATGAGAAAACGAAACATCTTGACATTGATTGTCATTTGGTTCGTGAGAAAAATCAAGCCGGTGTCATGTGTTTGCTTCTCGTTCGTTCTCATGATCAAGCTTCTGATTATTCACAAAAGCGTTTAGTCCTCGTCCTTCCACCGATTGTTTAGGCAAGCTTGGCTTGGTGGACATTTACCAACCTCAAGCTTGTGAGGGGGTATTAACAGATGAAAGAAAATAAGTTGTGGCAGTTTTCTTTCATGTTAAAGATGAACAAGAAACAGAACTTCTAGAGATGAACCAGAAATAGAACTTCTGGAGATGAACTTCTAGAGATGACCTTTTGGAGATGAACTTCTGGAGATGAACTTCTGGAGAGTGAACTTCTGGAGATGAACTTCTGGAGAGTGACACTTTTATTATGTAGTTTTCTTTTTTTGTTTTGGCAGTTAGAGTTAGTTAATATTTGTAACTATATATGAGACACTTGTAACAAGATTTAGATTTTGAATGAATAACAATTTTGTTCCTCTCTTTCGCTTGCACATTATTCACTCTCTCTTTCTCCTATAATGGAGTTATTCAACTTCTTAGAATGTGCATGAACACTCAATTTTCGTTTCTCCAATGTAGATTGAAAGAGATCTTCCATATGTATCCTTAGATCTAGGCATCTTTGTCAACGATGCCTATATGCTCCATCGATGGCGCTGTATGGCCACTCCGCTAAATAGGAGTAAAAACATTGAGTTTTCTCAACCATTAGATCATGATCTTAAGGTTACAATTGAACTCGTCAATTTGGTGGTTGAGTTTTCTTTCTTTTTTTTTTATTACCGAAGCCTCAACATTGATATATGTAAAAGTAGCTTATGGATAATCCTCCTTAGTCCGGAACAAGTGTTGGTATTTTGAGATCAGATTGTAGGAAGAATTATGGAATTTTGATTGGACTTGAGGTTCAGGTTAGTTTTACCGGGCCCCACGGTGGAATATCGTAACACTTGACGATCACACTTGATGTACTGGGGGTGTAGGATCAGGTCTCACCTCAGATGGCCCCCTTGTGTAGCAGATGTGGATCCCGTCTCAAAAATCTGCGGTGGTGAGGATGGTGACGATGTGTGTCTGCGGTATGAAGGAGGCGGGGATGGATGGACCGGAGACTCTCGTTTGCTACGGAAGGAAGAAATAGAAGGTGTAGAATCGAAAGGAGCAGAATGGGCCTCGGACATAGCTTGTCCGGATGTCGACAGAGCCTGTGTGGCCTGAGTCCTCGGAGGCCATGTGGCCTGACTCCTCTCTCGCTGCAAAGAAGCATATTGTGTAACTCGGCCATGCCTCAAACGTGACTCTCGCTCAGACATATCTCCTGTAGTAGCAAGAACGAAAGGTTAGCATATGAATCACAAAGGAAAAAATGAAGAAAAAAATTATGCAGACAGATACTAGAAATTTATTTCCAGTTTTGTTCATCAGATAAAACCGGAAATAAACTTCCAGTTTCCTCTGCGAAACAGAACATCGGACAACCCCACCCCAAAATCCCAAATGCCTCAAAATAAACAGATTGATCGTCAAAAACAGTATACAAATTGTATTATAATGACTCCTAATGATGTAAACTACAAAAAAACAACACATTTAAAGCCCTATTTCACTAATTTCAATCAATTTTACATAAACTCTAAAAATGTGTAAATCACTTACTTGATTGATTGAGAGTTGGTTGTTGCTTGATTGAGTCCTTTACTTGTTGTATTTAAGCAATGCTTGATGATTTGTGTTGATTGTTTGAGAGAAAAATTGATTTTAGTGACAAGCGTTGAAAGAGAGGGTTTTGAGAGAGTTTGTTTTTTAAAATTTTGCTATTGTGGGGAGGGGAAAAGTTTTGGCGCGATTAAGTGCATCCAGATACCGAAAATATATTTCTGGTAGCATACCGTAAGTAAATTTTCAATTTGCACCCAAACTGAATTGCATTGTATATGATGCTAACCGAAAGTTTATTTTCGATTGCTCGAGAGAAAAATAAAATTTCACGGAAATGAATAAGAAAGTATGAGTGGGTTAAAAAATTTATTATTAAATATGGTTGTAGTAACGAAGTGTAAATTAAAAATTAAAAAATATCATAAGTTTTAAATAATTAATTTATAAAATTATTGTTTGTGTATATGAAACTTTCACTTGATACCTTGTAGAACGTATATAAGTATGTATTTTGCGGAATATTTTGATTGAAAATAAAATGTTGGCAAAAAAAAAAAAAAAGAAGTTGCATATCAATATCTTGTTCTTCCATAGAAAATAAAAAAATAAAACCAACAACACATACCCTAAAGGGGATAGGTTTTAGTGATTTTGGGTGTCAAAAGTCACCATAACTTTATTCCTATCTCTCCCCTAAACACTTCCCTCTCAGCATTTTTTTTACTTTTCTTTTTCACAAAATATTCTAAAGTTACACAAAGTTATGGAAACCAAAGTCATCCGATTGATTTCCCCTTAAAAGCTTATAAGACTCCTGAGTTTCATTCTCATATGATTATTGTTCATTTTACTAAATAATTTATCATCAAAAGAGTTGGTTTGACAATTTCTAGAATTTAGAATAACTTCATTAATAAATTATTATATTGAAAGTTTTTTCACTCTTTATTAATAGAAATTATGTCGTTTTTCTTGTTAAATTACGAGTTGTTTTTGGTATTATAAAGATATTATCATTTTGTGGTACTTGATTTTTTTTAAAGTTTTCTTTTTTGTCTTAGGAGAAGGACATAATTTACTATTAAATGTAAGTAATACCATTTAATAACTTTTATAACACTAAAGTTGATTGGCGTGTAATGAATTATAGGGGATGAAAATAAAATATTTTTTCATTATAATTAATTATATTATTTACCCCCATAGTTTTAAGGATATGAATGCTAGGTATCTTGATGAGTTTTGATAGAAGCTTGCTCCTTTATTTATTGCATTTTCACCATAGATACTTGGATAAATTTTTCCCTAAAAGTAAAATGTGTTTCAAGAAATACCTTAAGCATGAAATCAATGCATTGATGTTATTATCATTTTAAAAAGATAATTTATAATTTAGAAACTGAATAGATTAAATATTGAATTCAGAAAATAAAACTGATATATGCCTCAATATTTTAAAGTCATTAATGATGAGTTCAAGAATGAATATATAAAAATAATAAAATAAAATATACCTCATTAGTTTTAATGTTTCGTGTTTTGACATTTATAAAAAACTTCTTATACAAGGTGCTAGAACTAATAACGATTGCTCAAGGTTGTTAATTTCGTACGAAATTTGGATATGAACCTGTGTTCTCTACTAAAAAAATATCTGTGAACATACAATGTTTCGTGGCATGAAAAGATCCAACATAAAATTTATCTCTAAAATGTATAATGTATGTTGAATCTCCTTCACTAATTGATACAGATAATATATCAACTCTGTCATTATTGTATTGTCAAATGCACCAAGAATATTTGAATCATTACATCCACAAAACCAACATGCTTTATATAAGACAATTATATAAGACAATGTATGCTAACAAAACTCTCCCTATAGTGGTCCCTTGTGCAAATCCTAATATGATTTTCAAACTAACAGAATTCCTAGCCACTAATGATGTTGTATGCGTACCATAACCACTTGAATCTCTAGAAGATTCAATATTTTTTGGCTTAAGGCACTATAATATACTTATGTTAACACACTTATATATAAGCTAATACATCGCATACATACACATGTGTGCACACACTATAAGCATTTTTACTCCACCACAACGCAACAAAACTGTTGGAAAATTTAAAAAATGATTGCATTTGTCTATGAGAACAGTTTTGTGAGCCTACCAAATAGAGGCATTGCCTTTTCCTTGTCATACAGTGGCGGAGCCAGAAAAATTATAAAGCCTGGACAAAAAATTTCAAGACTTAAAATTCATAATTATAAAATTCAGGTATAAAATTTAAAGATAAAAAATTCACAATTATAAAGTCGACCAAAAATTTATATTGTATATAACAAAAAAAAAATATTTGGTCCTTTTTCAATTATAAATTCCAGAAAAAAAATTTAAAGACCAAAAATTTATATTATATATTACAAAAATAAATATTTGACCTTTTTTTCTTTTTTAATTTTTTAATATTTTAATTTTTTTAATTTTATTTGATTTAAAAAAATAAGGGAGCCTGGGCAATGGCCCTAACAGTATGGTGAAACCGCATATATATATATATATATATATATATATATATATATATATATATATATATATATATATATATATATATATATATATATATATATATATATATATATATATATATATATATATATATATATATATATATAAAATGGAGTACTGCACTAAGATATTAAAAAACCAAAACACCCATTTGACTTGACTTTTTATGACTATGCCTACTCTTCTTCTTATATTTTGATATACTATCACACTTTTTTGTTTAAACTATTTAATTAGAGTTTTTGATTTCAATTATTTTAGATATAAATAATTTATAATACTTTGGTGTACAATTAACCTAAGTCATTAGATTAAAAGTGATGTTCTACTTGATTCTCAAACATGTGACTTTCATAATAAAATTCAATTAATATTTCTTTTATAGATATATATATCTATATATTTTAATAGAATTGATTTTATCCCATCCCAATACTTTGTTTTATTTGAAACTAAAATATATTAACACCCCCTTCCTTTTGTAAAAAAAATTTATTTATATTTAATTGTCATTTTTTGATGTAAGATCAATTATATCATTTTTTTTTTAATCGGTACATTAAATGAAGAGTGTTTAGAAAAGAAAAATGGTAGAATGAATAAAGATAAATGTAACAGTAAATTAGAGAAAAAAAATAAATATATTTATTCTTTTTTAGTTGTCTTGGTTATAGAGATTTTAACAAGTGTGACAATTAATAATGAACGGGTGGAGTATTTGATAGCCTACATAATTTTAACCTTAAAATATTTTATTCTACTCACTTTACATAAAATAAATTCCACTTTTACGTAATTTCTTCAAAAATAATTATTGGGCTCCTCACTTTAAAACTACCATCATCTCAAATTAAAGATACGGATAAAATATACTTCTTCATTGTTCCATCTATAGTGAGGACATGTGTGTTTGTTACCCACTGAAGTGAATCAAAAAACGCAGGATTCACCAAATATAAAGTCCTTCAGAGGCTGTAAGATTTTCTAGAATCCGGTATTCCTATATTTGTGACGGTCTTTCGAAAGCTTCCACTAAAATGGTGTTTCGAACTTTGGACGTTTAGAGCAAAAGAGGGGTAGTTTAAATCCCTTGCAGATAAATAAGTTATGTTAGAGTATATGTTGTCATCCCATGTTATTTGTTATAGGTCAATTGTATTGAATTCTTATTCACATAAAAATCTACCATAGTCTCGTTATAATCATCGTATATTAGACTAGGATAAATAACTTTGACTGGATCAATATGACCGACTCCATATGCAAATTCTGCATCTATGTTATTTTCTAAATTTATACGAGGATCGATCGACATCACAATAAATATCCAAAAATAATTATAGTGATTTAAAACATATCTAAATAATTCTATTTACCTCAAAGAAAAAAAACTTAAGTAATTATTTTATATTAAATTAAAAAAAACTTAAATATGCTCGGTACCATCGATAATTAATTCAAAACAATTTATCATCAATTTTATAAGTTTAAGTAATATAATAAAGTTTTCAATATTTTAAATATCAAATTTAAAGTAGTTTTTCTTCTTTTCAAAATCTTGTATTTAATCATTTATTATATAAACTTATATTACTCATATATGTAACACCACAACATTTTTACTCTACCACAACCCAAGAAAACTGTTGTAAAATCTTAAAAACGGTTGCCTTTGTCTACGAGAACGATTAAAAACGGTATACCGCAAAGGAATATTTAAATATTTCTTGTAACACTCTACGAGAACTGTTTATTTACATCACAAAAATTAGGCTTTGCCATAGGATCAAAATGTTGCAAAGACACATGCGCTCACACACAAATATATATATATATATATATCGCAAGTGTTGCGGATAGTAAGAGTCGCCACCGACTTTTCTTTTATCCAATTAAGGGAAGGCGAAAAGAACAGGAAAAGACCTTTGTTAGATTCTAAGTACGGGAGGCAGTTATGAAAAAGGAAGGTATTAGCACCCTTCCCATCCGTAGTTATCTACGGGCTCTTAATTGCTTAACTAACTTTATAAATTGCTTTTTGTGTGTGTGTGTTTGAAAAGATGTTTTTGAAAGGACATTTCGCTTTGACTTCGTAATGATTCTTGTTGGAATGTATACGAAGTGTTCGGAAATGTTTGTTTGGAAAAATGTTTGACTTTGTAATGATTCTCGCTGGAATGTATACAAAGTGTTTGAAAAAGCTTATGAAAAGGCATTTCTCTATGACTTCGTAATGATTCTCGCTGGAATGTATACGAAGTGTTTGGAAATATTTTGTTTTGAAAAAGTATTTAACTTTGTAATGATTCACGCTGGAATGTATACAAAGTGTTTGAAAAGTTTTGAAAATAGTGTGAGGTGTGAAAAATATTTTTGAATTGATTGGAGCAAGCAAAAGAGTCTTATTACCTACTCAGAATGGTCGTTTCCATATTATTTTGCTTCCTTTAGAATAAGGCTATCCATACCATTAGTTGGTAGGTAATCTTATTCGTTGGATGTAAAGGGACGTTCGAAGGGTCATCGTATGGTCATAGAAGGCAACATGTAGGGATACCTTAGCATATTCGTAGGGACGATCATCACTTTTCGTAGGCAACAACCGGGGGACAAGATCATGTATTCATAGGCAACAATCGAGGGTCATCGATGGACTATGATCTTTGATTCGAAGGGACTGTGATGATATTATTCCTGAGCGTCTTAGCTAAGATATCCCTACGTTCGAGGGACATGACCATTGTTTATTCGTAAGGCAACAAGAGAGGATACCCTAAGGGGTGTGCAAGTGTGAAGAGTGTGTTATATTCATATATGTTATCTTGAAATTAGAAGTGATCTAGGGTTGATTTTAGTCTTAGCATGCAAACCCTAATTAGCTAGCAGTTAGATATATGTACAGAAATTAAAGGTGCGAAAAGTAAAAGTGAGGAAACGTAAATCCTACGCTATTACATGGCTTTGGGGCAGACACATAATAGGAGTGCGGAAAGTAAAGGCAGAAAATGCAAATCTACGCTATTACATGATTAAACTTTGCGACCTATACATCTTTTCTAGAATTGAAAATGCAAAATAAAAGAAATAAATTTCAAAGAAAATGTCCAATGATAACAAAAAATATCTAAATCCTAATTGCAAAGGAAAAATATTTTTTGATATTTTTTGAATTGATTTTAATATAGGAAAACCTAATTTTAAGTTAATTATTAATTAATTATGAAAAATACTTTAAATTGTGAGAAAATTAAATTATTTTTATGCCAAAAATTAATTAAATGTTTAATTAAACTAAATTTGAAATTAAAATATTTTTTATGATTTTGAAAAGGTTTTAATTAATTTTTGAAAAAAAACTAAATAGAAAAAGAAAATAATGGAAAATGTGAAAATAAGAAAAGAAGAGTTAGAAAAGTGAGAAAAAGAAAGGGGTGGCGCTGGGGGTCGAACCCCAGACCCCTGGGTTACCAGCATGCTCGCTTACCAACTGAGTCAAGCATCATTGGTGTTATGGAAACGCAACCATTGGGTTATATGTGTTACTTCGTTCCGTTTTGAATTTTCAAATAGGTCACGTGTGGGTCCCCTGTTTTAAACATTGAGCCAATCATATCACGCCTTCATGCCACGCCAGCACGTCGAGGGTCAAAGGGATTCCACGATGCCAGAGTCAAACTCCGGTCGTCTTCTCCGACGAAGCAAACTTCTAAACCTGTGAAATCAAATCAAAATGAAAAGGAAAAGTACCCAGATCCCCCTAAATAGGACCTTGCGAGTCTCGTGGTGAGGTTTTTATGATTTGAAAGTGGCTGCATCATGGAACACGAAGCTTCATCATATTTATGCCCTAATAATGGTGAAACCTGATTTGGCCACTAAACCTTGCAAACGATGGATCAAACCCGCTCTAATAAACCTCAGAAACACATTAGTGATGTTAGTTTTAGACAAAACACGACAAAAATTGAAACTCGAATTTAAGAAAAATATGAAATTAGAGCTTCATGTATGGCATGATTCAACGTGTTATTGCCATGGATAATGATGTGTACTTACTCAAAATTACCTCAGGAGCACGATGGAGTGCTTGAAAGTGAATGAGAGTGGCTGGAAAATAAAATTCGAGTTTGCAAGTTTTCTTGAATTTTTGAGAGATTTAGGGTTCTTTGTGGAGGCAAGGGTTCGTTCTCTTTGTGGTCTGATCTTGTTGTGTACTTATAGGAGGCTAGAATTAGGTCAATAAAAGAAGGAAATATATGGCCTTGAATGCACAAAATATTTGATTGAAAATTTTATCAAATCTTTCCAAAAATGGCTCAATATTGCCTTAATGCTTCTTGCACGAATTTGACAGCTTGCATGGGTTATCTTGGACCTCAAGACAAGTAGAAACCAAGCCCAACTTGTCATAACCTTGCTCCTTACATTTTATTTTATTTAAATTGAATTTAAATGATTTAATTCCAAAATAAATTAAATAAATGGAAAGGAGGCATGTAAATAGACTTAGGGGTCGTGGATATTCTCAAGAATAAGTATGGATCATGAAAACTTAAGCCTATTTGAAAAATATTTGCATTTGCTAGGTATTTTCCTTTGTGCACCTCCTCAAAAATGTCAAACTTGCACAATTTGTATCTTGCTCAATTTTCAACATTTTTTAGTGTTCTTGGACTTTTTAGAAATCTCAATATGTCCTCTAAACACTAATTTTTGTTTCATCTTCATTGAAGTTTCCATGTTCATGAACACTTCTTAGCAAAAAGATGACTTTTTATTGACTTTTAGAAGGACCTCATATGTTTTGATCCATAACTTACAAATGAAGCATTTTTTGCCAAAGCTTATGAGACATGAAGTTGTAGAGAATTGAATTACCTTCAACATGAGCTTCGGAGGAAAACTTTCTGAGAAAGTATGTGGAAGTTATGTCTGGTCAAAGTTCTGTTGACTTTTGTCTAAAAAACCCTAATTTAGAAACTTTGACTTTTGATCAAATCTTGACTTTCCTTGAGGAATCATAGTCAACCCTTGATCAAATAATGAATATTACTTCAAAATATTGATGTTGACCAAAAATTATGAAGTTTGACTGTATGTTGACCACAGTTGACTTTACATCCATCTGATTGATTTTCAACCATCTGAGCAATTGGATAAGCAAATTTGACTTGTAAGGCTTGAAACTTGACATGGTGATCCCTTGAAGCATATGATGAGGTATGTTGACCACTTGGAGCCTTGGAAATTCATTCTGACTTGAGAGAATCAAAACCCTAGTTTGGATTGATTGCTTAGAAGAGGGTTTATCTGGTTAACCCTTGTGAAATCCTTAAGTATGGAGATGTGAATTGTCTTGAGAAGTAGGAGGGCAAATTTTGGGGTATAACATTGTCGTATACTGTTGTACCCCAAAATTTACCCTCTTCTTTTCCATATTTCTGGCTTATAATTCAATTTCATAAACACACATGTAGTCACATGCATAACATTGATCATGGGGTTACCAGGTTCAAATACCCCAAGTGGTGAAAGAAATAGTGCATTTCGGCTATCTCAGATCATTTTGAGCCAAGAACCGATGTTTCTCGGTTCATACGACTATTTGCAAGATTTTCTGGTCTGGAAGCTATTTTGGTTTGATTCCATAAGCTTTGGGATCATATCAATATGTACTCCCACCATAAGAAAATTGGCAAATTACGACGGTTAAAATTGGCATGTTACGGCGGTTTGAACGGCCACAAAGTGTAGGTCACGACGGTTCTGATTCTGTCGTAGAAACGTGTGTCCCCATGCTGAATTACGACGGTTTCAAATGTCGTTAAGTTGCGACGGTCAGGAAAACCGTCGTGAATTATATATTGCGACGGTTGAAACCATCGTTAATTTTCATCTAGATTCTACTTTTAATTTACATTGCATTGGTTTTAAACCGTCATCAAATTAAAATCCTGACACTTCAAACCGTCGTAATTTGATTTGAAAATTCTTAATATTATTTATTTAGTAACGGTTTATAACGCTACAAATTGTTTAGTTTTTGCTTTTAGCAACAAATTTAACCGTTATTTATTTTTATCTGAAATAATATTAATTCAAATTTTTTATTTTTTATTTTTACTTAAATTTTAACATCTCAAATTTTTTATTTATAACATTATTTTTATAATCGTTTTTTCTTTATTTTAAATACTTTTTGTAGTTTAATTTTCTTTTTTTTATAACGTTATTTTTTATCACTTTTTAACATAATACAATTTCAATTATAAACATCTAATATCAAATAAGCATTATAATTTCAATAAAATACGAGTTTCATAATCATGTCTTGTAGTACAATAAATCAAGTACATATCAAATCAAAATTTTATAATAATAAGTTTCATAATGCCAAAAATACATAGGAAAGTTCATAATCTAATTAATTTAAAACTGTCTAATGAGTCCTTTTTGATGATCCATTATCTGTAAGCCGATAGCTAGACTTAGAAGAACGTCTACCATCAGCGGGTGATTCTAATCCCTGGAGAAAAATATTATTAAAATAATATACTCTTTTTAAAATAATACTCAATATCTTTAACTTTAATATCATCAAATAATATACCTGTCTTCCACTACAATGTTGTATTTGCATTAAGAGTTCAATTTCCTCTTGTCTAGCAATGTCCTTTTGCTTTAATCGTGCGACTTCCTCCATCAATTCATCAATTTTAGAATTCTTTTCTTTAAGTGCAATAATTTCTTCTTGCATTTCCTTTATTTTTGCATTTTCTTCAGAAGAATACGCCGATCTCGTAGATTTAATAATCTGAGATGGCGTAACTCCAAGTCCCATACAACGAGCATATCCAGGATGTTCTTTTCCAAAGACTTTCTTAAATGCCTCACTTTCAGACGCAGAGTCTTTAATTGCAGCTTGTAATTTTTCCTACACATGCAAAAGAACATCAATATGATATGGACAATTTCATTCGACAATATCTGTTTTGCAAATAAATCAAACTAAAATCATATTTTTCTTAACATTTTCATTTTTGAAACTAATATATGGGATCAACACCTATTGTTAAAACCATTAATTCATCACTTATTAACCAGCTAAGTATTTTGGTTCTGCTAGTTAATATAGTAAACTTTCTATCATATTTAAAATTGCTAAGTATTACAAATGTCAAAGTAAATAATATAAACCAAAAGTACTCCACTCATTACTGCACCTAAACATCAGTATATATTTTATAAACCAAAATAATGAACTTTCTATAATTATGAACTTTATACTTCACTCAGTATAAACCAAAATAATTTCTACTTTATAACTCAGTATAAATAACTTCTACTTTATAAATCAAAATAATGAACTTTCTATAACTATGAACTTTATACTTCACTCAGTATAAACCAAAATAATTTCTACCTCAATATATATAATTCGTTCTTTTTTTTTGTTTTTGTTTTTTATTGTTGTATAGGAGGTAGTACAAATAATCGTTTCCGAATATGCAAAGACATAACAGTCATATACTTCCAAAAGATGTATTTTATCTAACCCAAGACATAGGAGTCATATACTTCCAGTAAAATTGCTAAGAGGCATAGGAGTCTTATGCTTGGTTGAGTTAGAATTCTAGACCTTAGCTTAAGCAAGTTAGATTCACCCTCTATCAGCAAGGTACTGGCAATTTTATTAAACACCGTAAGATTTATAAAACTTACGAATGTCCTAATGCATGAATCTATAATAGGTTTAATAGTTTCAAACATAAACACAATTCTCAATTTAATCTAACCTGATTCTCCCCATCTCTAAGAGATGCCAAAATGTTTGATCTTTTCTCAAATCTTAAGAAGACTAACAAATATTTTTAAAAAAATAACTTGCACTTACATTATTATTGTAGGCATCTTCGTTGACAAAAGAACCATCAAACTTTGTATGAGAAACTGCATACATTTCTCCTCTGGTGTATATTCGTCCATCTCTCAATTCCTACAAATTAGAAGAAATATTAATTATTTGTACTATTAGGCATACAATCAACAATATATAGATTTAGACTTACCAACTCATGTTGCTTCCTTGCAAGCGACATAGATCCGAGTGTATGCGGAGTCTTCAATTTTTCTCTATTTTTGGCATTTTGTTTTGATTTTCTCTACATTGGTGACAAATAAAAACACACGTTATAGATAGCGATAAGTTAGAATGCATTACTTATATATTAAAAATACAATTATACGAGTAAAACACAAATATTACCTGTGTTTCTTCTTTCCGCTTATAATGAACAAAAACAGCCCAATCATTTTTGTCAATGCCTTTTGGATACGTTGCAAGATCTTCTTCCAATGTGAGATCCCATTTATAAGATCTATGAAACAACTGATGCCGACCTTCCCTCCATTTCTTCGCAGCAGAAGTAAGTATGAATTTTTTGTCACGCCCATCATCAACAACAAAATGGAGCTAACCATTAAAATAAAAATTAGTTGAAAAATCAAATAATAATCACCATGAAATTAATTTAACAAATATGTACTTGTTTATAAATAATACCTTTATCTTTGTATCATAAAACTTTGTTTTTGTATCCATTGGAATGTTCTTCCAACTGTCGAATATTATGGGCAAGTGTTTAAACATTCTAATAATTTTACCCATATACCCTGCTAACAAAGAAGAAGTTGGTCCTACTGCATGACCTACTTTATCCCATTCAAGTATTATCCATGTTCCATCAGACTTTGTTTTCGCAACCAAATCTTGCACACATAAACGTGTGTTTAAAATATGACCTGCCTCATCTACCACATAAAGAAGTAAACGAAATAATGTCATATCAACTATGCAAAACATTGAAATCATTTAAATATATTTTAGCCTTAAATTACTTACTAATAACATTTACATCCCGATATATAGA
Organism: Vicia sativa; assembly: GCA_021764765.1. Lineage (NCBI taxonomy): Eukaryota > Viridiplantae > Streptophyta > Magnoliopsida > Fabales > Fabaceae > Vicia > Vicia sativa. Next base: position 56,278,597 of record CM038796.1, on the reverse strand, counting down.
ACTAGCCACTGGAACAACATCTTCAGTCTCATCTTCTACCACAACATCTTCAGCCTCATCTTCCGAGGGAGGGGGTGAAATGTCATGGTGAGAAAATGTCTCTGAAGAAAGTGATGGTTCAGCAATTTGAGTTGGTGGATGGATTATTGTAGTTTGGATTGGAGGAGAGGTTATTGTAGTTTGGATTGTGATCGGGAAAATAGCAAGTGTACTATTTTTGCCGATGCAGTTATAATGAGTTTCCCCAAGTATCGATCTCGAGAACTGCGTAGTAAATACCTATTCGTGCTCTTAATTTAATTGAACAAAAACAAAGGTTGGGTTGATTTTAACACTTTCAATTATGCTTGTAACAAGTAACGACTGATGAAATGTAATGCGAATGAAGCTAGGGTGAGTGGTTGATTAAACAAAACTATGATTCGAATACCGATTTCCTCATTGCATAAGTAAACTATCAATTACCTATCTCTAGATTGTTCTTCCTTAAGTCCTTAATGAAGACAACTATTAAAACCCTAATATTTATTCAAATGTCCATTCAAACAAACCTAGGTTTTAACCATGAAAATATCGAGAACTCAAGTGATTAAAAGAGAGTTCCTAGTCCTAGGTTAGCCTCCTAATAACCTAATTGTGAAGAAACCCTAACAATCACAGTCCTGCCGATTGTTAGTCATAGGTCTACATGTATTTGTCCGATACATGATCATAAGAACGCCACACAATTAAATTGAATTATAAAAAACATGCATTTAAGGAAATCAAGTATCCAAATTCATACAATGATCAAATCAGGACCACCCCCTAGCCTTGGGGGGTTTAGCCTCATAGTAGTATTAGAAAACATTGAAATAGAGTTAAACATTACAAAGAAGAGTGATGACTTTGATATTCAATGGTTGCTGCCCTTGAATCTCGCCGTCTCTGAATTCCTCTCTGTAGCTTTCTTTTCTCTTGGTATTTCTTTCGTGCTTTCAAAAGTAGGTTTTCCTAACCTCAAATCCCTTCTAATAGTCTTTGTTCTCATCTCCTTTAGGCAAAAGTCAGAAGTACCCTTAATGACAACACAAGCTCCAAAATAAGAAAAATTCAGGTTTCCACACGCTGGCATTCAACACGGGCCGTGTTGATGAACACGGGCGCCCGTGTTGATCTCTAAGTCAAAATTGCATGCTCGGACCATTCAACACGGGCGTGTTGATGAACACGGTGCCGTGTTGATCCAATTTTGTCCATTTTGCGCTTTCCCCTTGCTTTTCAACACGGGCCGTGTTGATGAACACGGGTGCCCGTGTTGATCCCCTGTTTGTGTCCATTTTGCGCTTTCCACTAGCCTTTCAACACGGGCCGTGTTGATGAACACGGGTGCCCGTGTTGACTTCTGAAATCTTCAAAATCTTCAACTTTCAGCCTTCCGAGGTGCTTATCGTCCTGCCACAAGTTCCTTCTATCGCATGCATTAACCTGAAACACTGAGACTACCCAAAAGAAGCATAAAAGACATACTTTTAAAGACACTTAAACTCAAAAATGCACAACAAGACTAAAATAACCAAAGACACATTAACTTCATTAAAAGCAACTAAAAACAACCACAGATGTTATCAGATTGATGAATTTACGTCGAATAGAACACAGAAACTTACTAGAAATGGTGACCGATCACAACCCCAAACTTATCTCATTGCTTGTCCTCGAGTAATGATTGAGTCCAACAGAGGTCACCCACGAATTTCTTCTTTCCACAACACAACCTGTGTCTTTCGCAAATTAATTTCTTCCTTCCCGATCAAGAAGCTGGCTTCCCGAATCAATCTGTCTACCACACTTCCACATCAGAAGACTACTTCACCTGCAAGCTTTTCACACTCTCACCAAATCTCTCAGGGTTACAGTATTTTCACTCAAGGACTGAAGCATGCAATATCATTCTTAACTTTGAATAAATTCTACTCGCACTACACATACAGATTTCACACACTTTTTGAGGTCTTTGGGTTGTAACGGGGCTTAGGTACGGTGGGATAAACAAGGAAATTGGATTACAAAGGTTTTTGGCTCGGCATTCATGTAACTTTTCTTCAATTTTATGCTGCATTCGTATATTTTGGGGTTCATTCGTTTTGACTCATCTTTACTCATGTTTACTTTGAGCAAGTACTAGCTAGAGTCCTACATTTAGGCAAGTGTTCTCTTTCTTTTCTTTTTCTTCTTTTTTTTAGAACTTTCATGTTCCATTAGTTTTTCTTCTTTTTTTTTTCTATATTATTATTATTTATTTATTTTTTGAAACTTATTCACTTACTTGCCCTTAATTTTTATGAACGACTACCCCAAACTTAAATTCGTGCAACACTTGAAATTAATCACAATCATGCCGAGCAATGGTGAGACAAATGTGGTGAAAGGTTAACAAGGAGTTTATTACAACGGGGACACAATAAACAAACATGAAAATTGCAAATAGGCTCAACATGGTTCACGAGGGATAACATTTAATACGGGTAGGCTAGAAGGCTCAAGGTTAAACAAACAACATGCCTCAGTGTGTGTCGTCATGATGTGCTGTGCTAAAAGAACATACGCAAAATCAGAATGATAAAGTCATACCTGCCCGATCTCTCATGATGATATTTATATATTTGGCCTTTGGTAATCTCACCATGTTGGTTAAGCTTGCAAACTCATAAGTCCCCCTTGTGTCATGTGGCTCTTTTTCGACTCGGTACTACCACCCGACAATTTCGGTCCAGTTCCACTAACTTGCGTCCGACCTTTAATCCTTTAGTTGTGTCAACTTCCGGGGTTCCTTAGGAGATCAAGTAAGGGTAGTGTCGTTCAACCACTCATTGTCAGTTCCATCTTCATTCAACAATTATCAATCAATCTGTAACATAATAGTGACTGTGCAACAAAACAAAACAACAGAACAAACCAAGGACAGATAAAATGACGTAAAATATAAAATGAAGTAAAAATGGAAAGCATAAAAACTATAAAAACGAAAAGGGAATGCAAACAAAACAAAAACAAAATATATAAACTAAAATAGTGAGCCTCCCCTACCTGAATTAAACATTGACCTCAATGTTTTAAGCCCAAGTAGAGGCGACTCACAAAACTCACTGAGATGGAGGAGGTGGAGGGTCGTGCGGAAAATGTAACATGAGGCGCTGCATCATGGTCTGCATGTCATCCATAACAACGCCTTGTCGAAACACTCCACACCTTGCCTTGTTTGCTCGGTGCGAAGAGCACCTATTTGATTGCACCCACCCCGGGTCTTGAGACATAGAGGACGATCCCACATCCGGTCGGGTAAAACTTTGGGGTGGTGGGCTGAACCGTTTGAGTGGGGTGTCATCCTCCATCTCGTCACTGGCCCGTGATCACGAGGAGGCTCTCCCTAACGAAGGACCGTGCATAGAGCCGATTAGCAACATTTGCAATACTAATAAAATCGGGCGGTAATGCAAGAATATGATGATCACGGCTAACAAGGGAATAATACAGGATGAACCACAATCATACCTTGATTGACTAAGTTTTGCATGTCAATCTTCTTACCTGCCATAGCCGGTTCTTCCATCAGTAACCGACCATAATTCAGATGATCTGCGATCTGAGTGATCATCCCACCCACTAAAATGTCACCGGTGCTGGCATGTCCAACTTGCTTCAGGTGATTAACGGCAAAGGCAGTGACATTCACCCGGCTGTTCTCTGTCATGCAATATAAGAAGAAGAGTTCTCTTTGGCAACACCGTACTATCTGCGTCAAAAAGTGTAAAAGCGAGTCCCTTCTGGGCATACCTAAAACAAGGATTGTGAATACCCGATGCTTTAGCAGTGCTCGGGTTATAACCGATTTACCGATGTCGCGTCAGTGCGGATGCAAAAGTTTCGGGCGCCAGCGAAGGAAGTTTGAGAGCGGCTCCAACGTCCTGCAAAGACATGGTGTGCTCCTCACCAAAGAGTTGAAAAATCAAATCACCATAATACTCCGTTTGAACCATTCCACCTGCGTCTCAGTTTAAATTCAACAGTGCTCAAAATTCTAGAGTAATTTTCTCAAAAGTAGGTGCTTCGAATTGCATAAACTCTAACATGCCTAAGTTATCGAACATGCGATGGATCTCTTCTCTTAATCCTAATTTATCCAGAGTTTCATTGCAAATGTACCTTGTTGGAAGTAACTTACGCTTAGCAAGTGCTTCGTACCGCTTACGGTGTTCCGGTTTGTCAAACACCAGATCGTGTGCATTAGGAATGCGGCGTGCTCGCTGTTGTGGTCTGGAAGATTCAGCAACTTCCTTGCCGCGTGTGGCTCTTTTGGGAGGCATGCTTGAAACCTACAAGAGAGAAATTCCGAAAAATAATAACACACAATTTGGAAAAAACAAAACCGTGACTGAGTAGAGGATGAAAATTGGAGTCACTTTGGTGAAGAGGAAAAATTGTTTGGAGCAGTTTTTGATGGTGATAGTGAAGCTTTTTCTTCTTAAGTGGTTATGGAGGCTAGGGTTCTAGTGAAGGAAGAAGGTTGAAGAAATAAAAAACAATAAAAGTGAGAGGAAAGTTGGGAAAAGAAGTTATAAATCAAGTGGGGTCCACCAAAAAATAAAAAATAAAAAATTCAAAATTCAAACTCGTGCACAACAACACGGGCCGTGTTCCGGAACACGGGCGCCCGTGTTGAAGATCTGAGACGCTCCAACTTTTTTTCCTGCTCCAGGGAAAACAACACGGGTCGTGTTGCTGAGCACGGGCACCCGTGTTGATGTTCTGTTTCTTCCCAAAAACACATGATCCACGCTGAAAACCACACGGGCCGTGTTGCTGAGCACGGGCACCCGTGTGGATGCTCTATTTCGGTCAAAACTTGAAATTTCCATGCTATTTTCGGGTGCACTTGGTCGATTGTTGTTTTCCACATCAAATGCTATGTACTCCAGCTTATCCAATCTCGTTCCTACTAACAACAAAGAAAACAAAACAAACAAAAATACAATGCGTGAAAGTGAAAATTGTGGGTTGCCTCCCACGGCGCTTCGTTATCGTCGCATGGCTCGACGGTGGGCCCTCATCCGGTGAGGCGCATGATCAATCAATCCGGTTCTAGTCCTATATAATAGGGCTTCAACCTTTGTCCATTCACTTTGAAAACATCTCCATTGTGGGGATTCGATTTCAATCGCCCCATGGGGAAAGACTTTATGCACTACAAACGGACCGGACCAGCGGGACTTCAATTTTCAGGAAATAACTTCAACTGAGTTGAACAACGATTTCTGACCCTCCCAAAATTCCTTCTCCATTCTCGATCATGCCATTTTTGTTTGTTCCTTATACACTTTGGCATTCGTAAGCGATTACGAAATTCCTCTAACTCATGCAGTTGGAGAATTCTGGATTCACCGGCTTTTGCAAGGTCGCAATTTAATAACTTGGAGGCCCAAAACGCCTTGTGCTCAAGTTCAAGAGGCAGGTGACAAGCTTTACCATAAATCAATTGATAAGGAGACATACCGATGGGTGTTTTGAAAGCGATTAGCGCCCGGTGCATCATCCAACTACGGACCAATCCTTCCTTGGCGCACTCACGGTCTTTTCCAAGATTTGCTTGATTTGTCTATTGGACACTTCAACTTGCCCACTCGTTTGAGGATGATATGGAGTTGCAATCCTGTGTTTCACATTATATTTCTTCAACAAGTTTTCCATGAGCTTGTTTAAGAAGTGTGTCCCTTCATCAGCGATAAGTGCCTAGGCACTCAAACCTCGAGAAGATGTTATGCTTGAGAAAACTCACCACTCGCGCATCATTTGTAGGTAGTGCCACACTACCCATTTCGACACATAATCCACGACTAGGATGTAGTTTTTCCGAATGATGGCGGAAGCGGTCCCATGAAATCAATGCCCCACGTCAAACAATTCCACCTCAAGCATACCCTACATGGCATTTGGTTTCTTTTAGAAATATTTCCATCCTCGGCATCTATCACATTCTTTCACCATTACTTGGCGTCTTTGAACAAAGTGGGCAATACAATCAGATTGGAGGACTTTTGCGGTGTTCGGTCTCCACTAAAGTGTCCCCATAGTCCGAATCATGGCGAGCTTTCAAGACTTCTCTGCTCTTCCTCTGGGACACACCTGCGGATTAATCCATCCACCCCTCTCTTATACAGGAATGGCTCGTCCCACAAATAGAACCTGCAATCATGAACAAACTTTTTCTTTTTGCTAGAATCAAAATCCTCAGGTATAAAACCGCCTACCAGGTAATTTGCGTAGTCTGCGAACCATGGCACTCCCGTGACAGCTAGGATTCGTTCGTCAACAAACTCATCATGGATGGGGTGTGTCTTTTCCGTCTCCATTATTGGCGACATCCGTGATAGGTGATCGGCTACTGTGTTTTCACACCCCTTTTTATCCCGAATCTCTAAGTCAAATTCTTGTAGCAGCAAGATCCATCGCAACAATCTTGGTTTTGATTCCTGTTTAGAAAACAAATATTTCAAAGCAGCATGGTCAGTGTAAACGATTACCTTTGTTCCTAATAAATAGGATCTGAATTTGTCAAAGGCATACACCACTGCCAACAATTCCTTTTCTGTGGTAGCATAGTTCATCTGGGTAGGATTCAACACATGACTGGCATAGTAAATAACATGCAACAACTTCTCTCTTCTTTGCCCAAGCACTGCTCCCACTGCTATGTCACTCGCATCACACATTATCTCGAAAGGTAGGGACCAATCGGGAGAAATAACTATCGGCGCGGTCACCAACTTATTCTTCAATGTTTCAAAGGCTTCCCCACATTTTTATCGAACACGAAAGTGTCTTTCATAAGCTAGTCAATGGCTTTGCAATTTTGAAAATCTCTTATGAACCGCGGTAGAATCCATGTCCTAAGAAACTTCTTATACCCTTCTCATTTAAGGTAAATGTGCTATCACTTTTACTTTGGTCCACTTGATCCCTCTATGTGAAATCTTGTGGCCCACACGATTCCCTCTCTTACCATGAAGTGACATTTTCCCGTTAAGGATCGGGTTGGTGCATTGACATCTTTCTAGGACCGGGATAAATTTTCCAAACACTCGTCAAGCGAAGGCCCGAACACGAAAAGTCATCCATAAATACTTCCATGTTCCTCTCGAGCATGTCGTGAATATAGATGTCATGCACCTTTGAAAAGTAGGGGGCGTTACATAAGCCGAATGGCATCCGTCGTAGGCAAAATACCGTAAGGACATGTGAAGGTGGTCTTTTCACGGTCTTGAGGGCTACTAATTTGGTTATATCACGAATACCCATCTAAAAGCAATAGTAATCGTGTCCACTAATCTTTCTAACATCGATCAATGAAAGGAAGGGAAAATGATCTTTCCTTGTAGCAATGTTCAACCTTCTGTAATCAACGCACACTTTCCATCCGGTGACTGTTCTGGTTGGGATCAACTCGTTCTTCTCGTTCATCATAACCGTTGTTCCTCCCTTTTTTGGTACAACATGAGCAGGACTCACCCATGGTTGTCGGATATCGGGTAAATGGGTCCCACATCCAACAACTTCACGACTTCCTTACGCTGACTTCCTTCATAGTTGGATTAAGTCTTCTTTGAGGTTGCACGACGGCTTATGATCATCCTCCATTAGAATCTTGTGCATACACCTTTAGGGCTAATGCCTTTCAAGTCTTCGATTGCCCATCCTATAGCACTTTTGTATCTCTTAAGTACCTGTATGAGTTTTTCCTCCTGCACAACTTTTAGGGCAGAATTGATAATTGTCGGACATTTCTCTTCTGAATCGAGAAAAACATATTTCAAAGTGTTAGGTAGCTGTTTCAACTCCATCCCTTTCTTTTCTTCCTTTTTCTCTACACCAGGTTGTGTATGTCTTAAATCTTCCCACCTGTTTGGTGTATGTTTCGCCCATTTGGGTTGAGTTTCCATCATATCTAAAACCTCTAACTCCTTTTCATCAATCTCTCCATCTCTTTCAAAAATGGCCAGACTCAACACTCTCTCTAGGGGTAATTCAGGTACATGGCTACACACCAAGTTTGTGAATAATGTATCCAAAACTTCAACAGTCTTACTGGTGCCAATATCTTCTTTGAACTTCATTGACTCTCTAACATTGATCTTTAGCTCTTCATCGTAGACCTTGAGGGTTATAGTTCCTTCTTCCATGTCTATCATGACTCTCCCTGTTTCAAGAAAAGGCCTCCCCAATATTATTGGAATCTCTTCGTCTTCCGGCATATCCAGAACCACAAAATCAACCGGAAACACAAACTTGTCTATCTTCACAAGAACATCCGTTGCTATTCCATGTGGACTTTTCATTAAATTGTCAGCAAACTGTAACGTCATCCTTGTATCTTTGACTTCACCAATGCCAAGCTTGTTATAAATAGAGAGAGGCATAAGACTTACACGGTAAGATCAATCGGTGCCTTTTGAATGTCCTATCCCTATAGCACGAGGGATAATTTGTCTTTCTTCTTTAGTGGAACCTTGGACCACAAAATAGCACTACACCTTTCAGTTAGTATAAGGTTCAGTCTCAATAGCGTTTCTTTGAAATGATGTCCTTCATGAACTTTGCATAAATTGGCATCGCTCTAAAGCTTGAGAAAAGGAATGTTAATCTCAAGCTTCTTGAATAACTCCAAAAATTTGAAGTTTTCTCATTCGGATCTTTCTTCTTAGTTCTTGGGTATGGGAGGACAAATTTAGGTTTCTCTTCTTTAGGCTTTTCTTTTCTCCCACGGTCTTCCTATCTTTTCTCGGTCTCTTCGATCCTCCACGATTTCTAGATCTACCTCCAAACTCTCCTCTTCAATTTCTTTGTTCTCAACATCTCCCAGTTTTTCCACCTCTTGTCACCACACTTTCATCCCGATTATCTCTTGGATTTGGTGCAGTTGAACTTGGAGAGCAGGTGCTTGCACATTCGCCAATTGTTGAGCGATTTGCCCATCCGAACTTCAAGATTTTGATTGATGAGGTGTTCTTATGATTGTTTCTTGTTTCCTCCACGAAATTGAATATTATGAGCTGCCATTTTTTCAATAGCTAACTCCCAATCTGCCTTCTTAGGAGTCTGTTGTTGTTGTTGTTGATACTGGTTTTGGTATTGTCCCTGACCTTGTTGTTGAGTGTTAGCTTTTTGATCCCTCCACCCAAAGTTTGGATGGTTCTTCCAACCCGGATTGTAAGTGTTGGAATAAGGATTATTCTGTTTGAGGAACTTGATTTCCTCAATCTGCTGAGTTGTTGCAAGACAGTGTGCTGTCAGATGAGGTCCACTACAAATATCACATATAGTACTTTGACCTTGTTGGACTTGAGCCACCTGTTGTGTAGTAATATTCATGGCTTTCAACTTCTTTTCAACTTCGGCAGCTATTGCTTCTTCAATTTTTAACTGCTTATTGGCTTCGACTTCAATCTATAACTCCATCGGCTTGCTTGCACAGCCGTATAACTCGGATGTTCATTCACGTTATCGCTCAATAATCTTCACGATGCGGTGGCTGTTGAGAAGTTAGATGAGCCACCATGTGTCAATGAGTTGCTTCGTTTTGATTCTCGGACCATTCACAAACAAGCATCGCTCGGTTTGATCCGGTTATGAGTAGGACAAGCAACCAAAAGTCTCTTAAACCTCTTGAAAGAGTCTCCCAATGATTCACCCTCCTTCTATTTGAAATTGAGGATTTCATATCTCTTTCTCATAAACACCGATCTTTGGAAAATATTCATTTAGAAAAGTCTCCATCTCTTCCCAAGATGTAATCTTTGCTGAAGGGAATAAAACCACTCCTCGCTTCATCGAAAGTGAGCGGAAACATTCGCAACTTTTTTCTTGATATGCCCATATATTTTAAGAGTAGTGCTCATGGTCGGAATCGTTGCAAATGCTTGTTAGCATCCTCATTCACCCTTCGAAAAGATCTCTTCTCCAATGGTGATAGTGCTCGGATGGAGCTGAAAATTAGGAACATTAGCGGGTTGGTTGACAATGGTCAATCTTCCCCGGTGCATTGTCCTCCATAATCCCTAGCGTCTCTCTTGAGGTGGATTCATGGCCTCGTCTTCGGCTCGAGTCGGAATGTGTCAATTCCTATCTTCTTTCGGCCGGTCTTGCTTGCTTTGCTTCTCTTGACACGAAGGGTTCTTTCTATTGCGTCAAAAGATATTCTGAGGCGACCTCGCATAAAATATTAGACACACAGTTAGTTCTAATACAATGTAATATAAAATAAATAAACAAATGGATAGAAAAATTTTAATTGCAGAGCAATAAAATTTCAATCAAACTAAGAGTAAATCAGTATTTTGGCAGTCCCCGGCAACGGCGCCAAAAACTTGATCGGGAAAATAGCAAGTGTACTATTTTTGCCGATGCAGTTATAATGAGTTTCCCCAAGTATCGATCTCGAGAACTGCGTAGTAAATACCTATTCGTGCTCTTAATTTAATTGAACAAAAACAAAGGTTGGGTTGATTTTAACACTTTTAATTATGCTTGTAACAAGTAACGACTGATGAAATGTAATGCGAATGAAGCTAGGGTGAGTGGTTGATTAAACAAAACTATGATTCGAATACCGATTTCCTCATTGCATAAGTAAACTATCAATTACCTATCTCTAGATTGTTCTTCCTTAAGTCCTTAATGAAGACAACTATTAAAACCCTAATCTTTATTCAAATGTCCATTCAAACAAACCTAGGTTTTAACCATGAAAATATCGAGAACTCAAGTGATTAAAAGAGAGTTCCTAGTCCTAGGTTAGCCTCCTAATAACCTAATTGTGAAGAAACCCTAACAATCACAGTCCTGCCGATTGTTAGTCATAGGTCTACATGTATTTGTCCGATACATGATCATAAGAACGCCACACAATTAAATTGAATTATAAAAAACATGCATTTAAGGAAATCAAGTATCCAAATTCATACAATGATCAAATCAGGACCACCCCCTAGCCTTGGGGGGTTTAGCCTCTCATAGTATTAAAAGAAAACATTGAAATAGAGTTAAACATTACAAAGAAGAGTGATGACTTTGATATTCAATGGTTGCTGCCCTTGAATCTCGCCGTCTCTGAATTCCTCTCTGTAGCTTTCTTTTCTCTTGGTATTTCTTTCGTGCTTTCAAAAGTAGGTTTTCCTAACCTCAAATCCCTTCTAATAGTCTTTGTTCTCATCTCCTTTAGGCAAAAGTCAGAAGTACCCTTAATGACAACACAAGCTCCAAAATAAGAAAAATTCAGGTTTCCACACGCTGGCATTCAACACGGGCCGTGTTGATGAACACGGGCGCCCGTGTTGATCTCTAAGTCAAAATTGCATGCTCCAGACCATTCAACACGGGCCGTGTTGATGAACACGGGTGCCCGTGTTGATCCACTGTTTTGTATCCATTTTGCGCTTTCCCCTTGCTTTTCAACACGGGCCGTGTTGATGAACACGGGTGCCCGTGTTGATCCCCTGTTTGTGTCCATTTTGCGCTTTCCACTAGCCTTTCAACACGGGCCGTGTTGATGAACACGGGTGCCCGTGTTGACTTCTGAAATCTTCAAAATCTTCAACTTTCAGCCTTCCGAGGTGCTTATCGTCCTGCCACAAGTTCCTTCTATCGCATGCATTAACCTGAAACACTGAGACTACCCAAAAGAAGCATAAAAGACATACTTTTAAAGACACTTAAACTCAAAAATGCACAACAAGACTAAAATAACCAAAGACACATTAACTTCATTAAAAGCAACTAAAAACAACCACAGATGTTATCAGATTGATGAATTTACGTCGAATAGAACACAGAAACTTACTAGAAATGGTGACCGATCAGATTGGCAGATGGGGATTTGTAGTTTGCAAGTCTCCCTCTCTTCATCTTCTCCCCAATAAAGCATACAACCATTTGGACATGCGGGTATCTTTACATAATTCAAACCCAATTTTGTGATTGATTTCTTGGCTTCATAGAACGAACTTGGAATGTTTGCATATTAAAATGCATCTTTTATTAACTCTAAAATCATTGTCATTGCTTTCTCACTCAATCCACATAAACATTCTATATGGTACAACTTTACCAAAAAAGATAGTCTTGAATATTGTCTACACCCTTCATATAAAGGTTGTTCTCCTTCTCTAGCCAATTCATAGTACTCCTTGGCTTCTTTTCTATCCTGAGTTGCACTTGGCATCACATAATCTTCTTCGTCAATCTCCAAATTTGATGGAGATGGTATTTCATTAGCATGATTCCTTTCAACTCCAAAGGCATCATTGATCATGTTCTGAATAGGATCTTCAACCATATCTTGAGTTGTATTAGGGGAGATAGTACTAGCTAGTACAAAGGACTCTCCATGATGAATCCACATGGTGTATCCCTTCGGAAATGGTGACCACATTAGGTGGTCGAACATGTCACTCCTACACTTTGATTTTCTGAAACCACAACGTTTACATGGGCATATTACTACGTCGTTTTATTCTGCATCTTTAAATGCAAAATTAATAAATTCTTTTATCCCTTGCTGATATGCAATCGATGATTGTGGCTTCTTAATCCACGACTTATCCATTTCTTCAAAAAAAAAATATATAGATATTATATTATATGTTCCATAGCTCCAGTACAATTTAATAAAAAATAAATCACCGCATATTTGCGAGACACTACATTTACATTTACTACATATGAATCTTAACTTAAATGAATAATTAAAAGGAAAAGTCCAAATTAATATGTACAATAGAAGCAAGATATTTAGTCACATACTGAGCAAGAACAGTCACATACAAAAAAAACTTCTAATATCTTTTCTAAGGATATTCAGAAACTCATAGAAGCTTTTGGAGATATGTGAACATGATTCAAGATAAAAGGAAACATTCAAGATTTTTAGAGGTGTTGTTTTTGTTAGTACAGATGTATGAAGTCACTGATTTTGTTACTATATTTAGGTATTTGAATCTGATATCAAAATATAAAAAAATTGATTTTCACCCATTTTTGCTTTGTTGATATTTGTGAGCCTTTTTTTTTCCTTCTCTTTTTTCTTTTGTAAGTGTGGTGTAGAATTGGTGAATAAGAAATTCTTTGTTTTTTTCTTTCTTTCTATAAACTCTTTCTTTTATTTTCTGTAACATAATTGATGCTTTTTTATTGGTTCATTTTCCTTACATTGATATGAACAGAAGCAGGTTTAGTCATAGTTAGTTTCTTTACCTATGAAAAAAACGTTGGAGAATCTTTTACTTGGTATATGATTCTATCTTGTCTTTAACTTTCATCAAATGAAAATGAAACAAAAACTTTGTCAATCATTTTCTAGACAGTAGAGTAATATTCACTTCTATAGTAGTTTTTATACTTTTCCATCTATGCAAGTTTTACTTTTCACTTATTCAATGAAATTGTTAGTCTTAATGTACTATTCACAAAAACATGTGAATTATTTATCTTTTCTAATAAAAAAAGGACAACATCAAAGTATAATGATTAATTTGAAGAATAGTGTACAAGAAAGAAGTGTCATTTTCTTCAGTATAGTCTTTTTTGGATACCTCTTGATATACTTTTAGAATTTGGAACACTTCTAGTACTTGATTCTCTATATATTGTTTGATAAAATTACTAAACAAGTATAAATTTCAATAAACCCAACAAAGACAAAGTTAGTAGTTTCTCTAGCTTTCGCGCGTAATGTCTCTGAAATTAAATTCACGTAGATTGTAAAAAAGCGGTAATGTCGGAATTTTCAACACATGATATAAATGTTAATATTAATAACCACTTTGCAGTGGATTGGGTTTCGTGACTTTATGCGCAAAAATAATAGAATTATAGATAGTAGAGGCACCTAATTTAACAATAGAATTAACCCTCTAACAGTAGAATTACAACCTCTAGCTTCCAAAATTAACCCTCTAACAATATGTTAATATTAACATGGAGAGTATGTATCTTTAGGAAAGGTATGGTCATTAATTTCTAGAATGTGCATCATAAACATAGTCACTCTCAAAACTATAGAAGAATTCAAATCAATAAATGGTGATATCTTTTAAGTTCTTGACTTCTTGTTGCAACTAGCTCTATTTCTAGGAGGTTTTAATATTTCATAAAGTCAATAAACTATATTATCAAATCCTTACACATTTGAAGATAATGATTCCTCTAATGAACTTCCACTACAATTATTTTATTAAATATAGGTTGAGGCTGCTCTTATTTGGTTCATACATTAAGGTAGTAATAAACCACACCAGCATTGCTTTTTTATGTATATTTTTCAGTGAATTACTCTATTGTGTGTAATAAGGATTTATCTATTTTAAACAAGGGATACATTTTAGAGAACAAAGTGAAAATTAAATGGTTAGTTGACTAAAGTGTAAGTTATAGCAGTCAGAGAATCAACATTGCTTTACATTGATTCATACATTAAGTTAATAATAAACCACACCAACATTGCTTTTTCATGTATATTTTTAGGTGAATTACTCTATTATGTGTAATAAGTATTTATCTATTTTAAACAAGGGATGCATTTTAGAGAAAAAAGTGAAAATTATAATGGTTGGTTGACTAAAGTGCAAGTTATGACAGTCAGAGAATCCACCTTTATAACTCCTCATTTTAAAGGAGTCCTTTTGATAACATAGTGGTTTGATTACATCTAGTTGCTATCTTAAATACCTCACCTCTTGTACACTCCTAGTACAATAACTTTAAATGAATCTTATCTTAAGCCATTAAAATAGGTGTTATTTTTGTTCTTTCTTGTTAAATTTATTTTGGGTTTCATTTCATACTTCTGTTTGTTGGAATCATTTTTCTTGATTTGGTTTGGAGCATTCCTTAATGCTTATATCATGGTACTTAATCATCATAGTTAACCTACATTTATGACAAAGTATATGTATAGTGATTTAATTGGTATATAATAACTCTTTCTAAAAAACATACAACCTCTAACTTCCAGCTGCTTGCCCCAACTGTCCTAGTTTTCTAACAGACTCATAACTCTTCCTAACAGTTTCACTAATAGTTAACTAATTGTTATAACAACAGATTTTCTAATTCCAACCTTTTCCACCATTACTAACTATAGTTCAGTTATTTTGAAAATTGACCGCAGTTCGAGCGGACCGTGACCTAGGAGTTATATCATAATAACTTGCAAAATACTAACTTTGTCACAAATGATTTTGACTTATGAGCTAATTAATGAAACAGTTATATCACTTCCAATGTTGTCAACAAATGAATTCTCAAAATATTGTCAACAAATGGGTTGTTGCATAACCAAAAGTTAATAATTGGACATGACAAAACCATAACCAATGTAGCACCCTATTTTAATTAATATTATATTATATTAATATTTTCGAGTTACCGATCGATATTTATTTTGCGACGAGAATATTTATATTAATCAATATATATGATAATATATTTGGCGACGTTTCGTTCGGTCCGGTTTTTATTCTGTTCGGTTCGGTAAAATATGTTTCGGATCCGATATTTAATTCCCCGAAATTATTTTAATTGATTGAATTAATTATATTAGTAAGTTAGGGGTGTGGGGAGAAATTGTTGAGAATTGGGTTTTCACCCTTGTATTACTAGTAGGAATAACCTTATAAAACCACATTTCCTCATTCTTTCCATTCTTACAAACCAAAGCCAATATAGAAACTTGGAAGCTTGAGAGAAAGAGGGTTTTGGGAAAAAGAAGAAGATGAGCAAGAGGAAGCTTGAGGTTGGGATGTTGTTGGAGCATCTTGCAACAATAAAAGCTTTCAAGGTAAGGGGTTTGATTTCCTTTCCATATAGTTAGGGTTTGATAGATATATTTTGGATTTGGGAGAAATTGATAGGTTGATTTATGAGTTTAGTTGGTTGATTGTTGAAATAGTTTGGAAAAGTTGGATTAGGAGTAGGGATTATGGGTGTGTTTCATTGCTAGTAGTAGAAATGGAAAATTATATAATGGAAATGAAAAAGAAAAAGAAAATTGTTAACTGTTATAAGAAAAACCAGAAAAAGAAAGACTGTCTGTTGGAAAGAAATGAGGAAGATGAAGAAGGCACACCAAAGGGGGGGAGGCTCCCGCCCCACAAGGGGAGGCAACCGTCCTCAGCCCTAGGGCGGCCGCCCCCTAGTCCACATACCCATGGGACGTACGTCCCCTAAAGCTTAGGGAAGGAAACAGAATTTCGTGATTTTTCTGTTTGCTGTATTTCAGTTTTTCTGTTTTCTGTCAAAAATGTTTTCCTGCATAATTAGCTTCCGTCTTCATTCAATTCCATTAATTCCATAAACCACTAGTTGGTATTAATAAAATATAACTAGGACATAAGTTAGCCGATTAAATTTGGAACCCGATTATGTTCCGATTTTCCGATTTCGGTAAATTCGACGACGGAGAAAGTTGCTCCGAATTCAACGAAAATTGACGTGCTAGCTAAGTTCGACGTGTAGAACGTAGTGGTGATGTTAGTTTTTCGAAATTACGAGTTTTTACGAGATGACCCGAAATAGGCCAAATTATGGTTAAATTGAACCGGATTGTGTTTTAGTAGATTTAAGGCACGTATGGACAATCTGATTGCGATGTTGACGATTTTGATTAATGCTGGTTATTAAGAATGACTTTTACGACGATTATTGATGTTTTGACTATTTTTCCTTTTTTGGAATTTGGTGAATTAATTGATAATGATGCGGTGTGAATAAACATAATGTTTGTGACGGTGTAGTTATTAGTGAATACTTGTGATATGCGATGCGATGATATATGTCTTTGTACATGATGATGTGATGATTATATTGATGTTGTTAATAAATGCTTCCGATTTATGAATGCATGACTTTTGACGATGATGAATTGTTTGGTGATGTTGTGCATGATACAAATATGATGCGATGATATGTTTATCTGATGTGAATAAATATGGCGACGTGGACTTTATGTCAATTTTGATGAGCGATGATGATGTGTTGTTGTGTTGTCTTTATTATTGAGTCACATACATTGCATTGGCGACGATGGGCTTTTATGCCAAGCGACGAGGCTTTTATGCCAAGCGACGAGGCTTTTATGCCAAGTGTTCCTAATTATGGACAAAGCGACGGGTACCACATGCATAACATAGTCGTGTCTCATGGAGTCGGTTATGTTTATGTTTGAGTCGTTTGGCGTTGGGTTTTTGTTAATTGATGGATGATATTGAATTGCGATGATATATGATGTTTTGTTCGGTGATGATCCTTATGATGAACATGAAATGAATATGATTTGATAATTCCATGATAACTATGCGATGAATATAAATGATGAGTTTTGCGATGATTTAACTTGATAAAATGCTTAATGCAAATATGATGTGATGATGTTTGTGACGATGGGCTTTTATGCCAAAAGCGATGATGGGCTTTAGCCAATTGGTGATGATATTATTTATGTTGCTTATGTTATTAACACTGTTTGATATTGTTGTTTAATGTCGTTGTTTATGATTGTTGTGATGATTTCGTGGTGATGAACGTTTATGTGTTGTTGTGACGATTTATGCCGATGAGGTTATGACGATAAAGTGTAGATTATACACATTAGGATGACGATTGAAGTAAGTGAGTTTTGGATACGTGTTGGAATTGCACTTATTAATCTATACCCTTTATAATTCCAAAACTATATATATATATATACTTTATCATGCCTTTAATTATATGTTTTGGTGTATCTCACCCTTTACTTGTTTCGCCGTTACCTTTATATTGATAACGTGCAGGTTATGAAGACGGAGTTTATAGCTGCTGTTAGTCGAGTCGGTGTCGCTCTAATACGTAGCACTCGGGGGGAATAATTATGTTGTCTTGTTGTTGTTCTTTTATTGTTTTTCCTTTTGTAAATAAGAATCATACTTTACAAAAATATGATTGGTTAAGGAAGTTTAATAAAGAAGATGTTTCGATTTTTATGAATCAATTTATGTTTTCCGACGATGCTATGTATCCGAGATTTATACTTTAAAGCATCTGTTAAAAGTGATTTGATTTTGAAGGTGTGATGCCTCAGTATTTAATTTATGAAATTTTAAATTACTCTGATTTTTATATATAAAATCTTGGGTAATATTGGGGTGTTACAACCAACACTGAAGAATTGAGACATGACAGAACCATAAGAAATATAATCAATTTATTAAACACTTGGCATGCATAATTTCTCCTACACGATTGAAAATATGCAATACGAAACACCCATGAATATGCAAAATGAAAGGAAAATACACATATTTGCAAAAGGAACTTAGGGTTTGAATATATACAACTTTACCTAGAACCTAGGGTTAAGATTTGCAATGGTTGGTAGTTTCTTTGACGGCGACGTGAGAGGCTGAGAGAAAAAGAAGTAAATTGAATAGATTATCAACAATCATTGGTAAAGACACAATGACAAAGAATTATGAGCAATCAATTGAATAAAAAATATAGTTTGAAACAAATAAAACCAAATAGTAAATAAGTTACCTCAATTTCAATGGAGAATGAAAAGATGAAAAAGAAGAACAGTGAAGGAGTGTGGTCTTTTTCCCGTTGCAAAGCACGGTGAACGTTTCTCTCTTTCCCGTCGCAGAGCACAGTGATAATTGCTTCTCTCTTTCAGTCACAGTTGGTGAACAAAACAAAAATTCTCCCGCTTAAGTGAAAACATAAATTTTATATTTGGGCATAACAGATACTAAGACGGTTGGGCTTGCAACCGTTGCAGCCCATGTGGTTTTTCAATTTTTTTTGGACAAAATTTGGTTTTTTAATTTTTTTGGACAAAATTTGGTTTTTTCAATTTTTTTAGGACAGAATGTGGTTTTTCAATTTATTGGGCCAACGAAATTGGGGGCAGTTATAAAACCGACGCAACCTATTTTTTAGGACAATTTTATTTTGAACCGTCGCAATCCATTTATTATGACAATTGCATAACCATCGTAAAGAATTTTTAAGGAAAATTTTACTAAGAATTGTCATAAAATATATATGTTTTCTTAAAATTATAGGACAGCTGCAAAAAACCGTCGTAGGAACCGTCGTAATACACAATTTATGACAGTTTTGAGTGAACCATCGTAACCTATGTGTCGTAAAATGACATTTTTCTTGTAGTGTCCAGTTTATTTATTCAGATCGGGGGTCGTTTCATCAAGAAAAAGAATTTATTCGCTTATTTCTTAATAAAGTGAATTTTGGGTTTTTAGTGCGTTACGGG
The DNA here is from genome assembly GCA_021764765.1 of Vicia sativa. Classification (NCBI taxonomy): domain Eukaryota; kingdom Viridiplantae; phylum Streptophyta; class Magnoliopsida; order Fabales; family Fabaceae; genus Vicia; species Vicia sativa. The sequence continues at coordinate 56,259,261 of CM038796.1, read as the reverse complement.
CACTCCAGAAGGCGTATCTATCATCTCGTCGGGTATTTTCTGATGATTTTTGATCGGCAAGTCCCTTTCATTTTTATATACAACTTTTGTTTGAAAGCCAAAAGCAAATTATGCGAGGAAAGTCCCCAAAGAAATTGATTTTTTAAGTGGATTAAATTTAATTTTAGTGTTGTACCGTGTATTTTGCGCACTAAAAATTTCATACCTCCTAGCTGGAAAATTGAAAATGAGCGGGGACAGTCTCTAAAATTCCGTATCGAAATTATCTTCGACTTTCATTCACAACACGAGAGCTTATTCCTCACCGTTTAAGACTAGTTTTTTTATTCTTCTGAGTTGTTTTTGAGTTGAACCGAGCCATTTTCATCTCATACGTGAACTTCGAAAAATAATATCTCGTTCGATTTTTATTGAAACAAGGTGGGACCAGTGCCAAAAGTTCATAAATTTTGTTGGCTTCGTTTGTCTCAGAAATAGCCAAGTTCAAATTTTGATCAGAAGACTCTCGTTCGAGGCGTTTTCTTCGAAGAGCGCAAATCAAATTCTGCATGTGTCAGTCGCCTGAAAACTGTGCTGAAACTTCAAAAATTCATATCTCCTTGACCGTCCTTCTGATCGCGTCGAAAATTTGACTCACACAAGCAAAATCACGTTCTAGACATTTTTCATTTAGGGACTTCAAATTCTCAACAGATCGGGCTGTTTTGAATTAAATACGAAAATTATTCGGATAATCGCGATTTGGGCTTAATTGTGGATCTAAGGTAGTTTTAGGCCCAAACTTTCACATGATATATTGATTTTTGCCTTCACAAATAGAAAAAAAAACAGATTCATTTGCTAAATTTTACTCCAAAACTCTCATTTTCTTCTCCTAATTCTCTCTCAAAAACTTGAAGAACAAGAAAAGGAAAATTCAAAGAAAATCAAATTTTCCCGTCTCCCTCCAAAACGGAGCAGCCCTCAACCTCCTTGCTCCACCGCACTCAGCCCTACCAGACCGGCCTGCCGCCGCCCTGACTGGCCTACTTCCCGCTAGAATTCTGATCAACTTCTCCCTCCGCCCTCTCTTCCGCTCGGCTCTCCCTCCGACAGCCTTGCTCCTTCCAATTCTGGCCTACACCGTGCCGGACCGCCCTTCTCCGGCCTCCTCTCTTCACATACAGCCCAGCCAAGGCCTCTAGTCGGCTGACCATCACCTCTTCTCCCTCTCCCTTGCTCGGTTGACATAGAGGAAGAGCTTCCTCTTGTGATTTTTTTTATTTTTCAATAATTCAAGTTTTCCTCTTCCGATTTCTTCTCCGATTCCGATTATTATCATCAATTGGAAGCTTGATTCAATATTTTCTTTGAAGAGAACAAGGAATTCCTCTTCAATTTTTGCAAAACTTCAAGTTCAAGTAAGTGATTAATTAAATTAAGCACTTATTTTAAGCTATTTTCCGATTTTAGCTTTTCTTGAAATTAAATAGTCGAATTGATTGCAAATTCCGTGTGGATTCCGATTATTGATTTTTTTGTCAAATTCTTTGATTTGGGTCCGTTTTGGTGACTCGAAAGGTGTCGGTGTGAAGCTTTTTGCACATTACACACACATACACTTGTGGTGTTGATTTTCCTTGCATTTAGGCACATGATTTGAATACTTTGCATCATCAATTGTATCCTCATGTATTAGGAAATGTGTAGATCAATTAAGATGCATTGAATTATGCGATTAGAGGCTTACTTTGTGCAATGAATTGTGTCGAAATGTAGGAATTAAGGCACCTAGTTTTAGATGCACTTGCATATTGTACATAATTTACATACACACACTTGAATACACACTCTTTAACATAAATTAAATTATTTTATATCCTTGCATGAGCATGTAGGATAATTGAGACAATTGAACATGTTAGTGTATGATCTCTAAGGCATGAAAACATGAGGAAACCTCACTTTTCACAAAACAAATTCACAAGCATGCACCTCCATAACTTGACACTTTGTGCACTCTATTTCTTTTAGCATTTTTACATGTTTGCATTGCATTTAGGTAGGGTATGCATAGAGTATGTATCATTTGCACACCTAAACATCGCGCAACACATGAAAACTCGCATTTTACATGCATTTTCACATATTTTGAGTTTCAAATTCAAATAAAACTTGTACATAACTTGTATTGCATTTTGTTTTAACTTTTGATTACATGTAATGAATTGAAATCCATTTCATTTCTCATTTCAAAAATCAAAACAAAAAAACTTGAATCGGAATTTAATTCAAAACATGAATTTTGCAATTTCATAAGCTTGTTTTTTGCGTTTTCATGTGCCGAAACGCATTTTTCCATGAGTTCGAAGTAACGATATATGTTCCCCATGTTTTGGCACGTTCTGGAACCGATTTTGGAGGTTTTGGAACCAAATTTTGATTACAACATGCTTAAACACCTCCGTTGCCCCGTCACTTTAATGCTCAAAAAGTATGACTTTTACTCAGAATTAATTAAAAGTGCATACGTTTTTGAAACCGTTGATGTTTTTGCAAGTAACTATTGGATTCTTAATCGAATCCGAGAAGTTAAATTTTTCGCGCCGATTTCGGAAAACCGACTTCCCATCCCGATTTTCCCGATTTTATTTCACTTCTTGCATGCTTATACTAGATTATAGTCATATTTGTAATCGGTTTTGCATTCAGAATATTATTTCCACCACTTGCTTTGTTAATTTTGACACTTTATTTCATGTGCGAGGTACTTGGACTCCTTTCATGTGGGATTTAGACTTCTAGCATCCTTATTATGCATTTGTACACATACGTGTAGATCTTATTGTCTGGTTTTTGGGTCTAACTCCCTTCTTGCAGGTGTTTTGCGCTTGTATACCCACATATACATTCTATTTGCTTGTTTTTTCGGTCTAACTCCATTCGTGCAGGTGTTTTGCGCTTGTACACCCACATGTATATTCTATTTGTCTGCTTTTCGGTCTAACTCTATTCTTGCAGGTGTTTTGCGCTTGTGCACATACGCGCATATTCCATTATCTGTTTCTGGGGTTTTACTCCCTTTTTACAGGTGTTTTGCGCCTGTATACCCACATGTACATTCTATCTTGTCTGCGTTTTCGGTCTAACTCCGTTCTTGCATGTGTTTTGTGCTTGTACACATATGTGTACATTCTATTATATGTTTCTTGGGTTTTACTCCCTTTTACAGGTGCTTTGCGTTTGTACACACACGTGTGCATCCTTTTTATCTGCTTTTTCGGTCTAACTTCGTTCTTGTAGGTACACTTGGTTGAAATTTGTATACACATGTTCCTTAGCTTGTGCGCACATGCGTACATTCTATTGTCTGCTTGCGTGGTTTTCTTGCAGGTACACTTGATCGAAATGTGTATACACATGTTCCTTGGCTTGTGCGCATACGCGTGCATTCTATTGTCTGTTTGTTGGGATTTCTCCTCCCTTGCAGGTGTTATTACTTCGGATGCGTATGAACGCGTATTCCGCTTGTTTTTGATACCTTGAGCATTTCTCACCGGTTTACTCTTATTGCGTGGCTGCAGTACTTGAAGTTTTCCTGATTATATTCTTTAACTTGCAGTGCTCTTTGGATTTGATATTCTTTTGGTAGTTTATACACCGTTTTATTATATTCTCTTACAACTTTCTTAGATATCATGAGAAGTAGGGCTTTACAGCTTTTCCTTTGCCATGAGAAGTAGGAATAGAGATGCATGATGGGGCTTTTGTAGTTGGAGCATGTTCAGGAACCCCTCTGGTTTATTTAAAGACCCATTTAGGGGGCTTTTGTGTGCTATTTTTTTTTGGTTATGTTTAAAGTCCTCATCCGTGCATAGGGAGGCAATTCTCAGTAAGTGTTTACATTTTGTGCTTGCATATGTCAGAGTGGTTAGGCAATCCGACGTGGCACCACCAAGTAACGTCCCGCTTTTTATATTTCCTGCTATTGAGTCATGATGATATGATGAGCAAACGGAAAGGTCTGCAATCAATCCCCGCACAGTTCTAGTTTGTGTCAGCTCAGCACACGCGAATCGCGTTGCTTCCTTTATCGAGTCAATAATAATAAAGTGGCAAGAGTCCCCTATTATGACTCTCCACGCTTTCCTGGGGTTCATATTTACTGCTGAACTCACATCATTTTCTCTTCACAGTTGATAATTCATGTCATGCGGTGATACCACTCACGGGAATATAAATGTGTTGGTTCCTGGTTGCTTCCGGCCCTCGGCTTGCTGTTGTAGGCTATGGGACATCCTCTTTTTCACGCGCTTCATTGACATTTGTTTGTGCATTGCATTGCTTGTGTGCTTTTGCCAAAGCACTTGATTGCTTCATCCTTTTGCATCATTTGGTTTTACAACCAAGACGGATATAGGATAGCTTGACCTTAGGACCGCTCGGCTAGGATAGCTTTCGAGCCTAGACATTAGGATATACATATTTTGCATGTCAATATAGGTAGAGATTACCTCATCCTCAACCATAGGTCCAATCTTTGCATGACAACATTAGGGTTAGTACTAGTTAGTCTCCCTTTTGTTTTGCTTGTTTCTTTTTGCATCCTTGCATGTAATTAAAACTAAAAATTGCTTTCTTTTTCTTTTGAAAACTAAAACACTTAATAATGGTTTGAATTCCTTTCACAAAGGTAAAAGCAACCAACCAAGACAAACTTTTTTCCGCCTACGGGCGCATTTTCTTTTTGTGTTTAAAACCTTTTCATAAGTAAAAAACACAAAACCCACCAAAACAAGTGAGTTGAACTACGGTGCTCTGACTTTCTTGCACGAAGGAATACATAGACATCCTGTCACTGGGCTTAATCGAGCAACCTTTATAAATATTTTCTTCTTTTCCCCGTGTTTTCTCTCTTTCTTTTATTCTTTTCATTATTTATTTATTCTTTATTTCTTCTTGCATGCATTATACCTTATATACAAATATAGTTAACCCTTTACACCCATTAGATAGAAAGTAAAAGCGGATAATGTAGAGTACTACAGACGTGTGGGGTGCTAATACCTTCCCCTCACGTAACAGACTTCCTTACCCGATCTCTTGGTTGCAAGACCGTGATTTCTCCATTTCAGGTTTACTCGATGTTTACCTTTCCCTTTCGACGGGATAAAAAACGTTCGATGGCGACTTCATTGATATATAGATATATTTCTTTGATCTTTCGGCTGGTTGTTTCAGTACGACGGATGACGATAATTATGTATGTGCTTCTATAATTAGTATGAATTATAATTGATGATTGTTGAGCTTGAAATTTTACATGATATATTTGTCGTATACACATGATTATATATCTTATTATATTATTGTGATAGTTATCCCTTCTGTTTGAATGTTACCTCTACGTGGGTAACGTGCAGGTGGTCAACAATAGACAAAGTTAGTCGTCAATTATTTCGAGTCGGTGTCATGTTACGGTCGCTTGTAATGCGTGTTACGGCCCGTAATAGGAGTGCGACAATCAATATTTTTGTTTCCTTTTTTGGCCGATTAAGTCTCTGATTTGGGGTTTCTGATTTTTATGACTTTGATTCTGATGTTTTCTGGAAGAATTATAAATATCCCTTGCTAGGGATTGGAAAAGTATCTTAGTTTTATCATAGAATTACTTTTGGGCACAAAGCTATTCTCTCTGTAAAAGTCTCCATTGGAGCACTTAACCCTTATTTCCAATTGCAATTTTATTTAGGTTTTTATTCTACTTTTCTTATTATATTGCATAGTATTGTTATTATAATAATTATCATTATGTTGTTCATGAATCAAACAACCCTGATTTATCTAAATCTCACCATGATCAAGAGACCTAACTCATGACTATCTATATGGCTATGTTATTGTAATAGAATTATTTTAAAATTATGAGTTGTTATTCTTACTTTGTTACAAGTAAAAAGTTCTTAGGTATTGATAATGTTCCGAAAGGGCTTGTATCGATACCCGAAAACATTTTTAAACAATTAAATCCAATGATACGAAAGTACTCGGAAGAGATTGAGAAAAGTTGTAGGTTGATGATACAAAGGTTTTTCTTCAAGAAGTTCATACGTTCATGTGTTTATATTCGTGTCTTCTTCAAAAATTATTATGGAGACAATAAGCTTTATCATGTGGTATGCATAAAGGTTCAATCATTTAAGGGTCTAATGAAGCTCATCGTGTCTAATATTGCAAAAGAATTTTAAAACATGCAAAGTTGATTCAAGTGTGTTGACCTAATTTGGGCAAGTCTGTCTTTGATCACAAGTACATAATTCCCTCAATACTTAATGTTTTGAATTGGTTCTCTTTGTTATGGGTTATTATTATCTACAACAATATATCCTCATGTGACAAGACTCCATGTGCAAGAGAGATCATCAAAAGTTAAAATAATTTCGAAGTCATGGCCAATGCTCTTTGAGCTAGGGTTTTGGACTTCGGAGGACTATATCTTGCTTGTCTCTTGAGATTATAGATTTATTCCAAATCCACGGCTCTCTTAAAAAGGTCTCTAACAAGTTTTTTCATTTATTTGAAGATGTTATTTGATTAAAAGATGCTTAAGGGGTCAAATATCACAAGTTCTCTAGAATGGTCCTTCATCTTTCTTGTGTAACTTCAGAAGATCATAACTTGGTCATCTTTTATCTCATTGAGCTCATTATTTGTGCACGATGGATATAAGTATGTCTACTGTAACGCCCTGTTTTAATTAATATTATATTATATTAATATTTTCGAATTACCGATTGATGTTTATTTTGCGACGAGATTAAATATATTAATCGATATATATGATAATATATTTGGCGACGTTTCTATTCGGTCCGGTAAAATATTATTCGGATTCAATATTTAATTCCCCATAATTATTTTAATTGAATGGAATTAATAATATTGGTAGATATTATTAGTGTGTTAATTTATAAGAATAGATGAGGGGTGTAAGGATTATTTGATGAGAATTGGGTTTCCACCCTTGTTGCTAGTAAGATTTGCATATAAACCATTTCTCCTCATTTTCCTTCCATCCAAAATACCAAAACCAAACATAGAAATTGGAAGCTAGTAAGTTATAAAACCATTTCCTTGTTTTTCTTTCCATTTTCCAAACACACCAAAATAGAAACTAGAGAGAGGAAGAGGGTTTTGGAAAGAAGAAGAAGAAGAAGGAGAGAAGAACAAGAGAGCAAGAGAGGAAGCTTGAGGTTAGGCTTGGTAGCATCACCATGGATCATCAAACTAGAGGTAAGGGTTTGATTCTTCATCTCATATTGTTAGGTTTTGATAGATGTATTTTGGATTTGGGGGTGAAATTGATAGTTGATTTATAGGGTTTTGTTGGTTGATTGTTGGAATGGTTTAGAAGAGTTGGATTAGGAGTATGTTTTGTGGATGTATTAGGTGCTAGCTTGTAGAATTAAGAGTATTGAAAGGGGAAAGAAAACCATGGTAGAAGTATGAGAAAATCTCAAAAAGATGAAGTTTTCATGCAGGTCCATTAACACGGGCCGTGTTGATTAACACGGCCGTGTTTCCCTCTAGAAATGGAAATTTTAGTTGTGCAGAGCAATCCACACGGGCCGTGTTGCTGCGCACGTGCGCCCGTGTTGATGCACTGCCTTGGGTGAAAAATTGCACGTTCGGTTGGCTTTTCAACACGGGTCGTGTTGATGCACACGGGGACCCGTGTTGATGCTCCTGTAGCCTCCAAGATTCTGATTTTTCGCATTTCTTTTGGGACCCGATTGTGTTCCGATTTTCCGATTTCGGTAAATTCAACGACGGAGCAAGTTGCTCCGAATTCAACGAAAATTGACGTGCTAGCTAAGTTTGAGGTGTAGAACTTAGTGGTGAGGTTAGTTGTTAGAAGTTGTGAGTTTTTGCGAGATGACCCGGAATGGGCTTAATTACGGTTCAATTGAATCAGATTTCGTTGTAGTGGGTTTAGGATACGTATGGACGATCCGATTGCGACGTTGATGATTATGATTAATGTCGGCTATTAGGAATGGCTTTCGCGACGATTATAGGGGTTTAACCATTTTTCCGTTTTTGGAATTTAGTGAGCGAATTGGTTATGATGTAGGGTGATTAAACATAATCTTTGCGACGACGTATTAATTAGCAAATACTTGTTGACTATGCGATGCGAAGTTATATGTCTTTGTACATGATAATGTGATGATTATATTAATATTGTTGATAAATGCTTCCGATTTATGAATGCATGATTTTGATGATGATGAATTATATGTGACGATTTGCATAATAATGCGATGATATATTTATCTTGTTTTGGATGAATTATGGCGATGTGGGCTTTATGCCAATTTGAATGAGCGATGATGTTGTTTTGTGTTGTGTTATTTTATTGTCGAGTCACATACATTGCATAAGCGAAGAGGGCTTTTATGCTGCGAAGAGGCTTTTATGCCAAGCGATGATGGCTTTTATGCGCGAAGATCGGCTTTATGCCAAGTGTCCTAATTACGGACAAAGCGATGGGTACCACATGCATAACATAGTCGTGTCTCATGGAGTCGGTTATGTTTATGTTTGAGTTGTTTGGCGTTGGGTTTTAATTGATGAATGATGTTGGATTGCGATGATATACGATGCTTTGTTTGGTGATGATCTTTGTGATGAACATGAAGTGAATATAACTTGATAGTTTCATGATAACTAGGTGATGAGTATAAATAATGAGTTTTGTGATGATTTAACTTTGATGAAATGCTAAATGCAAATATGATGTGATGATGTTGTGATGTATGGGCTTTATGCCAAAAGCGAAGATGGGCTTTATGCCAAAAGCGAAGATGGGCTTTATGCCAAAAGCGAAGATGGGCTTTAGCCAATTTTGTGATGATTTGTTTATGTTGCTTATATTATTAGCATATTATTTAACGTTGTTGGTTGATGTTGTTGTTTAAGACGGTCGTGTTAATTGGTGATGTAAATAGGATGTTTGTGATGATGGGCTTTTATGCCAAGCGATGGGCTTTTATGCCAAGCAATGGGCTTTTATGCCAAGCGATGGGCTTCTATGCCGAGCGAAGATGGGCTTTAGCCAATTTGTGATGATTGTTCATGTTGCTCATGTTGTTAGCATTGTTTAATGTTGTCGGTTGATGTTGTTGTTTATGATTGTCGTGTTAACTAGCGATGTATTAGCTTGTGACGACCTCGTGGAGACGGAGGTGTATGTGTCGTTGAGATGAATTGTGCCGATGAGGCTTAGGTGATTAAGTGTAGATTAAACACTTTAGAATAGTGATAAAAGTAGGTGAGGTTTAGATATGTGGTGGAATGCACCAGCTAATCCATATCGCTTATATTCCAAACTATATATATATATTTATCATGCCTTTAATAATATGTTTTGCAGTATCTCACCCTTTACTTGTTTCGCCGTTACCTATATATTGGTAACGTGCAGGTTATGAAGACGGAGTTTTAGCTGCTGTTAGTCGAGTCGGTGTCGCTCTGATACGTAGCACTCGGGGGGAATATTTGTGTTGTCTTGTTGTTGTTCTTTTGATGTTATTCTTTTATGTATAAGAATTATACTTTATGAAAAGATGATTTATTAAGGAAGTTTATTAAAGAAGATGTTTTGATGTCTTTGAATCAATTTATTTCTTCCGGCGATGCTATGTATCTGAGACTTTTACTTTAAATCAAACTGTTTAAAGTGAGTTGTTTTGATGGTGTAACGCCTCAGTATTTAATTTATGAAATTTTTAAATTACTCTGATTTTTGTATATAAAACTTTGGGTAGATTTGGGGTGTTACATCTACTACAACTTAGTTCAATTTGCAAGACTTGAAAATGCTTGGAAAATCACTTGGGAGGACAACAGATTATGGGTCTTTGATGAATTTCTCCACTTCTTGACTATCAACTTTAAAGGATCATAACTTGATCATATTTTATCATATTGAGTCCATTATTTTTCCATAATTATCTTAAGGATGTGAAATGTAGCCTCATTTGTGTTTCAAATCTTGAAAATGTTTGGAAGATTCCCTAGAAGTTTAAACGATTATAGGTTATTTCATGGATTTTCATCAACTTCACAAGACCATAACTTTCTCGATTTTTGGAGTTTTTGGGTGGTTCTTTTTCCATAATGTCAATTAAGAGGTCTAATTCATATCATTCTTTTTTATCAAGAGCAAATTTTGATGCCAAACTTAGAATTTTTTCTAAGTATAAAAATCAGTTTGTTTTTCATGATTTCAAATGGACATAACTTTCGACTTAAGCATCCAAATGAAGTCCTTCTTGGCACATTGTAAAGAGTGTTATGAGATATTTCAAATGCTTCAAGAATCACATCATATAATGCCATACATTCTTAACACCATGGCTATGAAGTTGCCTCTTGAAACTGAATTTTTGCTTGAAGTCAGATTCAGTTTGGCCTCTAAACACAAAATTCTTGTGCGTTTTTGCTTCTAATCATGTTTAGCAACCTTCCATAAGTAATTATCACCTTGAGACCCAAGTTTTGGTCGTGTTTTGATGGCAAACAAGTCACACTTCATTCGTGCACATGACCTTGCACGAATTCACTCTAAACCTCACTATTTATTCCAATTCTCATCACCATTCACTTTCCTATAAATAAAGGATCATCCCTCACTCCTTTCCTCAAGCTTTGATAGCCAAAAACACCCTGCCAAACTCTCTCCACAACTCACATTTCTGAGTTTTCAAATTTACCTTTTATCTATTTTCTACACAATTTCTCTACTCATTCTTCATCCTCGAACTTCTCTGAAGCTAACCATACCTTTAGCAAGAAGAATCGTGACCTGAATCGAGCTCTATAAGTCCAGTTTCAGAGCTCTGAAGTTGAAATTCTACAGGTATATTTCTTCACCAATTCGTCCCAATTTTGTTGCTATGATGTAGTTCTCATCACTCTAATACTCATAGCATTGTTTGTTTTTAACTAGAAGTGAGTTTCGCTCATGAATTTTCAAATCCCTTTTCAAATTTTCTTCTGGTTTTTTCCAAAACAACTAAGTTGTGGTTTTTAAAAAATATTCGTGAGGGTACGGTTTTCTTCGTCTTGAAGAGACGAATCGAATGACACTGGTCTCGAGCTCTAATTTTTCCATTTGCAAAACCTACAAATTGAGCTTGGACGGAGGTTGAAAATGACCAGAGTTTCATCATCAACCAATGAGAGCGTGCCATATGCTTTTTCAAATTTGTTTTTAAAAATAATTGATTCGGTGGTTTATTCACTAATGTCCATAATATGCACAACGCGCCATGCCCTTTGGATGTGATTACTAACGTATTTTGACATTATCCAATGGTCCATATTTTTTGTTTTATTTTTAAAAAAATATGATGATCCGGTGTGAAAATCAGGGAGGTCCATATCAAGCACAACGCGCCAGGTCCCTTGGATCTGACTACTAACGCGTTTTGACTATGATCTGATGGTCCCTTTTTTTTTGTTTATAATTTTTTTTATTTTGATTTTAATTGTTTTAAACTTCAAAAATTCATGGAAAATTTATTTCTGACTCAAAAATTATTAAAAAATTCAAAAAATATTTTCAAATATTCTCTTTCTGAATTTATTTTTTTCATAATTTTTTTTAGATTTGATATATTTTTATGTTTTTTCTCTTTTATTTAAAAATAGTTTTTAACATTTTTTTAATTCTAAAAAATTAGGGAAATATTCAATAGTATCTTGACAAATATTGATGACCTCATTTTATTTTTACTTCTGACTTTACTTTTTTTTTGTGCCAATTTTGGTTTATTTTAGTTATTTTCTTTTATTTTTTAAAATAGTTTTACGTTTCAAAAACTACTGAAAATTTTTGTCAATATTTGTTGACCTTTGTTTGACCTTAGATGATTTTCTTGGATTTTTATTTTGATTTATGAATACCATTATGTATTTTATCAATAAAAATCCAATTAAATAATCAATTTTAAAATCATTTTTTATTATTATTTTATTTCTTTAATTATTTAATAATTTTTTATGACTTGGATTCATTTTGGGACATAAATTTCATCAACATCAATGGAACTTGGGTGTTGATAGGTCTCAAGACCAAGTCAACCAAGATGGTTGATTGATTTTGATTAAGTTAGACTAAATGAATTCATTTGACACATTATAGATTTTGTGACTTGTTCTCATCCCTCTTCATCTCATCTCATTCTTCATTTTTACATGTGTTGCAAACATTAAGAGAGTGATCTACATATCATTCCTATAGTTTGTCTTTTCAACACATAGATCATTATTGATCGACCTCGTTGTAGGGTGGCGTCTATATAGGTTACTTGGTGATTGATTAACATAGCTCTACAGTTTCTCCCTCGGATAAGAAAGTTGGTTCTTCATGGCCCAAGCTTTAGGCTTGAAATTGTCCAAGTATGATTAAGTGTTGGGATACGGAAAATAAAATTGTCGATTCATTGCATAGAGGTTTTGATTATGTCAATCTTATAATGAGTCCTCATAACCTTTGACCCAGGCTCAAGGCTTAAATCTTCTCGAACCATACGATCTTATTTTCTTTTCTTTTCTTTGTGACTGATTCTTCGTGGCCCGTGACTTGAACTTGTAAGCCCAAGTATGATTAGATTTTGAGATATAGCCAATAAAATTGTCGATTCACCGTGTAGAGGTTTTGATTCTATCAATCTTATGATGAGTCCTCATAACCTTTGACTTAGGCTCAACATCCAAATCATTATGGACCATTCATATGAAACCAACTAACAAATAATCACTAATTACTAACATTTAATTCTCTCTTTATTTTTTATGCTTTCTTTACCACTTTATTTTAATTTCAGCATTCATTATCATGTTTATGTTTCAGTTATTTTCCTTTTCTCCACTTGGACTTTTTTACTTTGTTTGATTCATCAATAAAAGACCAAAACCTTAAAAACTGTTAACCTGGACTTGGTTACTTTTCATGTGCTCGGAGATTGATTCTTGGACTTAGCATTAGGACCTTGACCTTAGCTCGGAGACCCTGTGATCTTGTGGTTATTCTGTCTATTTTTGGGTTGTTATTTTCTCTGTGTGCAGGTTATTCTGTCTATACTCGTCTATGAGTGGATGTCCTCTAAATACAGTCGTTACTCTGCCCAATTTTTGAAGACGTAATTTCATCTGAGGCATAGATTCATCTGAGACTTGGTATTTTTGTCTGGTTACTTGTTGGTTTATTTTATGAATCTAAAGGATGGGAATGTTGTATTGGCTTCTCGACGTTAGGTACTGGTTTCTCATTCGACTAGATCATTCTTTTACTCCCACCTTTTATTTTTCTGTACATAAGATAGTCTCTTCATCTCCTCCTATCTTCTTTAATTTTCAAAATCTCCCCCCCCCTTTTTCAAAAAGCTTCTTGTTTTTCTAACTCAAACCGCTTTCATAATAAACTTGGACTTAGGTCCATGCATTTTTCAAACTTCTTTTCTTTAATAAACCATTAACCAATTTAATAATACTTTGACATCTTTCTTAAGACTAAAAGTCAATTAACCTCATTCAAACTTTTTGAGCCATCTTGGACTTCGTCCTTTAAAACCATTTTCTTAAAATATTATACTCATGTCGATTCTTTGTAGTAATGCAAACTACTATACTTCTATGATATGTAGTGAAGTGAGACATTTTCCACTTGGTGTTGAGTGATGCTTGTTGATTAAAATCTAAGCTCTACCCTCCACTTTGAGTTGATGAAATACTCCTTTCTCATAATTGTTGGTAGTAAGTATGTTTACCACTCGTATATGACGAGATGTTTATTCTTCTTAAAATTAACCAACACACAAATTTTAGTCTTTTTTACCCGAGCTACACGGGTTTTAATTTCAACATTGCACATTGTTAGTATGTAGTCTTTTTCACCTCCACCATCTATTTTGTACATATCTTTTTATAGCACATACACAAATTTTCAAAGAGGTTCTTGCGAAATACCGTAGATGTTTAGGGTTCCTAACACCTTTCCTTTGCATAATCAACCCCCGTACCTTGATCTCTATTTTTTAGGTTTTATTCGCTCTTTTTTTCCTAGTCCTTTGGATAAAATAAAAGCGCGGTGACGAATTCATTATTATTTTTATGAGTTGAGTCAATCTAGTGGCTTAGTCTCGAAGATTTTTTCCACTACAATATCATTTCAATTTCTCCTTGAAAGTAAGAGTTACCTTAATGCATCCTTCATGTTTACTTCCAAAAATGCTTGACGCAATCTCAAATGATGAAAACCCCGAATGTTCATTTCCAAAAAATTTCGATTAATAACCATTATGTGTTCTTGATCTATATTCTTATAATGAATTCATGTATTAGTTCTTTCTCATTTGCTTAAATTTGTTTGTGATATGCAATCATGTGCTTTGTTCATTCTCTTTCTTGCAAATCATGCTTGACATTATTTTTATGTTGTTTGAAATATATGTTTCGTGTTGTCTTAGCTACATAATATGATAGAAGTTTTCATTTTGGTCTTATTAGCGACATGTTCTTGTCGCTATGCCAGACACATGCTTGTGCAACATCAGGAGTCCTTTTATGAAGCGTTACATGATTATCACGCTACAAACAAAACCTGACATTATTGTTATTTCCTGTTTATGCATTTCACTACATTTGTCGTGTGTGTTGCTCATTATTTAAAATTTTGCATCTACATATATATATATATATATATGGGGATATGTATTATTGCTCTTCAATGCAAAACAACCTCTGAATAATATCTATCCATTGTTATGGAACTATGGTACTTCTAATTGTGTGCTTTTATTCTTTTTGATGTTGTCAAAGGGGGATAAGTATATGCAAGACGAAGATGGGAAGCACAAAGTCAGGAGGAGCCTTCAATAGACATAAGAAATGCATCATCGCAAGTTTTTCCATCATAAAAAGGGAGAGTTTGTGAGTACAACTTTCGATATTAGATATTTTGCATGATGTCAAAATTGGGAAATGTTAGCACTTATGTACATTGGATGGTACCTCCATGTCTTGTATCACTCCTCTGAGTTATAGGTCTTAGGAATCATTAAAAAAAACCTTTTGAAATTGAGCCAAATCATTAAAATCTTGTTTTTGCATGTTTTTCTACTGCATGTGTCGATACATTAGTCTTTCAGGTCGACAAATGTAACTCAATTTTAAATCATGTAGCTTCTATAAGTCTTAGGTCGACTCATGCGTCATACAGGTCGACACCTACTAAAGTATTTCTGAAATTGCATAAATTCTTATTTTATGTGTCGACACATATAATTTTTAGGTTGACACATTTGCTATTGTTTTAAAGTCTGTAACCTTTGACTTGGTTAGGTCGACACATATGACATTTCAGGTCGACACATAAATCTTGAAACTAACGTATGTGCCGACACATTTGTTTTATAGGTCGACACATATTGTTTGATTGACCAATTCTTTCAAATCTTTTTAATTCCAAATCTATCCTTTTTTCCCTAAAAGTTCCAAAGCTATAAATACTCATTCATGCATCATTCACAACTTGATGATACCATAATATTAGCCTAGATTTTCTCTTCATCTTCAACCTCCAATCTATGCATACACACTAGCATTACATTGTGATGATATTCCATTGGGGTGCCATCTAGACGAGGATTGAGATTTTCCGATTCAATGTTTGAGTAGCCAGAGTAATTAGGTTAAGATTTGTACAAGTCTTCATCCGAAAAAACCCCATGTTTGTCCTCCAAGATAATTGGTTGATTTGGGGGGTTTTAGTGCAAGACATTCAAGAGATAATTGCAGACAAGTAAAGTCCTTTGGAGATAAAGAACGCAAAGGAAGTAGTGCGAGAATGACAAATTACAATTGGAGTCTTGTGGTGCAATAGGTAAATTTGATGGTGCGCGAAAGCTTTGGAGATAAAATATGTAAAGGAGTGGTAAGATCCAGATAATCAACTTTCAACTAATGTGTGCTTGGTCTTTCTCTAGATCAAAAGAGGAGAAGGGGTTGAATCAACAACAACCTTAGGGTTTATGGAGTTGCTCTTGAACACTTTTCTTGTATCGACATTTTTGCATAGTAAGAATTATCCTAATTCAATTGAATTAGGCGCAGATGTACCCACACGCGAGGACGAACATGGGGAACTGTGAAGACAAATTCCTCATGTCTATTTTACTTTTTGCTTTTACTCACTTTAATATTCATCGAGCAATTTATCAATTAGCATTGTGTTATCAATTGTATTATCATAATTTTCCTAACTATTTTTAATTTTTAATCAAGTGTAGATATAGCTTATAATCACTTTTGATTGTAAGTGATTTTGTATATCAACACTAATCAAGGAAAAATTCACTTGCACACCAAGTGTTTGATAAATTGTTCAAGCTAATTCTTTATATTTGTGGCATTAGAAGTAGCCTTACAAGTTAAGTGATACAAACATTATATAAGTTGTTCATTGTTTTAAGTGTTTTTACTTCATTATAACTCTTGTTCCATATGTAATTTTAGTAATCAATTTGCATATCCAAGCTTCCAATAACTTTGATTTAGACGACTTATCCAGAAAATTGCTTCAGCGTAAACTCTTTCAAAAACAATTTTAAATCTAGATTTTGTTTAAAAATTTTAATCGGGTATCTATTCACCCCTTCTAGATACTGAAGGAAAATTGCAACATAAAATTGCAGTAAAAAACAATTTTCCTTTGTGATCCTTACGAATGATCATGGTCAATGATAGAATATTTTACCTCTTGTGGCGATTTGGATTTCTAATGTTGTGATCACGAACGTTGATGAAGAACAACGTCTCTACTCAGTCCACACGAACAGGTCGCTTCCGATTACAGTGCTAGCTGCTCACGAACGGAAGCTTTGAGTGAGAGAGTGAGCGAAATCACGGCAGGGATTTAGGACGGAATTTGCATCAAGTAAAAAGCTTCATCACAAGGGTTCTATTTATAAGACCACAAGTGTGGGCTGCAAGCTAAAAGCCCAATAAAGGCTGTAAACTAAAAGCCCAATAAAGCACACGAATATCATACATTATGATGTATCGTATATCACTTAAGCATGTGGTACCTTACCATATTCCATATTCCACTTCCTTATTCCACTTAAGTACACCATACCCTACGATGTTCCTTATTTACACTATCTCTCATTAATTTGTCCTTATGTGTGTGACCCTGTAGGTTTCTGCGACGTTGGCAATTATATTAAATCACATTTAACATAATAAACAGTGAGCGGTATCTAGCAACACATCACTGCTACCCAAGTCACGAAAATGTCATGTGATCTGACGAAACCTTTCTGTGATAATACTTGTGTGTATAATTACCCTTTTGCCCTTATGTCTATATTGAGCACAAGGCATAGACCGTGTCATCCTTGTCCAGATCAATATTGGACCCTCAGACATTTATCCCGTTACGCAGGATGGGCAAATTCCATCTAGGTCACTCATGTCCCTCAACATGCTTTGTGAAGTACCCATCAACTGTCTTTATGATCATCTAGTTACGGATAACGTTTGATCAGCAATAAAGCACTTGACTCTACATCTAGGGTCCATAGTGGTTTCAGGTCGAAGGGTGGTATGCACCACTTATCACCATGAGAATAACTTATGACACTTTGCATAACATTCTATGCAGTATTCTCATAGCGGGTCAATCCAGTATAAATATTACTCCTAATATTTATACCTATGTCAAGACTTGATAACTCCTTATCCATGATCCATGAGATGTGATAATCAGTCTATCTTCATAATAATCTCAATGCTTTAATGTTATCCTACTTCACAATAAAGATCAATTATGGATACTTTAAGAATAATGTCCTTGTGTTTAATGGATCTCATGATTAAGTCACACTTAACATTGCATTAAACAGACTAACTATTCTAGGGACTTTATTATTTTTCAAAAAGCAAACATAATAAAGAAAAGCCTTTTATTATTAATAAATAATTCGATACAAGTACCAAAAAGTATTGGCCTCTAGGGCTTACACCAACAGATACGTTGTCGTTATCTAACTTCTTTCTTCTAAGTTAGTTTTAATAAACATAGTGCCAATAAAAAAATAGAGAATTAACAATCTCTCCCTTTGTCTTATTTTGGTTAAAACAACATAGTACACTTTGCACACACAAACAACAAAACATCTCAGATTTGAAAATAAGTCAAACACACAATATTTACATTTTAACAATACCATGTTTTAGCAAAATTTCTGCTAACCCTTAAAAAGATGGAGCTAACAGGAATCAATAGCCGATTAACTAAATCTTTAAAAAGAAACAAAGAAAAAGGTTTAAATAGATATTAGAGACTAAGAAAAAAAAGGTGAATATAAAAACAAAATGATTTGATTCAAATCATAAGGTTATGATTTGAATCAAATAAAGAATAATTTGAATCAAATATAGTAAAGTGAAGAACTTGTTATTTGATTTGAACCATGTTATGTGTTTGTGATTTGAGTCACACTAAATCATAATTGGTTTTAAAATAAATTTAGATTTACATGATTCAAATCAAAGACCTTATGATTCAAGTCAAGAAGTGTTGTGATTCGATTCACACACTTGCCTTACTCGAATCAGGTCAAGAAAATCAAATTCTAAACTTCAGGTGAATGTTTGATTCGAGTCACTTGTCTTATTCGAATCAAACTTTATAAAATATTTATTGAAGTATTCTAACTTGTGTTTCAAGTTACACTTAATAAATTGACTTACATAAAATTGCATAGGCTAAAAAAATATATTGCCATGAGTCCAAATCTAATATATTAAATGTAGGGGTATCTCAAAGGTACATTTTTTAATCACATAATCTAAAATTTTCAAATTACAAATGAATTGCAAATATGCGATAAATCAAATTATACACACATATCAAATTTAAATAGAACATCAAAATAAAATGATGTTGAGTGCAATGCAAGTTCACATTTAATTGCTAAGGGCATCACACAAAAACACCCGATCTTAACTATTTTGAAACACTTAGCTTTGTAATTAAGATAACAACCATTCAGAACCTTCTCTCTTTGGCATCTTCGTTCAATCAATATCTTTACCAATCAGATTTTAGCATGTTCTTATTACATGGTAATTTAGACGATAAAGTCTATATAAAACCAGTTCCTAATCTTGATTTCTCAATAAATTGATTCATGACCTTAAGTAAACTAGCAAGCAATGGAATAATATAATACTAAGCTAACAACTAGTTTATTGAATTTAAATTACATTAATTTTAAGTAAGACTATTCCTTATTTAACAAACTATTGCCATTGATTTTACTTGCATTTTGACATATGTTGATATTCTCGCATGCTTACTTGAATAAAATTAATATTGTAAGTTTTTTTGGATAAATATTTTAGCATTAATCACTTAGGAACCTTTAAATTTTGTTAGTATTTGAGCGTGTCAAATTGAAAAATCATATTGTCGGACAATTCGGGAGAAGCGGAAGTATCAACGAACATGCAATACTCAAAAATCACAAGAGAAAGACGTCATATTTTTATCCAAAATTTTAAGGCATCAAATATACGCGACATCTCTCTTATAAATCTAATATTTACTACTAAACAACTCTTAGGATTTTCCACAACCTCAATGTTAGAAATAAGGTAGAATTATATTCTTAAAATGCTTTTTTATTAATTATTTTCTTAAAACTACATATAATTTGAATAAGACAATTTTTTATTTGACAAATGAAAAAAAATCGTAAATGGAAAGGCAAAATTTAATACTAGCTTCCACATGTTTCGCATTACCCGGGTGAAAAATGAAGGGGCACATGTGTGATGAGTTAGTTAGTTTTCCCCATAAATTAGGTTAGATATTATAATTGATATGTCATTGTTAACTCAGTCAGAAGGAGACAAACTCCTATTTTTGGTCCGATGTCTCCGATGCCAAACGTTTCAAACAGTCAAGATTCAAGTCTCTCAATTTTCTCAATTAACAACTAATTCACTATCATAATGATATAATCTAAATTAATTAGGAGTATAAGTTATTATCAAACAAAAGATCTTTTTTTTCTTCAAGAAAACATAGAAAGTCTTTTTCTTGTCACTGAAACATTGAAAATAACTCTATAATACTTGTTATACTAGTTTCAAAAAGATTTTCACAAATATATATTCACTTTATTTTTTTGTCAAATAATTTAATAAATAAAATGTGGTATATTCAAACCATATCCATACAATTTAATATTTATGAACAACTATTAAATGGTTTTAATGAAACATGTTTTATTTATTTATTTATTTATTATAAATTCTGTTTTAAGAAAAATTAAATATTAAATTTAAAATAAATTACAATTTACAAATCAATAGAATATGATTATGTATATTTTATAAATTATTTAAATTTATTTTGATCATGATGAAATTCAAGTATATATATATATATATATATATATATATATATATATATATATATATATATATATATATATATATATATATATATATATATATATATATATAGTATTTAAATTTATTTTGATCATGATGAAATTCAAGTTTTAATTCACCTAAATTTTTATAAATCAATAAAAATAATTAACCTAAAAATGATAATCTTTTTTAATCAATTTTTTTCTCTTTACCAAATATAAAAAACCCACAAAGTGAATATTAATTACTCCTACTTTACCAATATTACGATCTAAAATACATGCATAATATCTAATTCAATATTTTATATTTATGATAACTATAAATAGAACAATACACATTCCTAAAGAAATCAATATTTTTCTTTTTTTCATTTATATAGTTTTCTCATTCAATTTTACAGATAATTATTGCTTTTTCTAAATCCGCGGAAGATTACAATCTGAGAATGCAAACAGTGTTGAATTGAAGTTGTGGAGTCCCTACAAAACCATTAATGCTTTTTCTTTTCAATTGAACTCAATTCATTCTCGTGAAGACTATAAATTCAATAAAGTTTGCATTTTTACAGTCCCACAACAACTCACAGCTCTTTTTGAAGAATCTCATTCCAATTGCTGTTCATCTTGTAAGGTAAAATATACCCTTTGAATTTTTCCCCCAATTTTCCTGGAAAGTTTCGTTTTTTGGGGTGTTTTTGACTTTATTTTGTGATTTGAGTGTTAAAGTTGCGTTTTTTAGTTGTTTTTTCTTATGGGTGTTTTGGTTTTGTTTTGATAGGGAAAAAGGTGGGTTTTGGAATCTAGAAAAATGGGTTTGATTTCTGGGATTTTTATGGGGATGGTGTTTGGCATAGCATTGATGGCTGGATGGGCTCGGATGATGAGATACAGAAGTGCTAAGAGAATTGCTAAGGTATGGATTTTGGTTTTGTTGACTTTGGTTTTTTTCTTGCTTATGAATTTTTGGAATTTAGTGTGGATTTCTCTGAGGTTGTAGTAGTTGATGATGAAGTGAAATGTAATTAGTGTATTTTGGGTTTAGGGAATTGGTAATAATCTACGAGTGGATTTTAGTTGAACATATTGATGGATTTAGACAAAGGACTTTAGGAGATTGTTCGTCGATTAGTTGTGCTGCGGTAAAACCCGCCGTATAAGCAAAACCTCTTGATTTTGAACTATGTTAATTGTTGTAGTAAAATGCAATTCTCTTCTGTACAACTGATATTGTAGTTGAGATCTTGGAGTTGAAGTGCAGTAGGAGTGTTTGTGGATTGGATTGATTTGAGGGGGAAAATCGTTTGGTCTGAACGATTTGGTTTTGTTATTTGATCATCTAATCAGTTTGTATTTCAAATCAAATTTGATCTGATCTAGTTTATTACAGTTTGGTTTGGATTGGTTTTTTGGTTTCGGGTATTGTCTGAAATATTTGTTTTATACTTTTTAGGAATTTTTTTATGACCATATATAAGGATTACAGAAAGCATAGTAGACAATACATTATGAACATGTGTCAAGACCAATTGCATCATAGGAACTGATAACCATTCCAAACATGCCTTAATTGGGATAACAAATTGATTCGTCTTCTTAGCTGATCATTATTTTTCTATTAAAATAAACATGCTGTTTTAGTTTGTCGGTAAGTTTTTTTACTTGTTTTAACATTTGTCATTCTTTTACTGTTTGCAGGCTGTTGACATCAAACTCCTTGGATCCCTCAACAGAGATGATCTGAAGAAAATTTGCGGTGAAAATCTTCCCGAATGGATATCTTTCCCTGTATATGAGCAGGTGAGAATTTATTTCTATATATTACCTGCCACTTGAAATTATTTTATGCAGTGCAAGTAATTCTGTTCTTGACTCTTCGTTGCATCCGCTTTTTCAGGTGAAATGGCTAAACAAGCTCCTGAGCAAACTCTGGCCATTTGTGGCAGAAGTGAGTATTGCATCTATCATGTGTTTAACTAATTAGTTCTCTAGCAATTGTAATACCAAAATATGCATTTTCTCATACTGTCGTTCATCTTTCAAGAATACCTTTCTATCTATCATCATCAGTATGATGAGTGTAACGGTTTACTTTAAATATCACCGTGTTTTGTGGCTTGAAGAATAATACTCGTAATAGATGGCTTGTTAAAATAGATGACTTGGTTGTGATGGATTTTGTTCACCATTAGGCCGCAACATTGGTCATCAGAGAGTCCGTTGAACCTCTACTGGAAGAGTACAGACCTCCCGGAATCACATCATTGAAGTTCAGCAAGCTTTCACTCGGAAACGTAGCTCCAAAAGTTGAAGGTAATACTGCCAACATTCTTCATGCTAACGATTTAGTCAAATTATGTTCTAAACCTTTTTGTATGTTAACGACTTATATGTGCTTTATTTCGTCATCCATACAGGTATTCGCGTGCAGAGTCTTACCAAAGGTCAAATCATAATGGACATAGATTTCCGTTGGGGTGGTGATCCGAGTATTATTTTGGCCGTTGAAGCTGCGCTTGTTGCATCAATCCCTATTCAGGTATAATGCTTCGGAGAATATTTTAATGTTGCCTATTTTATATGGTCTCAAAATTTGATTTTTATTTCTTTTTTTTTATTCAGTTGAAGGATCTAAAAGTTTTCACAATAATCCGTGTTATATTCCAACTTGCTGAAGAGATCCCTTGCATTTCTGCTGTTGTTGTTGCTCTACTAGCCGAGGTAATATTGTTAGGGGACATGGAAGGAAAGAATAATATTTGTTTGTATGTGCACATATGAAAGTAATAATATTAATAATAGGCTATCTAGCACCGACGTTTCAGATTGAAGGTGTGTTTGTTGTCTGATACATGTCAACGTCCAACCGTGACATGTGGGCACTGACACGAGACTGACACATTTGTTCTCATATAATTTTGTTTTCCTAAATTCTTAATGTTGTCTACATGTTAACTGGTTAATTTCTCACTTTTGGAATCACTGATTTTTCCATTAAAATGGAATCAGCCGGAGCCGAAAATTGATTATACTCTAAAAGCTATTGGTGGAAGCTTAACTGCTCTTCCTGGAGTTTCAGATATGATTGAGGTGAGTTCTCTCCGTTTTACATAGCTCTTTTCCCTATACTTTTTAAGTAACATTTGTAACTCTAGTTTTACTTTTACTTACCATTTCATAGGATACCGTGAATGCAATTGTTAATGATACACTCAAATGGCCACATAGGATTGTTGTTCCACTCGGCGGCATCCCTGTTGATACAAGGTGAATAGGAAAATCTTACGAAAGTTTTTGTCTTTTTTATTTTTTTTATATATATTTCCGATTACAGATGACAATTTCAAAACACAATGGTATATTACGATATCTCATTAACAAAACTTCAATTTGAGTAGCACTTTTGTTTTCTCTCTTGCAGCGAACTGGAGCTTAAACCTCAAGGAAGACTTGAAGTGACTGTAGTGAAAGCCACCGATTTAAAGAATAAGGAAATGATTGGAAAATCAGATCCTTACGTCGTTTTGTATATTCGACCCTTATTTAAAGTTAAAACCAAGGTTATTAACAACAACTTGAATCCTGTTTGGGATCAAACATTTGAACTGATTGCAGAAGACAAGGAGACTCAGTCGGTGATTTTTGAGGTTTTATGCTGCTGCTCTCTTCTTCCTCGTTTATATACTCTAGTTAATTTAAGACGACAAACATAAACAGCGTGCATGATTCCCGAAACAGGTTTTTGATGAAGACATTGGACAAGATAAGCGATTGGGAATTGTGAAATTACCTCTTATTGATTTGGAAGTACAAACTGGAAAGGAGTTTCAGTTGGGACTGCTGTCATCGCTCGATACACTCAAGGTTAAAGATAAGAAGGATCGAGGAACCTTGACTGTAAAGGTACGTGCAATGATCTAGCTATATTTAACAGCGATTTTAAGATGTTACTATGACTCATTCTGCTTGATAAGATAACTGAGGTTGGAATGGAATTTCAGGTTACGTATTACCAGTTTAACAAAGACGAGCAACTGGCTGCACTAGAAGCGGAGAAAGCTATATTAGAAGAAAGGAAGAAATTGAAAGCGGCGGGGGTGATAGGCAGCACAATGGACGCGCTGGACGGAGCAGTATCGGTGGTGGGATCTGGTGCTGGACTTGTTGGAAGTGGCATTGGCGCGGGAGCTGGACTTGTCACGAGTGGTCTTGGAACATTCACTAGTGGTCTTTCGAAGGCGGGAAAGTTTATGGGAAGAACCATAACAGGTCATCATAGTGGGTCAAGAAGGAGTGGTTCGTCTACTCCGGTTCATAATGCAGCGGAAAATGGTGGTGGTGCAAAGCCTCTATAGTTCTTGGTTTGTATGTTGTAAAATAATGAAGTGAATGGGAGTTGCAGAGACTCGAGTTTAATCTAGTACAGTTGTGTTGTATCACAATTATTTGTATATTACGTTTGACTTTGATGTGTAACATTAACAGATTGTAAACATTTTTTTCTTGTTTTTGCAAATTCTTATAAACACGATGGAGAATGGTGGTGATCAAGGCGTTCATAGTGTCAATCTAACCTGCATTACATCTAGTGCTGCCAAAACATTGAAGCTTGAAATCAAATCGAAAATGGAGCAACACATCAGTAGTTTCACAATATTAGACATGTTTTATACCATTAGATGCAAAGATCCTAAATATGTTAGGTTATCAAATAGAAATAACTTACTATTGCCAAGTTTTCTGGTGAAGTCCACATTACTAACCCAACTATTCTTAGATGTGCGTTAAATTCCACTTTTTAGTTTCAATTTGATTTCAGTCTATAAGCTTACAAAGGAGTCAAATTGCACTTCATGGAGCCTATTTGGTGAATAGAGTAACCATCCCAAGTGCTAGGGGTAATATTCCCTATGAAATTTTGTATGGTTCACTTTCTGTTGTGGATAATTTTAAGGTTTTCAGTTGCTTTGCTCAAAGAGGGAAATTTGATTATATTTGGATTACAAAGTAGGTCTCAAAGGTTATGTTGGACTTGAACTTCCTACTCAAGAAGTTATTGTTTCTATAAATGTTCAATTCCATGAAACTATCTACCCTTATCATAAATCACCTAGTGTTTCACCTTGATGGTACTTTGACACATGCTTCACATATTTCTACACTCACACCACATAATGCCACATCATTACCACATACTCCTACTTCTTGAGAATTTTACATGCTACCCTCATAATATGCATGCCACTTCCTTATTTTTTATTCCAATTTTATTCCTGTAAGATTAAAAAAAAATTCGAACGAAATTTTCGGTACCAATTAAAATTTTCGGTGCATCCTTATCAAATTTTTAGTATGAGTAAATTTTTGGTAGTATATTTGAAATTTTTACTATACTGAAAATTTCAAATTTCCGATCAGTATCGAAAATTTCATTATAATTGAAATTTATGGTAGGTTTAAATTTTAGGTTTTTTCAACCGTTGAGATTTTTCCAACACTTTTGGAGGGTCTTGAATGCACCGACACATTTGTGTGGTCTAGAATGCATCACAATTTGTATAAATAGGGATTTCAGGGTTATTGGATAATATATCTCAACAAAATGTCTCTTTCTCAATTTCTGATTAAGGCAGAAGTGTATTACAACGACGACAAACCTCCTGTTGAATTCAAGTTTCCAGATGGCTCTAAATCCTTTACCACCTTGAAAGAAACGTTGAATAGTTTGCTGCCTAATTCCGATAACAGATGGGTGACAAAGGTCGAGTTTCGGGACCATTATATTGATACTAGGACTGGTAATGAACCGATCTAACTCGAAAATAGTTCAGAACTCGATTCGAAAATTAAATCGTTGAACTAGGTTCATGAACCAAATACGAGCTTAAAATTAAGTTCGCTAACTAAATGAGGCGAACTTGTACTATATGTAGTTCGACTCCTTAGGTTCATGAGTCAACTCTATTATATATGAGATGGATTATATTATCTTTAAGAGTGTGTTTAAATATTTGCTCTAAAACTTATTCTCATTTTTTTTTTAATTTAACGGTTTTAATTGATAATTTATACTCTCAAGTGAGCAAAATATTTCTACAAATAATTATACAAATAAAATTTACATCGTATAAATTCCAATCTTATAAATTTTATTTCTATATTGTTTATTTAAAAAAATATTAATTTAAAATGTTAAATATATATATATATATATATATATATATATATATATATATATATATATATATATATATATATATATATATATATATATATATAATAGATTTTAAAAAATTACTTTTAAGTTTGTGAAATAAGTGAGTTGAACCTAACAAGATAAACCTAATGAGTCGAATCGAGATAATCGTGAACTTTTAACGAGTCGAGTTTGAGCTGGAAAAAAAGTTCGTGAAGAACTTGAATTCGAACTCAAACTCGAACTAGGCCAATTCTTAACGAGTCAAGCTCGAGCTGAAAAAAGAGTTCATGATGAACTCGAACTCGGCTAATTTTTAACGAGTCGAACTGAGCTAAGGCGAGTTCGACTCGAATCGACTCATTTCCAACCCTAATTGATACAGATGGTTGGGTGAAATACAAACTAATCGAGTTGAAGAATGATGAAGATGTGAAGGCCATGTGGAAAACATTTCGCCGTAGGATAACTAATGGTCTGATCGAGTTGGACGCGTAGATCCGAAGAATCGTCGACGACATAATGAAGATGCTCAAGCGTCTAGATTCATTCGGTAGTGCCTAGGTTTTCATGTTTCAGAGTACTGTTTATGTTTGTTATTTGTCATCTGATATTTGTTAACTATGTTTGTTTATTATTCATGTTATTTTATTTATCGAATCGAAACATGTAGTCGCAAAAAGATTATGCAATAAAAAAGCATAAAACACAAATCCATAGGCCCTCCACGGGCAACATCGGCCAACCTCTCTAAATCAGTATAAACCTCAATATCAGGGTTCACCAACCCCATTAGGTTATCTAAGTGAACGTCGATGAAATATAAGTGGCTGTTCTGGTCACCTGCGAGAGGTGGAGGTGGTGGTGGTGGCGGCTCGGAAGAATTCCTAGTATCTAAAGGCCCCAAAACATCAGATGCTGCAACAGGTAGTGTGACCCAAGCGTGTGACACACATTGAAACCACTCCAGGTATCCATCTTTGTATTGCCCAAGTTGCTGAACCTCAACAGCTGTATAATTAATCTCACGGGGAGCTGAGGATGTGACTCTGAAACCATCGATCAATGCCACCAATTGGTGAGAACCGGTTGAAGGACGGCGTCCAACACGTAGCTTTGAGGCCTGCGCCTCGTCAGCAGCTCGAGCTTCAGGATCAGCTCTGTTGGTGGTCCGTCCCGCAATAGAATAGTCTATGCCTCTGGTCCTCACTACAATATAAGAATAATATAAAATACAAAAAATTTTGAAATTTCTGGTATTTCAAAAAAAAATTGAAATACCAGAAATTTCAAAATTCCTGGTATTGTATTACGCATCGTAAATTTCAAAATTTTCGGTATTATTGGTAAATGAAAATACTGGAAATTTTGAAACTTCTAGTACAAAATACCCAAAATTTCACAAAAATACCGTAATTTCTTACTTATTTCGCCAAATTTATTACTTATTTCGCCAAATTTCCTATACGCCTTCAAAATTTCTGATATCGTCAAAAATTTGAAAAATCCGATCTTCTCTGTTTATTTGGGAAAATATGGTAAATGAATTAGGTGTAGACATTTTGCTCATTTCATAGGATAAGGGAGTGACATGTATAATGTGAGGGATAGCAAGATAATTTGTCCTACTTCTCTCACAAGGGCGGACTCTCCTTACCACCACGATGCCATCTCGATATTGGATGGATAGGGTGAATCATGTTATTGGTTTATTATTGTACAAACACATTTTTTCCTTAAATCACTTTTCCCTTTCAATTCTCTCGTATGCTTAAGAGATTGTGTATCGATATTTTCGAACAGACTCAAAGTGACATAGGTGAGCTTAGGTTGATCTGAAGTCATATGAATCAACAAAAAGACAAAGTCGTTAAATGGCCATAATAGGCACACATAAACAAAAAAACAAAGTCGTTAAATGGCCATAATAACCACACATAACAGCGCCAGTCAAACAAAAAGGCCACAAAGACCACACTCAATCAAGAAAACAAGTGAGTTAATGGTTGGTGATAAGGGTTGTGATATGATTAAAGCAGGATTAAATGGACTCCTGTTTAAATAGACTAGTGAAACGAAGAGAGGAGTAATTGATTCACGAATCAAATACAAGTAAAGAACAATAAAAATACAGAAGGGCAGCGATGGCCTAATATTTATAAACCATGGAGGGCACAAATACATTCTACTATTCCGAGCAAAAAGAACACCACAAACCTTGTGCAAAGGTCAAAATCGGATGTTTCAAAGCAATCAAAGTTATTTGTAGAGGCGGTCAATAATGTCTACAATATACCCATTAGTGAGTTACCAACTTCATGTGTTAAGGGGGATAGGTTGGCAATAGTTATCCCATAGGAAGCGTGTAAGCACAGCTTGCATGAAAGAGTTTTACTAATTGGTATGACTTTAATCATTTGGTGCATATTCCAACTGGTGGTACTAAATTTACTTGGTCTAATGGTAGAAGTGGTGTTGGTCATACTCAGAAGATATTAAGTAGATCCATTTGTAACCAACAGTCGATTGATGCTTGCTCTATTACCTCTTGTTCCACTATTTTATAGGTTATTTAATATGAATTTTATTATTATTAAAATTATTTTAATATAAAACTTGTAAACATGGAAATCTTAAGATAAATGTAAATTTGTAAATACCGAAATCTCAATGTGTGTATTTAAAAAACTGAAATCGGACCATTGTCCGGTTTATTTGATCTCCAAAACCGCTGGTGCATAAAACCGTATGAAAAACCGGTTTTGGACTTGAAAAGTAGACTATGTGAGTGAATCGCTGGTAGATAAAGCTTCATCAAATATGAACAAAACAAAGTTTCAAATGCAAAAACAAATTTTACATATAGAAAGAGTTTAGTTTGAAAAGAGTTGGGATTATAAGATCTATGGATTGCTTTACATCTAGATTGAATAGAAAATAGAATTGTAGAGGAAAAAATAATCAAAAGAACGGGATGAAGAAGAATGAGACATGTTAGAGATGAAAAAGTGAAGAGCGACTAATTCTATTTCATCATTAAGGTGACGAAAATTTCACTTTGTACCCCCACATTTTAACCTGTACACCCGCTACAGTAATTTTTTGACGAAAATACCTCATATAAAAAGCATAAGATTTAAAAAAAAATTCATTTTTCACATCTCCTCTAAAGTGTTCCGAAAATCTCTCTAAACATATTGCATTCCGAAACAGTTTGGGAAAGTCTTCCGGTTCACAAAAAAGCACTCCGGAACACATCATGTAAGTGTTCCGAAAATTTTACCAAATCGGAACACTTTTGGAAAGTGTTCCGGTTTTTTTTTTTTGTCTTTTTTCGGAACACTTTTAGGAAGTGTTCCGGTTTGCAATATTGCGTTCCGGAACACTTTCTAAAAGTGTTCCGAAATTCATTCCGGAACACTCTCCCCTAAGTGTTCCGGTTTGAGTTTTTCTCTTCTTTTTTTTCTTCATATTTTTATGTTATTTTTTTTCTTTCAGAATGCCTTGACGATTAGGCCCTGACGGACGACTCCCTCGGAGAAACGATGGTGCATCTGGATCACATCCTCCGGAGGTGCCTAGAGGATTCCCGGGTGGACCATCTGATTTATCTCTGTTATTAAGATACGAGCAGCATTGTGCTCGACATTTGTGTATGGAGAGGTAAGTAAATGAAAATTTAATCTGAAATGAATTAAGTTAATTTTTGGCATAGTTTATTAATATGTTACATTTTTTTCAACATTTTTTTTTTCAGGAAAGAGGACCGAAAAAACAATTAAAATGTGCTGCACACGGTCAAAAACTCAAAGAATGGGTTCCCCTGCAACTCCCTAGAGAGATGGAAAGGTTGGTGACAAATTCGGGTCTTGCACATTTGCAAAGATCTAGTATGACAAAGGTAGACCCGAATTTAATCACGGCATTTGTAGAGAGGTGGCATTCCGAGACATCGTTATTTCACATGCCATTTGGTGAGATGACGATTACTCTCGATGACGTATCTTGTATTCTCCACCTCCCTATTAGAGGTATTTTCTGGATTCCCCAGCATGTCACTGAAGATGATGCTGCTGAGCTTGCTGTGACATACTTAGGAGTGTCATGTAGAGAAGCCGCGACTCAAGTTCGTGGCAACAGAGGTGCCTACTATAAGTTGGAATGGTTGTATGATACCTTTATTGCCCATAGAGCTCATAATAATTGGGCATATGCGACCAGAGCTTACTTAATGATGTTAGTAGGTTGCACTATTTTTGCCGACAAGACGTTTACGCTTGTCGAAGCAAAATATATATCTCTCTTTGCGGACTTGGAGGGTGCTGGAAGATACAGTTGGGGGGCAGCTGCATTGGTGACACTGTATGAGTCACTTGGAGATGCATGTATGTTTGGCACCAAACAACTTGCTGGTTATCCGACTCTTCTTCAGGTAATTCATTTATTATTTATTATTTATTGTTTAGATAATTTTTATTTATTGTTTAGATAATTTTTAATTATTATTAATTGTTTATTAATTTTTATTGACACAGTGCTGGATCCAAGAGTATTTTCCTGGAATTGGAAGAGTAGTGGAAAACTGGCATCCAAGTGAGAATGTTGGAATGCCGAGAGCGATGAGATGGGCATACAAGCAAGGAGCGTTGAAGGTGGATGCATTGCGAGCTGTCCTCGATAGATTGACACCGGTTGACATGGTGTGGCGTCCATTTGAGGATCATAGGCAGTTTCGTGCGTTCGACGAGCTTGCTTATTTCAGAGGAGGACTCTGTTGGGGAGGTACTTATGTATTATATTTGGCTGACAGATGTTTACGTCAGTTTGGTCTTATTCAGTATATACCACGTTCACCCACTGATATTATTGAGGCGGATGTGGATGTTAACTGGATTGGTTACGACCAAAGTGTTGTAGACGTAGTTGGTCACACAACTACTGTCACATTTCCCTCCGAGACTGTGAAAAATTATTTGGACTGGTATTATCGGGTGTCACACCCTCGATTGGTACCACCGCCGGTTGATGAACCAAGACAGGTGCCAGTTTCACAGTTTGCAACAGGGCCATCCGATCCTAAGTTGGCTCGTATCTCCGCATTAATTCATCGTCATGTACAAAAATTTGCTGCTGAAGAGGATGATCCGCAGTTTGCGGATTTATTTACCGCGTTGCATTTATGTAATGAAGAGTGATTTTATGATTTATGTAATTTTTTAGTAACTCTTTAAATATTTGTGACTTATTTTTATGATATATGTTATCATTGGATTTATGCGTTATTTCTCTTTAGTGTATGTTATCATTAATTTATCATTGAATTCATTCGAATATTTGGATGAATAAAAAAAGCGTTTGTTGTAATGCTTTGTTACATTTCATAACAATTTAGTTCTACATTACACAAAATACATTACACAAAATAGGATTATTCTAAGCAAATATAAGAAGGTAAAACTGGCGAAAGATGTAGCCATAGTTGCAATCGTCCCGCTAATGATATCATCCATGCAGTTGCATCCGTGTGACGAAACTTCTTCCAATCTGTAGGCACCGGGGGTAAGGGGAATCCATCTTTCATGTTTACCTGAGTATAAAAAACAATTAATCCAACACTTTGTATATAAAATAATAATTGAAAATACTATTATCGGATATATAAATTATTACCTGAACCCAATGATTACCGTTGACTAAACCTATACACCAAATAGTAGGATTATGTGAAGGTGATGATGTCAAAGGGAAAAATGTCAAGCAGGGATTGCCTAAATGAACAAGAATGACATTATAGCGGTTCGCTATCAAGTAACCCATGTCTGGTAGTGTCAACCATTTCTCCTTTGGCTGTATACCAGTGGACTGTATCATCAACCCGCTTCTCACTGCTGATAGTCTATCTCCGAATAACTTCTCATACAAACTCTTCTTGTCCCTTATTTCCATGTCCAACTCTCGACGAACCATTGCCCAACCATCCTGACTATACCCATGCAACGATGCAACGACTCTAAATCCACAATTACCATCTGATTCAACATCCACAATCTCCTGAATATATGATCTAAGAAATTAACATTATAAATATTAGTGCATTATACATACATAATATAATAATAAACATAAAATAATTAACACTATGAATATTAATGCATAATAATTTTATATGACCTGATATGACTTAGAAACTGAAGAGTGTAGTCTTGCTGTGCAGGTTTTTTTGATTTTGAATCCCTATTTGATTGGGATTTCTGAGACAGCTTTTGTGAAGTTTGAGATGCTTGTTCAACATACTCATGCTGTGAAGGATCCCTGTAAACATCATACCCAACTGGTTTCTTCCCTTTCTTCTTGACTCCTCCCTTTGTTTTTATTTTATCAGGTGGTGGACATAAGGAAGTTGTTGCGGGGTAAGCAATTTCACGACACCTACTTCTTAATGCTCTTTTCCCGACAACATCTGATGATCTATACTTTCTCCATATTTCTTCCATTACATTATTCATGTCAATCTCCGATCCATCTTCTCCTTCTGCCTGCAATTCACCTTCCATACTTAACTTCCTCCAATGATCACGAACACTCTCAATAGGTATAGGTACACCACTAAGCACATATCTACCTAACTCACAAGCACAAGGTAACCCATAATTTGTTCTATGAGTACACCTACATATTTCTCTAGAAGTTCCAACATAATCAACTCTCTTTAATTCTTGTGCAATGCGTCTCAGAGCAGCTCTAGAAACAAAACTACGCAGCTTACCATACAATGGACTAAAATGTGCATCTCAACTTCATAAAAACTTTTTTGAAACGAAGCACGAATGTTGCCTATTTGTATCCTCAGGTTGTTGTTCATAGCTTCCCAACAATTGACCATGTCACCTAGACTATTTCCCAACATCTGCTTTAGCTTCCAATGAGCGGATTCAACCCTAAAAATGAATGCATAACAAATATATAACATGATATTAATGCATAATATATATTAATGCATAATATATATAAATAATATTAATGCATAATATATATAAATAATATTCATGCATAATATAATAATAACAATAAAATAAAATACATACCGGTTAGTCGTGGTGTTGCCCAAATGAAGTACTCGATCAATCCATGCTCCAACGAATCTATCTATGTGGAATCAACCATGTGTCTTTCACATAATCAATAAAGTCAGCACAATTAAAACAGGCTTGCTCAAGTTGTTCCAACTTTTGAGCATACTCAACCTCGTCACTAGCCCACACAACTTCCTCCCATAATGTGTCAATAGTCTCTCGCATTTCTTTCACCACATATTGCTTGCATCGCATCCCAACATTTTGTTAATATGAAACGACATAGCAAATTTTGTGTAGTAGAACACAATTTCCTTTCATCAATGCTAGATCTCTATCCGTCAAAATCACTTTTGGACGCAGATCTTTCTACACAAACAATTCCTTCAGCTTCTCCAAGACCCAACAAAAACTATCTGTTTGCTCAGACTCCATATAAGCAAATGCAACAGCAAAAGTCAACTCCGTCGGTGTCATGCCAACAATTTCAAAGAGAGGTTGCCTATATTTGTTTGTCTTATATGTGCTATCCATAACTAAGACAATGGGAAAAATATTCAGCAACTTGACGGAGTCTGGATGCGCCCAAAAAATATCTCTCACAATATCCGAACCATCTCCTTTTCTACTCCAGTAGACATATCCTGCATCCTCAATTAGCTTTAGCAAATGTTGTATCTCAGATCTTGGACCCCTTATCTCTTTTTGTATCACACTCTTCTGCTTATAAATTTGAGTGATTCGAGTGATATTTTCAGGATTTCTCTCTTGCAGGGAAGTCAAGATGTGTCTAGGAGGAACATGTCTCTTTGTTAAATCAAAAACATGTTGTTTTTCATCTGAGGTCAACTTGCCAACAAACGCATGCCCTTCAAGCCTATTAGGTAATCCATGATTATGAACTCCACACTTTACATCTACCTTCCATCCCAACCCATCTTTTGACGGAGTCGATCTTATTTTGAACGGACATCCACATCTCTTAGTTGCGCTCTGAGTTCCACTTTTATCCTTGTATTTTCCGCCTATCACACCCAAAATTATCTTGTTCCTCCTTCCTCTTGCCGTTTGTCCAACGCTTAATAATAACGGTGATTTTATTTCTTAATCCAACTTCTTTGATCCAACTAATAACATTTTCTCGTAGCGAATGTTTCATTGTAGTGAATACATCATCGTATCTATGGAGGACTCGTTTTTGAATTTCCGCACTGAAAAAATTAAACAAAAGCGTTCCTAACACTTTAAGAAACTGCTCGGTTTACATCTTATAAACCGAACACTTTCAAAGTGTTCGGTTTAGATCGTTTACAAACCGAACACATTTAAGAAGTGTTCGATTTGTTATACATTTATATTCATTCCTAACACTTGTACAAAGTGTTCGAATGGTTTTTGTGAACCAAACACATTATACAATTGTTCTTTGTGTTTTTACATACCGTAATACTGAAGTGTTCCGGAATGTGTTCCGGAAGTGTTTTTCTGGACTGTAAATTTTTGTCTTTTTCGGAAATGGTAAAAATCAAATAGTAAAATAATTAAATTATAATTAAGGTAAAATTGTCATTTTTAAAAAAGTGTGGGGGTACAGAATTAACTGTGGGGGTACAAAGTAGAGTTTTCTAAGGTGACATACTTATAATCTAGGGTTTTGTTATCATGTTATGAATTGGGCTTATAAAAATAGCCCATGTGAATTTTTTTTAGGTAGTTTTAATGAAATTGATCATTAACCTTGAAAAAAAAGACTTCCAGTGCATTAATACATTATTATATTTAATTATTAATTTTGTTTAATTATTTATTATATTATTAAAAAAATATTTTTAATGAAATATTATAATAATTAATATGAAATATTATTTAATTAAATTTGGTTGAACCTCGGTTCAACCAGTTGAACCTTAAAAGCCCTAATCCAGTAGGTATCTGCACACATATATATATCCGTTAGACGGATAATCCGCGAGTTTTTAGATATAAGTGGATATTCACAAATATTCATGGATAACATTTTTTTCTAATTTTGTTTTTAAAAAAATAATATTTTCAACTTCTTTTAAGGACACAATAAGTTATTATCACATAACATCCATATAAATCTCTCTTATTTTATCAAAAATAAATTATCACATAATCTTCTTCATTTTCACCAAAACATAATATCCATACATTTCATTTTTAAAAATGAAAGATAATGTGATTGTGAGTTATGGTGAAAGAGCGACCAACAAAAAAGTAGAAAGAAAGGCACAAGTTAGATATGAAAAGTGGTTGGTTAAATGTGGAATTGTTGACGGGAGGTATGAAGTAAAGAAAAAACTTAAATATGAAATAGCCAATATGATTTGTATGGAATGTTAAAGATTTTCTTCAAAGAAAACTTAAAAAAAAAACTTTTTTAGATGATGAGAAAACATAGCATAATAAATTAATATTTAAGTAATTCTTATTAGTTATTAACGGATACAGATATCTGCGGGCATGATATCATTAAACTTGTATCCATATCCATTACTAAACGGATATTTAAATATTCATTTATTTTATTCGTGGATATCTATTAAGCTATCTGCTCCGTATCCGTGACGAATTTGATCGACGAATATCCGTGGGTATGAATGTTTTTGCCATCCCTAGCCTGCATCTGTCCCTGCATACATCATGACGAAGGGAGTGCAAGTGGAAGTGTTCAGAAGACTAAGAACTATGATGAATGTAGATAGCTTAGACATAATAAATTAGGTGTTGTGTTGAAAATATCATGTTGTTCGACACAAGGTGTGCGAGATAAGCTTAGTGTGTATGTGTCGAAGTTGTAGTCGAGATGTTATATGTCGAAGTGTCGAAGCGGGTAGTTTCACATAGAGTTTCGACTTAGACCAAAATAGATATTTTGGACTTTGTCTTAGGGAGAAAGCTAACCTAAGATTATATATATAGAGAGAGTAATCCATATTATTGTATACAAATTGTATTCACAGAATTTGCAATTGCAAGTGAATAAGATTTTCTATAGTTTGTAGACAGAAAGAAATTCTACAGAGATTATATCAACACGCGCTTTATGTGATATAATAGTACTTTTTACTCCCTCTATCTCATAATGAATGACTCATCACAGTATTTCACACATATTTAAAAAAATTAGAAAAAAATATTTTTATTATAGTACACTTAATCATATATTAAAAAAAATAAAAATTTAATTAATGAGATAGAATTGAAAAAAATATATTAAAAATTAAAATCTATTATTAATTTTAGAAGAAAATTTTATTCCAAATAAATCACTCATTATGAAAAGGAGGGAGTATTGACACGAGTAAATTTTAAAAATAATTGTGACTGAGAAAAAAAGAATGGGTCATAGATAGAAGAGTTAAATAAGTTTTTGGTCCCTATAAATATTTCAAATTTTATTTTTAGTCCCTCCAAAATTTTGGTTCCTCGTGGCAAAATCGTAGCTAAAATGGTCTCTAATTCCGTCGCTAAAGTTATCGTAGAAATCGTCGTTAAATAAAAATGCGTCGCTAAAACTGTCGTTAAATAAAAAAGCATCGCTAAAACCGTCGTAAAAATCGTCGCTAAATTGCATGAGGGATCAAAAATTTAAATTTAAATTTTTAAGAGGACCATTCTTTAAAGAAAAATTTTAGAGGGATTAAAAATAAAATTTAAAATATTTATAAGATTAAAAACTTATTTAATTCTAAATAGAATTATTATCGGGAGTTGAATTTTTATGATGTCGTCGCATGCTGAGTGTGTCCAATGTACATACCATTGT
Source organism: Vicia sativa (assembly GCA_021764765.1). NCBI lineage: Eukaryota > Viridiplantae > Streptophyta > Magnoliopsida > Fabales > Fabaceae > Vicia > Vicia sativa. The sequence goes on along the minus strand of CM038796.1, from coordinate 56,221,704 downwards.
TAATTCCTATGGTACTTGAACTTGGAAAGGACTCAGAGTATATGTACATATTCCAAAGGATTTTAATTTCACAAATGAAACTTTTCTACTCTTTTCTCATTGAGATTTATCAAATCGCTGAGTTTCTGGGTCAGTTGGTACAAAATAAAAGTTTTTCCTAAGTTTTTAAATTTAAATACTCGCTAAAACGTCATTTTTTAAATCTTATTCTCTTCATTCTACCATAAATAATTCAATACGTTATTTCATACATATATTAAAAAAATGATATTTTCATTAAAGAATTTAATAAATTTAAAAATTAATTAATTTATCATAAATAGAACCGTGACATTTAATGGGTACAACTAAAAAAATAATAATTTAGATTATAAAAGTGAATCATTTATTTTGAGATTTTTTTTGATAAATTATTATAAATTAAAGTGAATCATTTATTTTGAGATTTTTTTTATAAATTAGTCACATTACAGAACTTTTCTTGCGATCTCTATTTTATACCTGCCATCCTCCAAGTATAATATTTTTATCAAATTATCCTTGTAAAATATCAGATATTATAAAATATCTGGTACGTACTAGAAATTTCGTAAAAAATATCGGAAATTTTGTTGAATTTAACATTTACGTGCCTGATGCTACATACTGGTAATTTAAAATTTTCGGTACCGGATATTATAAATTTTAGTATGTAGAATCAGTTAAAATCATACTGGAGATTTGAAATGTCCTGTATCGGAAATTTCAAATTTTTTGTGTGTAGAATATATACCGGAAATTTGAAATATCTGATATTGAAAAATACTGGAAATTTCAAATTTCCGGTATGATTTCAGTTCAAAAAATAATCGAAAATTTGAAATTTCCGGTATATGAAAAATACCAGAAATTTCAAATTTTCGGTAATACTGGGACATGATTTTTTACTTATTTTTAAACTTATAAACTTATACTTGGATAAAGTACACGATAAAATACTGAACCGTCTTAATATATAAATAGAATAAATGCCATACATAGATGCATTACAAATAAACTACAGTCACTCCCTAGATAATTCTACCCAATGTTTGAACCGAACCGTATATGCTGATTCCCATCCTTTTGCAACATTAGACCAATTCTCCCTCTAATGCTTTATGACGGTAAGCAGTGGACAACCAGGTTTCAATTTTATCAGAACCCAATGATTATCGTTGACAAAACCAATAACCATGATTGTATGACGACTTGTGTACAAGGGTGGAGCTATGAGAAGCGGGAAAATGTTGTGCTAAGTCTTATGGAAAGAGAAACAAATACAAAACTATATCTAGAAGCAATAGGGTAACCCATATCTGAAATCGACATTCATTTGTCCTTACCTTGAGGACCCAAGTGTTTCACGATTAATGAATTCCTAACATAAGAGACAGTGTCGTAGAACAAATTGGAAAATAATTCTTCGTGTTGATAGATTTGAGTATCCAATTGCTTCCGAACATCAAAACATGCATCTTGCCCATATCCTAATGTAGTTTAAATACAACGGTAACCACAGTTTCCATTTGTTTCAACATCAATAATGTCATTGATGTATGAATGAAAGAAAGCAGGAAATTGTGACAAGTACTCGCCTTTTGCAGATTTGATACAAGGTTGCCTACCAATCGGTATGGTTGACGATTGACTCCCACTTGGTTGTGTGTATGATCTCTTCATAGTCTGACTCACATGCAAAGCATCAACATATTCCCACTGACTTGGATCACGATACACATCACTTTCCCCACCTTTTCTACTCTTCTTAACTCCTCTCTTTAGCTTGTATTTCATCGGCGGTTGACACATTGAAGATGTGGATGGATAGGTTAGGTCACAAATTTTTTTCTTCAGCACCCTTTGACCCACAATAACCAGAGTAATGAAATGTCTCTTCAACCCTTCACACCCCTCTTCTAAATCCCACTTCCTCTCGTCGGGATTCACCTCATGTTCTAAAATTTCCAATTTCATCCAAAACACATGAATTATTTTTAAAGGTATAGGTGTGCATAGAATCCGGTAAACGGAAAGCTGACACGCACATGGTAACCCATGTGTTGTTATAATGTAACAACCACACCTTATAACACCCCATTTCTACCCGGTAATTTTAAGGAAAATCAGAGTATAAAAATTTTCAACAAACAAATGAGATGCCACATTTTCAACTTAGAACAACTTCGTATAACCATAATTAATTCAGATACATAACACTGGTTCGGATAAACTGATAACAACCTGATTTATGCTTTTTGAAAGTAAAACAATTTTTATTATAACAATTATTTAATAACAACAACTTAAAATTCAACTACTAAAACAATAACAACAATTAAGCAACAACTAAACCGACTTGGACTACAACAACTAAATTCTTCATTCTCGAATACCTGCACGTTACCAGTATAAATGTAACACCCCGATTCTACCCCACGTATTTTTTTAATTTAATATCATAGTTTTTCCAAGAATTATTCATTAATAATCAACACAATCGGAATGTCACAATTCAACGTAAATAATTCATAAACATGTCATTATCTCTTCAACAGATACATAACATTACTCAATAGTTATCAACTTGAACAAATTATTAACCAAGCAGCGGAATTCATTTAGTCTTACAATGCAAAACATAACATCTCATGATTATTCAACAACATTAGTTTTGAACATAAAAATAATAGAATAGAAACAACGCGCATTTCCCCCGAGTGCTACGTATCAGAGCAAATGACACTAAACCGGAACCACACCGGTAACGACTACTCCTCCTGATCACTTGCACGTTACCAATATAAAGGCAACGACGAAAATAAGTAAAGGGTGAGATATCAAACCATATAATTGAGGTTAGGATAAACAATATATAGTTCGAAATCATATAATATCACCATTTTGTAATCACACGACTAATCAACAACAATACACAACTATTCCATAACAACATACAACTATTCCACAACAACACGCAATTATTCATAACAAAGTAATCCAGTCATCAACAAAATCATCATTAAGTGTTATGACATGCGACTCAACTAATGCACATGCATGTGGTACCAACGGAGTAAAACTCCCAACGTAATCCATTGCCAGTAATTTCGAGGCATCAAGGCGTAAGCCTTCAACGTAAACAACATTGCCCCCAACGGCTCAACGTATTTTGCCAACATAGGCCAACATATTATGCAATGTATGTATGTGATGAACTTAAACAACATACAACAACAATAACAACATAATCCACAACGTAACCATCAACGTTGGCCATCAAGTCTCAACAACAACAACAGACTCACATACGGAAACTATGTCAAGTCATGCAAAAAATCACCTACTGTATTTAAAAACATTATTATAGGCTAAATCATGTTTCCAGCTTTCCAACGGTCCAAATGGCATCAAAATTGGAGTTACGATCGCGAAGATACGACCAAAACAATTTTCCAGAATTACTTTTCTATTTCTGTTCAGTATGGATCGATACAAAACTCCATGCATCGATACATACACAGCTTGTATCGACACAAGCTTCGTATGAGTCGACTCATACGTAATGAAATTTTATATTTTTCTAGTTTAACACAGTATGAGTCGATACATGCTTCCTTTGGATCAATACAAAACTGACTTATATCGATACATACCTCGTATGAGTCGATACAAGTCTTCCAGAATAGCCCCATGAGTCGACACAAGCCCTTTTGTATCAATGCAAGCTATTTTCATGCTTCTGGTTTTTAAACTCATAACAACTTGTATCAATACATAACTTTATGGATCGACTCATGCTGCAAAATTTTACCCAAAAACCAGTTTTCTCCAAATTACACGATTCAATTGGGATTATTTTCAATCAGCAATAGCAACATATTATCTAACAACAGAATCATGCATTCTTTTCAATCAACAACAACAATACAACATACACAGAATAACAAGATCATATATTCCAATTTGGGATTTTCTACGGTTAACCACATCGACATGACACAACCTAGTGAATCTTACATCCCAAACTACCTATTTCCCATCATAACCCCAAGTATAGAGCAAGAACCCCACCCTTACCTTGGATTGAAGGTTGCTCTAAGGATTCTTGATCGTTCCAACTTTTCCCAGTTCTACACACCGCTCTGTTCTTCCGTTCCCAAAACCACGTTTGCTTCTACTGACATCAAAAGTCCTAATTTCTTCTTATTATTATTTTAATAATAATAATCCTCATAATTAATTTTGGGCTTAAGTTCTTACCCCCACTTCTACTATTTGTTATCCTTTCAATCTAAGCCCATTAACTCTGACTTATAATTATAATATCAGTTAATAATTTGCAAACAATTAATTAAATATTTAATTAAAGAATTATAATTAAATATTTGGGCGTTACAACTCTCCCCTACTAGAATATTTTCGTCCTCGAAAATAGAAGTTTACCTGCTTCGAATAACTCAGGATAGGAGTCTCGCATCCTGCTCTCCAACTCCCAAGTCAAGCTTTCACCAGAAGCTCCTAACCAAATAACTTTCACCAATGCAATCTCTTTACCTCTAAGCACCTTCATCTCGCGATCCACAATTCGCATCGGCATCGTCTCCACTATGAGATTATCCCGCACTTGCACATCGTCCATCTGAATCACATGAGACGGATCGGGAACATACTTGCAGAGTTGCGATACATGAAACACATTGTGCAAATTAGCAAGATTTGGCAGTAACGCCACATGGTAAGCATCTTTTCCAACACGTTCCGATATCTGATATGGACCAATAAAACGAGGAGTGAGCTTCTTAGACTTCAGAGCTCGTCCAACACCAGTCACAGGCGTGACTCTCAAAAACACATGCTCACCAGCCTGAAATTCTAAATCTTTTCTTCTCTTATCATGGTAACTTTTCTGCCTACTCTGAGAAGCCTTCATATGCTCCCGAATAAACTTCACTTTCTCAGTAGTCTCTCTAACGATTTCTGGTCCAACTACCACACTTTCACCAGATTCATACCAACATAACAGAGTCCTACACCTCTGACCATACAATGCCTCAAAAGGTTCCATCCCAATACTAGAATGGCAACTGTTATTATAAGTGAACTCGATCAAAGGAAGATAAGTATCCCACGAGCCTCTTTGCTCCAGAACACAAGCTCTCAACAAGTCCTCCAATGATTGAATGATCCTCTCGGTCTGACCATCTGTCTGTGGATGATACGCCGAACTCAACTTTAACTTAGATCCCAACGCTTCCTACAAACTCTTCCAAAAATCAGAAGTAAACCTCAGATATCTATCCGACACGATACTCACCGGAACACCATGCAACTTCACAATCACTCTGACATAAATCTCAGCAAATTTTGCAATCGGATAAGTCATGTTAATAGGTATAAAGTGTGTCGACTTCATAAGCCTATCAACAATCACCCAAATCGAATCATGTCCTCTCAAGGTATTAGGTAAACCCATCACAAAGTCCATCGAAATGCTGTCCCATTTCCACTCCGGAACTTCTAACGGTTGCATCAACCCTGCAGACTTCTGATGTTCAATCTTTGACTTCTGGAAAGTCAAACAAGCATACACAAACTATGCCACATCACGTTTCATGCCAGGCCACCAAAATAAACCCTTCAAATCTTGATACATTTTAGTAGCTCCTGGATGAATACTCAAATTTATTCTATGACTCTCTTCAAGGATCACTTTCTTAATCTCTTCATCATCGAGAATACAAATACGATCTCGGAATTTCAACACACCTTGCACATCCAACTTGAAATCATCATTCTCGGGTTGATCAGTTCCTACCATCAAATCTACCAACTTCACATCTCGCTTCTGAGCCTCTTTAATATTGTCAAGAAAATCATTGTTAATCTTTAACATTCTCAACATAACACTATGCGGTGTCACTTCATAAACCAAACTCAAATCTCGGAATTGCTCGATCAATTCCAACTCCTTAACCATTATGGCCGACATATGCAAAGTCTTTCGGCTCAAAGCATCGGCTACAACATTAACTTTTCCGGGATGATAATTCAAACCGAAATCATAATCCTTCAAAAACTCTAACCACCTTCGCTGCCTCATGATCAAAAAGGTACTTCAAACTCTTATGATCACTAAACACCTCAAATCTAGAACCATAAAGATAATGCCTCCAAATTTTCAATACAAATATCACTGCAGCCAATTCAAGATCATGCGTAGGATAAGCTGTTTTGGAATGAGTGATTATAACAAACAGATTCACTGCCTCGGTTCGTACCTATCATCGACTGCTAACATTAAAATCTCCTAAGCGAAGTTTCTATCCTATTTTATTACAGTATCATTTAACAAGCGCGATTGTCACTATGAGATACATGTTCCTATGGTCGGATTAAGCATACGGTTAAAAGTGATGCAAATTAACAATTAAGCAAAGTCAATCGTGATTAAAATTTGGGAACATATATCAATCAAATTAAATCAACAATGTTATATGAAAATTGAATTAAGCAAACAACAATCTCATAAAATAGTTGAAAGGAATCAAAATTAAATTGCAAATGCTATAACAATCTCAAAGTTGGAACTTGAGTACAGTAAATCCGTCAGAAAGGTTTTAGTTCTCCATTGATTCGTACAAAGCTTTCTCTTTTTTCGTGAACAGTGAATGGTCACCGAAATTACTGTAGCGGCTAGGTATAAAACTAAAAAGAAACAACCCACAGGGTCGGATACATAACCCAGGACCAAAAAATAATGACCCAAAACTTAAAAGTCTAAAGCTGCAATTTCAACGACTTTTTCAACCTTTCTGCACTTCGAATCAGCTTCTGACCAAAACTAGAAAGTTGTAGGCCATTTTCTTAGCTTTCCAACGCATGGTCAAACGCCTCGATCCGATTTTTGTAGAAATAGTTATGAATTTTTCCGCGAAAGCTGCAGTTGCTGAAAATAAAATACGAAAATGAAATAAGTGCAAAAATACAATAAAATAGAAAAACAATATAAAATATAAAAATAATCAAAGAAAAACAAGGAAATGCTTAGATACAAACATAGAAGAATGTGCATGAAAATGCACTGATCATATCCGTTTCTTCTCTGAGTTGAATCCAGGATCTCTTCAAGTCTTCTAAATTAGTAGGCATGTATGGATGGAGAATGGTATAGGGTCTGTCACCTATAGCAACAGGTTCCATAACCATTGGTAGAATAGCTGTAAATGGCATCATGAGGTTTTGAGCTCGAGCTCGCACCCATTTGAGGTAAGGTTCCCAAGGAATGAAATTTTTGTGCCCCAAGGTCTTGGTATTAGTCTTCTTTACCATGCACCAAGTGTGCACAAATCTTTGACGGTAGTTTTGGAGATCATTTTCTTAGTCAAACACAATGTCTTGGAGAAGCATATCATGAGGACCATCTCTTCGAGCATAACCAAACTGACGTAGAGCTAGAGAAGGGTTGTAAGTGATACCTCCCCTTATGCCAAGGAGGGGTACATTAGGGAATTCCCCACAATGCTCAATAAAAGTGAAGTCCTTCTAAGGAAAAAGACACCAACAGATATTTGAATGAGAGAGTGACATCAGCCTTTGAGACCACTTCAATCTTCGCTTGCTCTTCATTATTGATTGAGGAAGGTGCGAAATAAAACACCTGGAAAGTAACGGTATGCAACACATGAGAGTTCCTTGTCTTTTGATAGTACGAGTGTGGAGAGAATGCAGAATGTGTCCAAGTAAGGTAGACACAAGATTACGAGTGAGGAATATCCTGATGGTGTTTACGTCTATGAACTGGTCGGGATTAGGAAATAGCACCAAGCCATAGTTTAGCAATGACAAAATGTATTCGAATGCATGGAAACTCATAGCCTTTAGGAATTCTCGAGCTTTCATTATCAAAAACTTAGCAAGCAAACCCTTAACTCCGCTTCTTGTTTCCCAATTAGCTTTAATGTCTGATCGCTTTAAATGTAACGCTGATGCTATGTATTCATATTTCGGAGCTTTTTCTAAACTGGTGAATGATATGTGATCAAGGATAGGTATCCCAAGTAGCTTAGAGAACTCTTTCATTGTAGGTACCAACTGACACTCTGGGAATGTAAAGCAGTGATGTTTCGGATCGAAGAACTGGAATACGACATGCATCATATCTTCTTCAAAATCGGAGATAACCGAGTCAAGTAGATAACCATGCCTTTTGATAAATTGAGCATGATCGGGAACATCCGAAACTAATTCTTTGAGTTGAGAAGGTATACCCATGAAGTTGATTCAGATAGTCTTCCTGGAAGCCATAACTCCTACAAAACAGAGCAAAGATAAATCCCTAGGTCCTTGAAATAGTTAGAAATGATATGATATTATGATGTTATGATGTCATGTTTAAAACAAGTAGCAAGCACAAGTAATTCACACAAAAGCCCTAGGTTTAAGGCTTGCATGAGGTATAGGTGTCAACCCTACCAAAGTTTAAGTGGGTATAGGAATCTCACTACCTTCTAATGGACAAGATGGGTCAATTAGGGTTCTAAAAGTTGAGTTAGTGTTTATGACACCACGCAGACGCCAAATGCTTTCCTCAACTGAACATGAGGAGCATCGGAACATCCAAAGTGTCTCACTAACGTAACCATCATTTTGCCCGTTTCGGTATACGCCTAATGGTCGCGACGATTTATTGCTAGTTACCTAAGGAAACCTGGATCCGGGTGTAGGATCCCCCACAAATATAATACCCAGGCAACCCTTAAAATAAAGCAGACAAGTCAAACAAAAAGCAGTAAAGTGATCTAAAAACCCTAAGGTAGCCTCTCTTTAGGGTGTCTCCCCAGTAGAGTCGCCAGTTCTTTAATACGGTGGGAGAACTGACTTGTTTGTTTTGCGTTTTATCGCAAATGTTGCGGATAGCAAGAGTCGCCACCAACTTTTCTTTTATCCAATTAAGGGAAGGAGAAAAGAATAGAAAAAGACCTTCGTTAGATTCTGAGTACGGGAGGCAGTTATGAAAAGGGAAGGTGTTAGCACCCTTTCCATCCATAGTTTTCTACAGGCTCTTAATTTCTTAGCACACTTTATAAATTGCTTTTTGTGTGTCTATTTGAAAAGATTTTTGAAAAGGCATTTCACTTTGACTTCTTAATGGTTCTCGCTGGAATGTATAAGAAGTGTTTGTAAATGTTTTATTTTTGGAAAGGACTTTGTAATGATTCACGCTGGAATGTATACAAAGTGTTTTGAAAAGATTTTGAAAATAGTGTGAGGTACAAAAGTATTTTGATTGAGCAAGCAAAAGAGACTTATTACCTACTCATAATGGTCGTTTCCATGTTATTTTGCTTTCCTTTAGGGTAGCGCTATCCATGCCATTGCTTGGTAAGTAACTTTATTCGTTGGATGTAAAGGGACATTCGAAGGGACATCAGATGGTCATAGAAGGCAACATGTAAGGATACCTTAACGTATTCGTAGGGACGATCATCACTTTTTGTAGGCAACAATCGAGGGACGAGATCATGTATTCCAAGGAAACATCGAGGGCCATCGAGGGACTATGATGATATATTTGTAAGCGTCTTAGCTAAGATATCCCCACGTTCGAGGGACATGACCATTGTTCGTAAGGCAACAAGAGAGGATACCCTAAGGTGAGTGCATGTGTGAAAAGAGTGTGTTGTATTCAGATATTTTATCTTGTGATTAGGGTTAGCTATGCTGATTGAATTAGTCTTGCCATACATGCCTAGTTACTAGCAGTTAATATGTGCAGAAAGTAAATTGCGGAAATGTAAATCCTACGCTATTACATGGCTTTGGGGCAGATACATAATAAGGAGTGCGGAAATTAAACCCTAATTATACTATTACATCCCATGAGAAGTTACATAATATTGGAAAAAATGTGCAAGAAGATAAACCTAACTATTACAACCTGGAAGCAGTTACAATAATCGGAAAATATCGCGAGAAGGCTTGAATTGTAAATAATGGAAAATCAGGTTAGTAAAAAGAAAGTTTTGAGTTAGAAAAAAGTTTTAGGGTTAGTAAACCTAATTAAATAAGGAAAATATTTTTTGGGAATTTTCTGGATTAATTTTAGTATAGAAAAAGTAATTAAAAGTTAATTTTCGATTAATTAACAATTAAATAAAATAAAGATGAAAAATAATATTTTTTAATGTAAAAAGTTAAATTAAAGTTTTTCTAACCTAATTATGAAAATAAATATTTCTTTAGTGATTTTTTAATGTATTAAAAAAATGTTTGAATAGAAAATAAATTGAATGAGAAAATAATAAGAAAATATGTTAGTTTGAAAAAAGCAGAAAAAAGGATTAGGGGTGCCAGGGATTGAACTGGGTACCCCCTATTTACCAATGCATGCGCTGACCATCTGAGCTGGGCTTGCTGGCTGTTAAGACAATGAACAAAATTACATATATGCAAAAAATAGAATTAAAAATATTTGAATTTTAAAATCACGCGCGTGCACTGTTCATGGGGGTTGTCTTCTTCGTTTTTGAACCAGACTTTTACCTACGGTTTGTATCCGTAGCAAAAACCTTTACCAACAGTCTGTCCGTGGCTATAGCCCCTGTGAATTACAAACCTCAAAAATATGCAATATAAATCTGTTAGGGAGACATGGATCGACTTGGTTTGATCCCCTGAACACGATGGTGCCCATGGTTTGGTTCAATTTTACCTATTTTGAGAAATTCTAATTCAAGCTCATGAACCCTAACCATGGAAACTTCTTGTACCTGTACTTAAACTTAAATCAAGCTATACAGAAAGCTTAAAAACTTCATTAGAAACACAAATATGCAATCAAAAGATGTTAAATATGAGTTTATGTGTTCGCGTTAAAAGGTGACGCGCTAGAGGATTTGAACGTGAATTCAGATTCTCTGGCTCGAAACAATTTACTCTTTTGATTTGTTTATAAAGATGTCGCGAGCATCAAGCTTTATTATTTTCAACACAAGAAAGATGATTTAATGATTATGAAAAAGGGGAAAGCTGTAATACCCTCAATTGATATTGATATGCGTGACGACTAGCGCAAACTAGATGCAACGCATTGGGGAGATTCTGAGTAAGGGGGATTGTTATATAAAGGGAATAGATGGAGCACCCTAAATATATATAGTTATCTATAGCTTTATATATGAATATATTTGATATGTTTGTGTGTTTTAATTTGCTATTTCTATGATTGGGAAAGTTTCTCCTTTGGGATTTTAAGAAATGATAGATTATGTGGGATCCTAGGTTTTGTTATTATTGTGCTCGCAAAGATCTGTGGATCTTCTGCATACATATCCCCTAGTGGGAATCAGAGCATTTGTAGCTCGGATCCACAGGGATCTATGGTTTGTTTGGTCTGAGGGAGATAGAAATTTGCTCGGCAAGGATGAGACCTTGTGCCTACGTATTCTCAAAAGGATGTTGAGAAAGTCAGAGCAATCGTAGTTCCCACTTATGCTAGTGGAAAGCAACGGAATGTTAGTAAGAGACAAACAAATGTCATCTTAATGAAAAATGTATCTAACCTATTTCATCACATACATTTTTGAAAAGTTTGAATGATTGAAAATCTTTCATCGTAAGTTATAGGTGTTTTGCTTGAGTGTATAAGCGTTACCACTTACATGTTTAAGAAAGATGTTTGAAAAAAAGATGATTGAATCTTTTAACTGTAAGTATTGGGTGTTTTGCTTGAGTGTACAAGCGTTACCACTTACAATTAAGAGATGTTTTTGTTTGAAAAGAGTTTGAAAAGTTTTTGATTGTATGTGATGTGATAGATGAGATACTTCTTCCATAGAGATGATAGATGTCTAAATCTCTAGGAGAAATTGATTGGATTAGGGGATGCTTTTAAGAAGCCCATGGGTCCTTGTATTGTAAGCCCAAGAGAAGGCATTCCGAGGGTCATCGAGGGTCATCGAGGGTCCTTGTATGAAGCTCAAGAGGAAGCTATAGGGTATGGCTGGCTTTGTGTTAAAAGGGATTTCACCGAGAAACCATCCTTTTGGAATTAAGAGCAATTTCACCGGAAATTTTACTGGGATTTTGAAAGTGATTTCACCGGAAACCATCCTTTCGTGGTTCTATCTTAGCTGGTGATTCTTTGTATTGGAAGCCCAATAGGAGGTGTTAAGAGATTTCCTATCTCTTTCATTGTATGATGCCCAAGAGAAGGCTAAACTCAATGAGGAGTTCTTTTGAACGAAGCCCAAGAGTTGGTCGACTCAACAGGAGTGTTGTCTTATATGAAGCCTAAGCGGAGGCTAAACTCGATGAATGAGTTTTCTTATATGAAGCCTAAGAGGAGGCTAACTCTGTGGGGAGAGTTATCTTGTATGAAGCCCAAGCGGAGGCTAAATTCATGCTGGAGATGAATTATCTTGTATGAAGCCCAAGCGGAGGCTACAACTGTGGGGAACCTATTGGTTAGACTAATTGTTATGTTATAATTAGACAGTTGTATAAACAAGTGTGTGTGTGTGTGATATGTATTCACAGGAGTTTATGAAGGAAATATAAACAATGCATGATGTTTATTTACAGAAGTTTATGAAATATAAACAAGTGTCTGTGAAACGAACGTTTAAAACGGGCGTAACTTGATTATTTACAAGTTTGAACTGTGTACAAGGAAATGAGTATGTACACGAACGAGTATTTATGTACGAGAAGATGTGGATGTACATAGGAGGGTTGAGACTTACACCATAAGGGTGGCCCATTGGTTTAAAAGCAGTTTCACCGGGAATAATGCTCCTTTCAATACCAATGGTATTCAGTGGATATGTATGTATAAAATGTAAATAATCGATCAAAATTCATCTATAAAGGGTATCTGTATTATGTACAGATGAAAAGTTTGTATGAATACAGAAAGAATTGGATATGTACAAGAAAAATATGTATGTACATAAAAAAATGTTGGTTTGTGTATACACAAGTGAAGTGAAAACAAACGATCGAAGTTTGTCTGTACTTGAGTATAAAAGTATCCGTGTTATGTACTGATGAAAATTTGTATGTGTTTGGAAATGATTTGATATGTACAAAGAAATATTATGTACATAAAAGAATGTTATGGGACTTACACCGTGAGGGAGTGTTAAGGACCAAATTGTAGTTATTTTGTACATTATTTTGTGGTCCTTAACAATGTCTTTTTATTTAATTTGTATATTTATTCTAGTATTTTGTTTTAATTAAGTTTTTATGTAGTTTTCGTTTAAAATATATTATTTAATTTATTTTACTCTTATTTGTAGGAAGTTATTGACTAATTCTCCCAAGCTTGGATTCAAGGCCACTTGAAGAGCTTTAGGGATGATTCTTTTGAAGATAATTTTGGGTGAAGGAAGCAGGTCGCCAAGGTGCCAAGATGAGTCAACAATGACTTACGCGGGTTCATGAAATTCGTAAAAAGGACAGCCCATGCTTTCACCTTTTGAGCCACCAACCCATCACTTCACCTGATCTTTTTGGCTTGTAAAGGAAGGAAGAATACACACACCATCATTATCTTTTCATCTTTGTAAATCTAGGGCAAGTGGAGAAAAAAACACCATAGCTTTTTCTTCTTGATTTCTTGGATTTTCATCATCACTACCAACAATCTTGAGAGCAAGCAACCATGGAAATGAGTGGCTAAGCTCTTTTTGTATCAAGATTAGAGGTAGTTGATCTATATAGTATGTATTTCTTTTAATCCATTTGTGTATGAACATGGTTGATGATTAATATAGTTGAATATCTTTGTTCTTCATCTTTATGCTTTGAGTTTTACTTGGAAAAGAATATTTCAAAGTGACCTAGGATATTCATCCTCTAATAAACAAATGCTAGGAATAGATTTGTGTGTTAGAGTTTACAAAATATTGAACTTAATGATTATCATGCTAATAGTTGTAGTGAGGAATCATGCAAGGATTAACATGATAACATTCACAATCTTGGTGGGAAATCTACAAGATTGAGAGGATATGTATTTGTAGAAATCATCCATTATGTTCATCACTTGATTAAATGAATATGTATGAAACTAGATCAATGAAACTAATCTCGACATACCAAGCAAAAGCACACATCAATCGCTTCTTCTAAACACAACATGGCCATGAATTAAGTTTTAAACACAATATATCAAAACACATAACAAAATAAAAGATATGTTCACACTTGAATCACCTAATCATTTCTTCAAAATTCAAGAAGAACAAAATGTATATTCACAAAGGACCAAACACTCTCACTAATAATTATGCACATCCAGAATAATTCATGCATTCATCGAAACAAGCCAAATGATGAAATGGAAACGAAGATCACTAAGGACTTTCAAGGTTGTAACTTGGCTTAGGTTAGAAACAAGGGATATTTAAGTACAAAGCCATTGAAACGAATCGGGTAAAAGGATATGAAGAGCATTTCACAACTAATTCCCATCTCATTATTCACAACCTCTTTTCTTTCCACACAATGATCCTCTCTTTTTTTTCTTTTGTTTTCTTTTCATATATACAACTTTCTTCTTTTTGTATTTTTCTTTTTTTCTATACTTTTTCTTTCTTAGGATCATTGTGCTCTCAATTCTGGGTTCTTTTTGATCCATCTCCCCAACTTCATTTATATCAATCCTTTTTTATTCAAGACATGCTCTTCAAGGGTTAATTGACAAAAGGGTTGGTATTCATCAACAAGAAAATTTATAGAATGAATTATCATTGAATTTTTCAAAGATCATCAACAACTATTAAGTGGCCTACTTAACAATTAGTCGATTTGATACATTCATCCTACAAATACTATTTAGCTCAAAAGGGTTCACAAGGATTTACTCACTCACGGGTAATTGAATCCCTTTTAGAATTGGTGGTTTTTCTCATAATGCACAAAAAATTGCCTTGATCATTTCCTAGTTTCCAAGTTATCATAAACAAGTAAAGATTAAGCATGAATCACACGAGTTAACACAACTATTAGACACTCTATATTTGGTAAAAAGTGGAAGCTTCTCACATATATGGTTTATGTCCTAATGATTCGAATGTGAACACAATTTTTTTTTGTACATGCCAAAATGTCTTGCATAAAGAACAAATTTCATAGACATGTTATGTTTCTACAAAACGATTAAATGTGTACCTTCTTTGTGGAATGAATCGAGAATTTTATCATCACCATCACATTGGTGAAACACGCTTACTAGCTTTGAAGAACCATTTGAACAATCCGGACAAACCACAAGAAGTAAATTCAAACTAAATACTATAATCTAAAAATAAAATAAAATAGAACAAAATAAAAGAAACTAAACTGAAAATAAAAAGACACCCCAAAATGGTGTTTAAAACTTAAAAAGAAGTATTTAGGCTCCATGCCTACAAAATATTAATTGGAATTACAAGCCAATCCCCAAAATTGGATGGCAACCAACAAAATCCAAAGTTTAAAACTAAAATGCAAAAGTAAAATCTAAACTAGAATGCTGAAAATAAAATAAAAACAGGAAAATAAAAGAGAACATCAATCAGTGGTCTCGAGAATCGAATCTCCAATAGACCCCGAGTCAGAACCGGAACCAGAACCAGAACTCTCTTCACCATCATCCTCATCTCCCACCTCCTCCTCAAAGATTTGGCCCGACCCTGTGCCAACCAAAGATATGATCGAGCTACCCGCGAGTGAAATGGTTCACTCCGGCTCTCTAATCAGAGCAAGGTGCTCCATGCTCATGCATAAACATAAATGCTCTCTCGATGAGCGAGATGTATCTGCTGCTCCATTCTTCGGATGGACTAGCTCGAGGAAGTGTCACAATCGCATACCGGCAGCAGATTATCAAGGACCCTACAAAATCGATCATGAGTGATCATCAATAACTCCATCAATGGTTAGGTGTCCTACAGCAGAAAGGCCACCTTCGCCTCTTTAGCAAACCCATGATCAACCCAGATATGTGAGAGCACACTTTATACGCCCCCGGAGGTATAACTAAGCGTAACCTCTTCACCATTCGCGATCGACGGCCAAAATCAATTTGCTCCTCATCGAGCATATAAGCAATCAAACCCGCCGCTCCATGGGTATCAAGATGTGTGGCTCCTAGGCTTCAGATTGTAAAGAGCCACACACATCATAACTCTAGCACTAGTTTTTAGACTGGCCCTGTTGAATTTCAAGGGTTGACCAGCCCGATTCAACTCATAAGAATGCCTGCATAAACAGAGCTTACTCCTCAAAGATGTTGAAATCCCAATTACCACGAGCTGTGCTCATGGTAGACATCCAGGTCCTCCGGGCTGTCCATTGATGCCCGTAAAACCTGATTGTCGAGAGAAAGATACAAGTTTGCCCCAACAATGAATAAACCTAAATTCGCCTCCCCGGCCGAATAGCATTAGCATAGAATTCTCGCACAAGCTCCACGCTCACCTTTGTCTGAGGATTACAAAGAACATCCAAACCGTAATTATCAAGGATGACATGAGGCGTGTGGTAGTGCCCTTGCTCACGGAGGCGGATGGTTCGCTCCGTCCAGATGTTTCGCTCTTCGAGCTCTTTGTAGCGAGCCTCTTGAGCGTGTCCAATGAAACGAACAGGATCGAAAGCGGCAGCCTAGAGGCCCAATTTCAGAGAGAAACTCTTTGTCGCTTAGGTGCCATCCGAAATTTCAACACAAAATCAATCGGAAAAGTGACACCGAGGTGTCCATTAGCAAATAATCATGCAAACAGAAAGCAAACCAACCAACCAAAGCATTACAACTAATCGAAACACTAAAAACACAGAAAATTTTTCAAAATTCGCAGATCAGACCGAGGCTCATGATTTTAAAAATTCCTTTGCAAAATGTAATTTTTCTCCACAAAACACTTCCTAGGGCAGCGAAAATAACATCCTATTACTTCTAACAAATAAACATCCTAATTCTAAGAGAAAATTCGAAATTCCTAACCCTAGGTTTTCAAAATCTAACCTAAACATGCAATGTACACGAAATTGAGAAAGGAAAACGAGAATACTTACTAGGATGCCTTGGTTGATTGATTGGACAAAGAAATTCGCAAAAATTCGAAGATTTTTGGTTGGGGGTTTTTAGGATTTTGAGAGAGTGAGGAATTGTGAAGAAAAGAGGGGAAAAGGGTTGAAAATAACCCTAACCCCTATTTAAACTGACCAGGCCACGAATGGGCCTCCAAAAATCTGATTTTTTCAAAATATTTTTTTAAATCCTGATCGCTGAGCTGTCCCTATCGCTATGAGCGAAAGTTTCGCCAGATGGTCAAATGCGTGAGGCTGAGCGAGCGGTCTCAGAATTTTGAATTTTCTGCTAAAACAACAATTTTATAGTTGGGGCAAGCGTAAATGAGTTCAAGGAAGAATACTTACAATGTTGGGGTGCCTCCCAACAAGCGCTTTGTTTAACGTCGGTAGAGCTCGACGGTTCATGATGATCATTGATCATCAAAGAAGGATTCGGCTATGTTGCGGCTCACTTCTCCGCCAATATACTGCTTCAACCGCTGCCCACCACCGTCCATTCTTTTGTTCGCAAGATCTTGCAAGACAATTGCACCATACTCTTTGACCTCTTTGATTAAAAACGGACCGGACCACTTTGTTTTGAGTTTTCCCGGAAAAAGCCTCATCCGGGAATTGAACAAGAGAACCTTTTGTCCCGGCCTCAATTCCTTGATCTTTATCTTCTTATCATGAGAAACCTTGACTTTTGTTTTGTACCTCCGATTTGAATGGTATGCCTCTTCTCGCATTTCTTCCAATTGAACGAGTTGTAATTTCGCCACCCGCCAAGGATGGATCAAAATTCAAGAATCGGAGGGCCCATAATGCTTTGTGCTCCATCTCTACCGGAGGTGACAAGTTTTGCCATACACAACCAAACGGGTTAGTTCGATAGGAGCTTTATAGGCGGTTCGCACGCCCACAAAGCTTCATCTAATTTTTGTGACCAATCTTTTCTAGAACCCAAATGCTTTTTTCCAAAATCTTTTTGATTTCTCTATTAGACACCTCGGCTTGGCCATTCGCTTGAGGGTGATAGGGGGTCGTCACTTTATGCTTTACACCAAATTGTTTCAAAAGTTTTTGTAACAATGCATTACAAAAGTGCGACCCGCCATCACTAATGAGCACCCTAGGCACACCAAAACGAGAAAAATATTTCTTTTCAAAAATTTGATATGCTTTGGCCGGCCTTAGGCGAAGCAATGGCCTCTACCCACTTTGACACGTAATCCACAGCTACAAGAATATATTCATTTGAAAACGAAGATGGAAAAGGACCAACAAAATCAATCCCCCAACAATCAAATACCTCCACTTCCAACATATTGTTCAACGGCATTTCATCTCTTTTTCCTATCCCGCCACTTCTTTGACATTTGTCACATGACTTAGCGTGAGCATACGCATCTTTGAATAGCGAAGGCCAATAAAATCCCGATTGTAGGACTTTGGTGGCCGTCCGCATTCCATTATAGTGTCCCCCACAAGGGGAATTGTGACAATGCCAAAGAATGTTTTTGGCCTCTTCATCACTCACACATATTCTTAACAATCCATCGCTACTCAACCTAAAGATGTAAGGTTCATCCCACACATAATACTTAGTATCGGCTAAAAATTTCCTCTTCTCATTCCAAGTCAAATCTTCCGGCATTAATCCCGCGGCCTTGTAATTTGCCATGTCGGCAAACCACGGTCGCTCTTGGATTGCAAATAACTTCTCATCCGGGAATTCCTCCTTCACCTCTTTTTCTTGTCCGTAATTTTACGCTCACTAAGCGAGACAAATGATCCGCTACCAAATTTTCCGAACCCTTTTATCACGGACCTCTAAATCAAATTCTTGCAAAAGAAGAATCCATCGGATTAGCCTTTGTTTAGAGTCCGTTTGGTAAGCGATATTTTATCGCCGAATGATCCGTGAAAACCACAACCTTTGAACCAATTAGGTAAGGATTTAAACTTTTCCAATGCATATACAATTCAGCAACTCTTTTCAGTTGTTGCATAGTTTATTTGAGCATCATTCAAAACTTTGCTCGCATAATGTATAGCATGGAAGATTTTGTTCTTCCTTTGGCCTATACCCTACCGCATAATCACTAGCCACACATTAGTTCAAAATCAAGTTTCCAATTAGGCGCAGTGATTATGGGTGCATTTATCAAATTCTCCTTTAATTTTTCAAAAGCTAACAAACAATCATTATCAAACAAGAAAGACTTATCTTTGTTGAGCAAGTTGCTCAAAGGTTTGGCTATTTTGGAGAAGTCCTTGATGAATCTTCGATAGAATCCCGTGACCCAAAAGCTCGAATGCCTTTGACATTGGTAGGTGGGGGAAGCGTCTCGATAACATCAATTTTTGCTTTGTCAACCTCAATTCCTCTTGAAGATATCTTGTGGCCAAGGACAATTCCCTCGGTCACCATAAAGTTGCATTTTTCCCAATTCAAGACCAAGTTGGTTTGCACACACCTCTTCATGACGGTGTCCAAATTTTCCAAGCATAAATCAAATGAAGCTCCAAAAACGGAAAAGTCATCCATAAAAACTTCAATTGTCTTTTCAATCAAATCGGCGAATATAGCTTGCATGCACCTTTGGAATGTTGTCGGCGCATTGCATAACCCGAAAGGCATACGCCTATACGCGAAAATTCCAAACGGACATGTGAAAGCCGTTTTCTCATGATCTTCCGGATTCACCGATATTTGATTATATCCCGAATAACCATCCAAGAAACAATAGAATTGTTGTCCCGCAAGCCTTTCTAACATTTGGTCCATGAACGGAAGAGGAAAATGATCTTTTCTCGTTGCTTTGTTGCTTCACGGTAATCAATACACATTCTCCACCCGTCACTTTTCTTGTTTGCACTAGCTCATCCTTATCATTAGATACAACCGTCAAGCCTCCTTTCTTAGGAGCCACATGAACCGGGCTCACCCACGTACTATCCGAAATCGGGTAAATCATACCCGCTTCAAGCATCTTCACTACTTCTTTGCGAACTACCTCCTTCATCACCGGATTCAATCGCCTGAGGTTGGGCTACCGGCTTGTACTCATCCTCCATCATAATGTTGTGCATACAGGCCGGCTTATGCCTTTCAAATCGGCTAAGACCCAACCAATCGCATTTTTGTTCGATTTCAAAACTTTAATTAAGCTTTCCTCCACATTTTCCGACAATGTATTGCTAATGATTACGGGCTTTTTACCTCCCTCCTCAAGAAACACATACTTTAAATGAGACGGTAGCTCTTTCAACTCAAGTTTTGGTCTTCGCCTTTTAGATATTTTTCAAACTTTCCTCTTCTTCCTCCCAAGGGTGCATTTCCTTTGAAATCTCCATTCCTTCCAAACACTCCTCAATATCTCGACTATCATCATTATCATTCACCTCTTGTGTTGCTTCCTCAATAACATCAATCTTGAAACAATCTTTCTTATCCATGGGATGCTTCATTGCTTCAAAAGATTAAAGCAAATCTCTTCATCTTGAACTCTCACCTTCATTAGGCCATCATCTATATCAATCATCATCCTAGCCGCCTTCATGAATGGTCTTCCAAGAATTAAAGGTGCCTCCACATCTTCCTCCATGTCTATGACAACAAAGTCAACCGGAAAAAAGAATTTGTCCACTTTTACCAACAAATCTAAAGCTACACCGCGGCGTAGTAATAGACTTGTCCACTAATTGCAATGTCATTTTGTAGACTTTAATTCAATCTCCCCAATATCTTCATTAATGGATAATGGAATCAAGTTGATACTTGATCCCAAATCAATTAATCCGTTTCCAACATATACATCCCCAATAGTAACGGCAAAGTTACACGCCCCGGATCACTCTCTTTCTTCGGAATAGTGCGTTGAATTATTGCACTACAACTCGCATCCACCATTATGGTTTCTTGATCCGTGTATCTCTTCTTTTCGTCAAGATATCCTTCATGAATTTTGCATATTTGGGCATTTGCTCTAATGCTTCGGTAAATGGAATATTTATTTGCAATTGCTTGAAAATATCCATAAACCTAGCATAGTGCTTTGCATCATCCTTTTTAGAAGGAAGGTGAGGATATGGTAAACTTCTCAATGGATAAGTTACTTCCTTCTCTTTTCCTTTTCATTTTCTTCTTTTCTCCTACTTTATCCTTTTCAACTACACCATTTTCCTTTTCATTTTCAACTAACTCCTCATTTTCAACTAAATCATCCTCCACATCAACATTATCATGTTTTTCAACTTCAACCTCTTCATCTTTTTCAACTACCTCTTCCTCCGCTATTACTTCTTCATCCTTCTCCACTACTTTTTGTTTTCTTTCAACTACTTTCCTTCTCTCATCACAAACTCTACCACTTCTTGTTGTTATGGCTTTGCAATGGTCCTTAGGATTTGTTTGCGTAGTTGGGGAAAATGATGTCGAAGCACTTTGTTCGGAAAGTTGCTTAGCGAGTTGTCCCACTTGTGTCTCCAAATTCTTGATGGACGCCTCCGTGCTCTTTTGATTAGCCATAGAAGCTTGCATAAATTGAGCTAGAGTGTCTTGAATGTTGGAAGATCTCACTTGATTTTGAGGTTGGTTTTGTTGTTGACCTTGATTTTGTTGTTGACTTTGATTTTGATTTTGTGTTTGATATGGATTTTGCCTTCCTTGGTTATTGTTATCTTGCCTCCACCCTCCTTGATAACCTTGATTACCCCTTTGTTGGTAACCTTGGTTTTGATTTTGATAAGGGTAAGGAGCTCGTTGTTGGTACCCTTGGCCTTGGTTGGCCACATAGTTAGCTTCCTCATTCTCCGGAGGACAAAAGCCGGTTTTATGATCTCCTTTGCACAATTCACAACAAGCTATTTGGTGAGCTTGCTTATTTGATGCTCCTTGTAACTCCATGATTTGTTGAGGGAGTCTAGCCATTTGTTTTGTCAACTCTTCAACTTGTTTCGCAAACAATTTGTTTTGCGTCACAAGTGCTTCGTGACTCGAACCAATTTCTAGAACCCCCATTTTCACTTGTACACCTCCTTGATCATGTTGAGTTTGATGATCATTCCTACCCATCTTCTCAATTATTTGGATTGCTTCATATGGTGTTTTTGCCATCAAAGAACCTCCCGCCGTGGCATCCAACAACAATTTGTGTTGAGGTTGGAGACCATTTCGGAAAATATGAATTTGTGTAAGCTCGTCAAAACCGTGGCTCGGACACTTCCTTAGCATAGACTTATATCTTTCCCATGCCCGATTCAAAGGCTCGTTTACTCCTTGCGAAAATACCGAGATAGCCGTCTTAGTCTCCATGAAACGTGATTGAGGGAAAAAGCGTTCAAGAAACTTTTCCTCCAAAACATTCCAATTAGTCATTGTCTCTTGCAATTGATCAAGATACCAATCTTTTGCCTTCCCCACTAGAGAATGAGGGAAAAGCCTTTGGAAATATTGCTCTTCTTGGTCTTCCGGAGCACCCGCCGCTCCCGCGATCTCATAAAACTTGGTAAGGTGAGTGTAAGGGTCTTCATGGTCGTGGCCATGAAATGGACTTGCATAGAGAAGTTGAAGCAAGCCCGTTTTCATTTCCGCAACCCTTGCATTTGCTTGTCGGGCAAATTGAGCATTATGGCGAGGGCTATTAACACACGGCCCCCGTGGTGGTGGTGGTGGTTGTGGTTGTGGTTGATTCTCCGCCATAGTGGTGACTTCTCCAAACACGGGTGGTGTTGAAGAAGTAGATGCTTCTCCTCTTTCTTGCCTTTGTCGAGCTAGTCTTTTCCGTCTTTTAGCACTACTATTAAGTCTTCTAGCCGTCCTTTCAATTTCGGGATCGAAAAGGAGTTGGTCGACCGGAATACTTCCCCGCATAAACTAATTCCTGAAAAAGTCTAGCCACACAAGAGAAACAAAGAGAGATTAGTAGAAAAAGTCTTAAAACACACAACTATTGCTATACTAACAACATCAAACGCCAATCCCCGGCAACATCGCCATTTTGTTGTAGGATTTTTCCGTAAACAAGTATTTTTAATTATCGATTCCACAGGGATTGGTGCATGTTATAGTCTTTCAATACAAAAGTATGTTTTAAGATGATGTAACCAATGGGTTTGTTATCTACTCTACTAGAACAATGAGTTTCCAAACAACAACTAAATTAATTCTTTCAAAGAGAGTTATAGTTTGGATTAGAGAGAGAGTTTGAGATTGTTTTCAAATTATGAAGGCATGTCAAGATTAGTTTCATTGATCTAGTTTCATACATATTCATTTAATCAAGTGATGAACATAATGGATGATTTCTACAAATACATATCCTCTCAATCTTGTAGATTTCCACCAAGATTGTGAATGTTATCATGTTAATCCTTGCATGATTCCTCACTACAACTATTAGCATGATAATCATTAAGTTCAATATTTTGTAAAATCTAACACACAAATCTATTCCTAGAATTTGTTTATTAGAGGATGAATATCCTATGTACATAAAAAAATGTTGGTTTGTGTATACACAAGTGAAGTGAAAACAAACGATCGAAGTTTGTCTGTACTTGAGTATAAAAAGTATCTGTGTTATGTACAGATGAAAATTTGTATGTGTTTGGAAATGATTTGATATGTACAAAGAAATATTATGTACATAAAAGAATGTTATGGGACTTACACCGTGAGGGAGGCCCATTGGTTTGAAAGCAGTTTCACAGGGAATAATTCTTCTCCTAGAACCAATGGATTCGGTGTATAAACAAACGAATGAAAACAAACGAAAGAAATTTGTTTATGTTTGAATATTAACAATGATGATTTGAGTATGTACAAGTAAAATTAAATATGTACATAAAAGGATTGGGACTTACACCGTAAGGGAGGCCCATGATCGATTGAGAAATTCGAGAGAAAAACGAATTCGGTTTTATCGTTTAAATCGGATCGATCATGGTAAAAGATGTAAGTTTGATGAAATGTTTTGAAAAATGATTTTGAAAGTGTTTTGAAATGTGAAGTTCATTTATGAGAAGTTTTGAAAAGAATCGGAAGTCGAAAACTTGAAAAATTCACCTTTGAAAGGTGTTTTGAAAAGTTCTCAGAACGTCATTTTCGGCTCGATTAAAATATAATCAGATGAAAGTTTTTTCTGAAAATTTTTGCACTATCATAAAATAGATGTATTTATTGACAAGTGTAAAAAAAATCACCTCAAAATGAGGAGTTTTGATTAGTTAAAAAAATGTGAAAGTTTTGTATAAAACATGAAAAAATATGAAGGTTTTGAAAAAGAATGGTCTCCACAAGGATTGAACCCGGGACCAAAGGGGTGGCTACGTGGCAGAGGAGACTAAAGGCGTGCTGGCAACCACTGGGACAAGCTTGCTTTTTATGTTTTTGAACCAACAACACGTGTTAATACAAGATTGGAAATTTTAAATTTAAAAAAGCTCAAGAACACGCGCGCAAGCTATGTTCTTCGTTTTGATTTTCAGTTTCAACAATCCATGCTAAAATCTTCATTTCTCAATGAAATTCAATGAAATAAAAATGAAAGTTGCTCGATTTTGAACAACGAACACGATGGCAGATGTTAATTGCATTTATTTTTAGTCTAGCATGCTTAAATTTCTGGGAACCACGAAGAACCCTAGAACTGACTTTTCTAAATTAAATGATGTATGATTGATGATTCTTTCAGTTTTTTGAGGGTTTATGATCGTGATGAGTGCAGAAAGAGATTGGCCAAGAGTTTTTGCGTTTAAGTTCAAAGAATTATGATATCCCAGTTTGTGTTCATACCTGTGCAAGTTGAAATCGAAGAAGGTGCAAACGTGTTTCCAGAATGAATTTGAAGATTGTGTGAGCTTCAACGGATGCTAGGAAGTCGAGGAATGGTATGCTTGCTTTGAATCTCCTTGGATCGTGCTACACAAGTTCACCTGCACAGTTCAAAAATGGAAGCTCGATTTTGATGTTAAACCTGTTACAGTTGCTTGCTAATGGTTTGGATCATGTATGTGAAGTATATGGAAGGTGTTAGAGTGATCAGAACACAACTTGTTCAAACAAAACCATGAATTCGAATGCTTATGGCAGTTTTGGAAGTTTGAAAAAATGAAAAGTGATTTCTGATTTTTACTTGTTTTCAGTTTGATTTTAAGTTGTAAACAAGTTTGATAGTGATATTAGAGCATGTTTGACACCAAAGATCTCATGTTCATTCACAATTTTCCAAAATTGCATGATCTCTCCATTTTGAACTATGATTTGAGAAATTGGAGAAAGTGGAAGGAAAGTATGTCTTGGCATTACTTTGGTGTAGTTTTGAACTTGAAATCATGATCTATTTATAGGCCAATGGTTCTGAAAATGTTAGGCAAGAGTACAAGCTTTTTGGAAATTCAAAGATAACTTAAAGGGTAAGAATGACTTTTGCAAAGAAAAAGGAAGTTTCCTCTTTTTACCATGTGTGAAAAATCTCCAAATTGATTCTATCTCATCTCAATCATATCTAGCTGATATTTATCAACTCAATGATCAAGTTGGCAAGGTTGCAAAGCTTCTAGATGAAGAAATCTCAAAATGACCTATAATTGATGTTTTGAACTTTGAAAAATCAAGTTCATGGAGCCTTATGTTTCAATTTCAAAAGTATAGCTAGACTCCATGGATTTGAGAGTTCTTGGATATTTTGGAAAGCTTGTTTCAAGAGCTACAACTTTCATGTTTTGAGTTTTTTCCAATTCAAAATGGAACTAGGTGAAAAAATGGCATGAAGTTTGGAAAAAATAAGAAATTTCAACACTTAGAAAATTTTCTAAGTATGAAAACTTTTGACTTTTTGTTGACTTTTTCAAATTCTTTGATTTTTTATGATCATGATGGATCATTTGAAGTATTTTGATGATTGAAAAAGTTTTGTTTTGAAAATTTTGACCAAAAGTCAAAGTTTGACTTTTCTGTGCAGATGAATTTTCATCAGATGTTTCAGAAATTGACTGATGAAGTCTGTGAACTTCTGTGATGTTTTGAATCCAGAAATTAGGTCAAGATGTTGTATCTAAGATATAATGACCAATCTCTATCCAAAAAAGTCATTTCTTGCTCAAAAAGTCAGAGAATACTCATGCTCGATAAAAACCCTAATTGGTCGATCCTCGATTGATCTATGAGAAAAATTGGATATCTGATGATCAGAGGTTGATGATTTGATCAAGATAGATCAAATGAGGTGAGAAAACCTCAAACCCTAATTGGTTGCCTCTTGAATCAGATGAAAATCTGATGAAACCCTAATTTTGACCTGTGAAAGCTATACCCGATTAATGCTATCTGAACTGTCAGTGATGCAATGATGCAAAGGTAAGATGGTATATTAGGTCAAAAATTGGGGTATGACAGTATGCACGAAACCGATTTCAAAGTTCTTGAAGCAAATCGTGAATTAGATGTCGTGATTCTGGACGTGTTGATGCTTGGTGAATGGTTGGAACGGTTCAGAGGACTCCCAGGAACACGTTGAAATGCTTAGAATGCCTTCAATTTGAGCAATACTATGGCTACTAGTTTCTTGGAAGTCACAATTTTTTGAGAGTTTGTCTAAGGTTCTTAGCTGCAAAAAAATCCTCTCTAGGGTTTAGAAACCTTCTGAATATATAGAGGATGGATCTAGGTTAACAATTGATGAGAAAATATATCCCATTCAATGAGAAAATATTTGATTTGTCAATGTTTTCAATTTGCATCAAATGTTTCCAATCTTGTACAAATCTCATACCAACCACATAATTTCGAAATTTTGCTTATTTAATGAGTACCTTGGACCTCAAGAATGTCAAATTTTCAGCCTTGCATTGATTGATTTAATTTTGCTATTTTATTTTAATTAAATTGACTTTAAATGAATAAAAATCAAAATAAATAAAATAAAAAAGCTCAAGGGCGTGGAATTGGGCTTGGAGGTTCTAATTGAGATTAGAAACAAGTTTGAATCAAGAAACGTTAGGCCCATTTAGAAGAAATTTGATTTTCTGAAGTATTTCTCTTCATGCACCTCCTCAAAAATGTCTAACTTGTACAACTTGTATCTTGCTCAATTTTCAACATCTTTGGGTGTTCTTAGACTTTTTAGAAAGCTCAAGATGTCCTATAAATAACCCTTTTGGTTTCATCTTCATTGATGTTTCCATGTTCATGAACACTTCTTTCCAAAAAGATGACTTTTTGTTGACTTTTAAAAGGACCTGTAATATTTTGATCCATAACTTCCAAATGAAGCATTTATGGCCAAAGCTTGTGAGACATGAAGTTGTAGAGAATTGAATTCCCTTAAAGTATGTGAAAGTTATGCCAGGTCAAAGTTCTGTTGACTTTTGTCTAAAAAACCCTAATTTAGAAACTTTGACTTTTGATCAAATCTTGACTTTTCTTGAGGAATCATGATCAACCCTTGATCAAATGATGAATATTACTTAAATATATTGATGTTGACCAAAAATTATGAAGTTTGACTGTATGTTGACCACAATTGACTTTTTGTCCAATATAACTGATTTTCAACCATCTAAGCAATTGGATGAACACATTTGACTTGTAAGGCTTGAAACTTGACATGGTGGTCCCTTGAAGCATATGATGAGGCATGATGACCACTTGGAGTCTTGGAAATTCATTCTGACTTGAGAGAATTAAAACCCTAGTTTGGGTTGATTGTTTAGGAGAGGGTTTGTCTGGTCAACCCTTGTGAAATCCTTGAGTATGGAGTTGTGAATTGTCTTGAGAAGTGGGAGGGCAAACTTTGGGGTATAACAGTTGCTCCTGTTCAATCTTCTTGTACCAAAAGGGTTAGATTGGCATGCTTTCCTTTCGTGACCTGAAGGTAGAAGATGATTTAACACTCGAGTACACCTAAAATTTTTCACTCGTTGTTGCATGGAATAGGATTGTTATTTGATGATGCGCTGAAATGTGCTTATAGATGCCATTTAGAGAAGCTGATGTTGGAGAGTGAGTCGTACGCTAGACTCTGCGTTTGTCTTTTGGATGAGAGAAATATCGGAGATGGGCTTAAAGATGCCATCCGGAGAGATGAAGATGTGTAGTTGGAGATGGGCTTAAAGATGCCATCCGGGGCGGTTGATAATAAGAGAGAGTCAGAATAAACCTTCGTCTTGGCTATTTTTGAGATGAATAGTTGTCAACATGCGGATAGTTTTACCGTCTTGATTCGGGTGTTAATCCATGATCTGTTGCCTGGAAATAATTTTCATGGTCGTTCAGATAGTTCTCCCGTCTTGTTTCGGGTATTAATCTTTGACCTTCCATTTGGAAAATAGCTTTTATCTGCTGAGGAAATAGATCTTGACAGGATATGATTAGTCCTATGCAGATTATGATGCATGCGAGTGTATGACAATGTTATGAATGATATATGCATTTAGATGTTGTGATATTTCAAAACATATCCATCTTGAAGAAGATAGGAACGTTCTGCTGGAGATCTTTGATTTCTGCCTGGGGATGAAGTTGTTGAAAACCCTGACTGGGGAATAAGAAAAATGTGAATTCCTCCGATGCACCAGCTGACCAAGTTTCGAGCCTGGATATTGCTACCGTTGGAGGAATGATGTGGTATGGAATAACCTGTTACTGCTTGGAGACTGATGTAATTGGTTGATGTGTTACTGCTTGGAGGCTGATGTAACATGATGACTTGAGAATGTAGATAAGTCTGATAGGATCATTGCTCGGGGACTGACATGATGAATATAGAGGATCGCCGCTCGAGGACTAACGTGATAGAGTTGTAACTGATAGGATCACTGCTCGGGGACTGACGTGATGAAGCTGATAGAATCACTGCTCGGGGACTAACATGATGAAGTTGATAGGATCACTGCTCGGGGACTAACGTGATGAAGATGAAGCTGATAAAGCTGATAGGATCACTGCTCGGGGACTAACATGATGAAGATGAAGCTGATGAAGCTAATAGGATCACTGCTCAGGGACTAACGTGATGAAGATGAAGCTGATAGGATCACTGCTCGTGGACTAACGTGATGAAGTTGAAGTTGATGAAGTTGATAGGATCACTGCTCGGGGACTAATGTGATGAGGTTGATAGGATCACTGCTCGGGGACCAACGTGATGAGGTTTGAAGTGTTTGAACACTGTTGAGAGGAGATGATAATGTAATACTTCGTTGGAGAAGATTTGTTTCTGTAGGGAGAGCGACGGCTCTGCGGGGACTGTAGAGATGATCATGTGAAGGTATTTCTTGTGAAAATGACTCTGTGGGGATGTATTGGTGACTTTAGTCGTCATCTCAATTCCTATAGCCTGTAGTAATTACTGTTTCTATTCGCTTTTCATATGTTTGTGAACAGATGTTTATTGTCAGATGCATATAATCATTCAAAGCAATCATTGGACTTTATGCAAACAAAACAATAAAATTGGAACTGGAAAAGAAGAATTTGCATTAAAAAAGGGCCTATAGTCAGGCAGTTTGTATACAAGAGCCAAATATTCTAGTAAGAGGAAATTGTCAGAATAGTAAAAAGCTATGTGGAAACAATCTTTTCGAGTTTCAACTATGTTATTGCTCATATATTTTCGACTATCTCATCTCCTTGCTATCAGAAGAAAGTGATTGAACTGATTTGCACCATTCGAATCTTGAAGCTGATAGTAGTGTAGTCTGTAGGTAGGTGATCTGGATGAGACATAGTCGTACGTTTAAATCCCTAACTTTTTCCTAGACCGCCCTTTCGGGTTTTCAGTCTACCAGGATACCCTTTTTTGCCCAAGCTGCCTTTTCTGGTTTTCGACTTGCCGGGTGTATATTTTTTGTATATATATTCTTAACTTTTTCCCGAACCTTTTTGGTTCGTCGGGATGCCCTTATTTTTCCCTAGGCCAATCAACCTAGCGAGTCTCGTTTATGCGTAGTATTTTTTGACTATGTCTGTGTTCATAGGGTGTGGGAAGTCTTCTCCATCCATAGTGCTTAGTATCATAGCTTTGCCGAAGAATACTGCTTTAACTACAAATGATCCCTCATAGGTGGGAATCCATTTGCCCCTGGGGTCACCTTGTGGAAGAATGATGCGTTTGACTACTAGATCACCGACTTGGTAGACTCGATGCTTGACTTTTTATTGAATGCTCTGATCATTCGTTTATGGTATATTTGTCCATGGCAGATGGCCGCGAGCCATTTTTCGTCGATCAAGTTGATTTGGTCAAGGAGAGTCTGGACCCATTCGTCTTCGTCTAACTTTGCGTCCTGGAGTACTCTGATTGAGGGTATTTGAACCTCGATGGGTAGGATTGCTTCCATACCATATACAAGAGAGAAGGGGGTTGCCCCTATAGATGTTCGTACTGTAGTGCAATAACTGTGAAGAGCGAATGACAACATCTCTTGCCAATCCTTATAAGTTACTATCATCTTCTATATGATTTTCTTGAGATTCTTGTTGGCGGCTTCCGCTGCGCCGTTCATTTTTGGCCGATATGGAGAAGAGTTGTGATGCTTAATCTTGAACTGCGTGCAGAGTCCGGTGATCATTTTGTTAATGAGATTGGTACCGCTATCCGTGATAATCCTTTTGGGGATACCATACCGACAGATAAGATTATGCTTGATGAATCGAGCCACAACATTCTTGGTAACAGATGCGAACGAGGTTGTCTCTATCCATTTAGTAAAATAATTGATAGCAACAAGGATGAAATGATGTCCATTGGATGCGGTGGGTTTGGTCTCTCCAATCATGTCAATGCCCCACATTGCGAAAGGCCACGGAGTAGTCAGAACATTCAATAGAACCGGAGGTATGTGCACCTTATCTGTGTATATCTGGCATTTGTGACAAGATCGAACATGGTGGCAACAATCAGCTTCCATGGTGGACCAGTAGTAACCTGCTCTTAGAATCTTCTTAGCCATTGTATGTCCATTGGAGTGGGTACCGAATGCGCCTTCATGTAACTCTTCCATGATTCGTTGTGTTGTTTTTTGATCTACACAGCGGAGTAAGCAAAAGTCGTGATTGCGCTTGTATAAGATGTCGTTGCTGAGAAAGAATTTGGAAGTGAATCTTCTTAAAAACTTTTTATCATTGGCAGATGCCCCTACGAGATATTCCTGAGCCTCGAGATACCTCTTCACTTCGTAGAACCAAGGTTTCTCTTCTGTTCCTTCGGTATCAAGTTCAAAATAGTGTACTGGTCCATCAAGTCTTTCAATGGTGATTTGGGGAGCTTCGTTGTCCCATCTAACCTTGAATATAAATGATATGGTAGCTAATGCGTCTGCCAACTGATTCTCTTCTCGTGGGATGTGATCAAAAGTGATTTCTTCGAAGTAAGGGATCAGATTCAACACATGCTCTCGATATGGAATAAGATTCGGATGCTTCGTATCCCACTCGCCTTTAATTTGACTGATCACCAAAGCTGAGTCTCCATACACTTCCAGGAATCTAATTCTTAAGTCAATAGAAGCTTTGATACCCATGATGCACGCTTCGTATTCGGCCATGTTGTTGGTGCAGTCGAAACATAGTCTGGTGGTGAAAGGCGTGTGTCCGCCTGTACGAGATGTAATGATGGCGCCAATACCATTTCCAAGTGAATTTGAGGCTCCATCAAAGATCATGGTCCATCGGGATTCTGGTTCAGGTCCTTCGTCTGGTACAAGTTCTTCGCAATCAATGACTAACATAATATCGTCGTCTGGGAATTTGAAATGCATAGACTGATATTCATCTACGGCTTGATGATCCAAATGATCGGCTACTATACTTCCTTTGATCGCCTTCCGAGTAGTATACTGGATGTCGTATTCGGTCAAGATCATTTTCCATCTTTCTATTCTTTCGGAGAGAGCAGGTTTCTCGAATATGTATTTTATCGGATCCATCTTAGAGATCAAGAAGGTAGTGTGAGTCAACATATACTGTCTTAGTCGGCGAGCAGCCCAAGCCAAAGCGTTGCAAGTTTTCTCAAGCTGTGAGTATCTTGTGTCACAGCCGGTAAACTTTTTACTAAGATAGTATATTGCATACTCTTTTCAACCAGACTCGTCATGTTGCCCCAACACACACCCCATTGAGTTCTCTAATACTGTTAAGTACATGATGAGAGGTCTTCCTTTGACAGGTGGCATCAGGATAGGAGGATTTTGTAAGTACTCCTTGATTTTGTCAAAAACTGTCTGGCAATCGTTGTTCCATTTCACTACTTGATCTTTCTTCAGTAACTTGAAGATTGACATACAAGTAGCAGTTAGATATGCAATGAATCTGGCAACGTAGTTTAGTCATCCCAGGAAACCTCTGACTTCCTTCTCGGTACTGGGAGCTAGCATTTCTTGAATAGCTTTAACCTTGGCAGGGTCAACTTCAATACCTTTCCCACAGACAACAAATCCCATAAGCTTACCAGATCTGACTCCAAAGGTGCACTTGTTAGGATTAAGTCTTAGTCTGTATTTCTTCAGTCTATCAAACAGCTTTCGCAAATGATCGAGATGTTCTTCTTCAGTTTGTGATTGAGCTATCATGTCGTTGATGTAGACCTCTATCTCGTGATGAATCATGTCATGGAATAAGGCTACCATGGCATGTTGATATGTGGCACCAGCATTCTTCAGTTCGAACGACATGAATTTGTAACATAATGTGCCCCACTGTGTAACGAAAGTATTCTTTTCCATGTCTTCGAGAGCCATTTTGATCTAAGTGTAACCAAAGAAACCATCCATGAAGGAGAAAACCTTGTGTCGAGCGGTGTTATCAACCAGGACATCAATATGTGGAAGTGAAAAATCGTCTTTCGGACTTGCTTTGTTCAGATCTCGGTAGTCCACACACATACGCACTTTGCCATCCTTCTTAGGTACAGGCACCACGATCGCAACCCACTGTGGATAAGAAGTAACAGATAGGAAACCGGAATTGAATTGTTTCATAACTTCGGCTTTGATTTTCTTGGACATCTCAGGACGCATACGACGAACCTTCTGCTTCACAGGGAGAAAACCTTCTTTCGTCGGTAGTCGGTGTACCACAATGTCGATGTCTAAACCTGGCATGTCTTTGTAGGACCAAGTAAAAATCTCGATATAGTCTCGCAGCATCTGAACCAATCTCTCTTTGATATTGCTCTCAAGACCTGCTCCTATCTTGATTTCTTTTCTGTCTTTGTCAGTACCTAGATTCACAACCTCGACTGACTCCTCGTGTGGTTGTATAACCTGTTCTTCCTGTTGTAGTAGCCTGGCAAGTTCTCCTGGCACTTCACAATCTTCCTCACCTTCGTCTTCGGCTTGGTAGATCGGATTATCGAAGTCATATTTAGCAATAGCAAAGTCGTTATCGACGAGATTCGGATTGAATCTGCAGTGTATCATGTGGGTGTGTGTAATAACACATAACTTTTTGAAAGGGTGATAAAGTAAAAAGAAAGACAAAGAGCACAGTATTTGAATGCAAAATTCCAATGATTTATTGAATGAAAATATGCAAATGACAAATAATAATCCTCACAAGCGAGCCATGGTGCCCCGGGCAGGGCACTAGGCTTAAAGTTCATTGCTCGAAACGTAAAATGCAAAAAGCATAACAGGAAAAGCAATTACTCCTGTCTAAAGGAGATTGGTATGACATCTTCAGTCTTTTAATTGTTGAGTCTGTCATCTGGAGTTGGGAAGATCCAATTGTTGATGTCGAAGTCGCCGTCATCGTCTTCTATAGCATGGACTCCGCTTTTGTTGATGTGGAAAGGAAGTTTGTCAGCACGTTCGCGGCTGTCACACCCCAAAATTTTCCCTCCTAACTCCAAGTTATATGAGTCAAGCATCACATTCATCCGCATATGCTCTCATTGGGTCATTGGCATTAAACAATCATTCATTCATCGTATCCGCATCATTAGTCGTATTTAAGTTGACCAAAAGTCAGTTTAAATCGACATTTGCATCGTTTTGTAGTTGTAAAATACCTGATGTTTCACTTCACGCATTTTTATCTCCTTACTTGATTCTTGCATCATGTTGAGTTATTTTTATGTCGATAATATTGAATTTTCGGTTTTATAAATAGACTGTTAAAAGAGATTCGACAATGTGCAGAAAATTAGCAGAAAAATATTTCAAGTTCTCGCCTTTTAGTCACTGCTTTATGAATCTATGTGTCGCGTAGATCATAAAAATGTGTTCTCTCTAATTTTTCGATACATTTCGAAGCCTCATTTTTAATCGTAAGTATTTTAAAGCCGGATATCCTTTATTATCATTTTATTTCAATTTTGATCTTTTTAATAATTTTTCTTTAATCTTTGACACCCGTAGTTTATTTTAATGTGTTTATTTTATTTTTTCGGATAATTTATTGTCCTAATTTTTATCATTTTTGACAATTTTAAGTGTCAAATTTTTATCTCTAAAAATCAAAACAAAAATATTTTTGAGTAGAATATTTTTTAATCTTTTGGGCTTTGTGGCCCATTTTATCACAAGGGTATTTTTGGCATTTGTAAAAAATGTTGAAAACCCTAATTATTTTAGTATATATTGTTGTCACTGTTGTTGTTTAGTGAGGGGGGACAAACGAAAACATAAGCAGAGGCGGATCTAAAAAATCAAATAATAAAACTTGAAGAGTTTCTTTTCATTTTGATACAACGGTTGTCTCCTTCAATCTTCTGTTTCCTTCATCATCTCCACCGCCGTGAATCCACCCTCCGTTCCAATCTCGCCATTCCTCCGCCGTTACTCCTTTCCATCCGCCAATCAATTTTCCTCACACCTCACTTCGTCTTCTCAACCAAAACCTCCGCAAGTTCTGTCTCACCGTGACTCTCCGTCGGACTGTACACACTCAATCGTCCCTCATAGTCTCTGCTGCTAACCTCCAACCACCATCTCCATAACCTATCTTCTTCATAACTCATTTTCATCCTCTTCATCCAAAAATCCATCAATCATCACCTTCATCATCTACCTTCCGCCTACAGTACCTCACCCTTCATCTCACCGTATCTCTCAAAGAACAACCTTCCTTATAGCCCTCTCCAACTCTCCACAAACCTCACCGCTGCCGTATACCCACCACAACCACCTTCTGTCAAACCCGTCAACCTCCAAACATCACCCTCTCCACTTCTGTGTAATTGTAAACCCCATCATCTTCAACAACCGTAATCCCTTCACTCCGCCTTCACTTCCTTCCCTCATCACCGTAACACAGGAATACCCTCGTTCCTGCAACTCTTCTCCTCGCCTCCTTCCGTTCTCTTTCATTTTCAACCCGCCTTCTCTCAATCGCTCCACACCTCAGCCGTCTCTCACTGTTCTGACCCCAACAACCTCTATTTCTCTCTGCCGCTGCCCTGTTTCACCTTCACAGCTCCGTAAATATTGCCACAATCTCAGCTCCCTCTCATCAACTCCTCCTGTTCACCGATTCCTAGCCCTTCAACCTCCATCATCTGTTCAATCAACAAACAACAACACGTTAACTTTGCAAAGTTAACAATTTTTGTTCAACGTTCAATCCGCTTTCATCAACATCACAGTGTCGACTCTGTATCAGCAACCTTGTTCAATCGTGTTCTCCAATCACTATCAACAATCGCGGTAGCTTCTGTTCGTACAAGCTTCGAGCATCCTAAGCTGACGGGTTCTTCTTCCCTCTGATTATTCCTCACAGCTCAACGTCACAAACTGTTCAGTAAGTGTTGACATCCTTTCATCTATGTGGATTGATTCGGTTATATTATGATTTTGTTTTCTGAAAACGACTTTGAAACCTTGTGGTAATTTCTGTTAAAAAGGATTAGTCGAATTTCTGTGTCAAGAGTATGTCTGATACATATAATAATGTATTGATGATCTGTTGTGCTGAAATATGGTTGTTAACTTTCTGAAAAGATTGGCTATGTTTGCATTTCTTCAGTTAGAATGTTTTGTTTATGACAAATTCCGCAAACAGTTTGATGCTTGGTTAAGTTGTTGTTTGTGTTCAATCAAGGTCGAAGTATCAACGTCATTGTGTTGTTGTTCTATTTTAATTTCGATTAGTCATGGTAACAATGTTTAGTTTCGAGGAAGGTTTGTTGTTTCCGGATTTATTTGCGTAGAAACTAACCGAGAAACCGTTGAGACACCGTGTTATTATGTTATTCTAATTTTGATTGAATTTGAGATGAGGATTCCATACTTGTCCGATGATGGTTTAACGTCTATTTTCGCGCTTATCTGCGTAAGATATAACCGAGGAACTATGGGCAACCGATTGTTTCTATCTTTGCAATGTTCCTTTTGTTGAAAAGAGATTTGGATACCTTTCAAATTCGAATGCGAAGTTTAATCGATAATGGCACCACTTTTTTTTGATGTTTTATTGGTTGATTGTTTTATTGGTTGTAATAGTCAAGGTTTGGTAGTTTCGATGAAGGTATAGTGATAATACCACGTTTATTCGCGTGTAAATCTTACCGAGAAAATGATGGGATATTTATAGTGTACTCTCGATTATGTTCGATTGAAGTTGTGACGATTAATTTCTAGGTGGTTTTGGTAGTTTCAATGATGGTTTATTGTCAATGTCGCATTTATTTGCGTAAGATTTAACCGAGAAACTACCGTGGGCAATATTGTTTCCTTTGCGTGAATTTGAGCAAGAAAAATCGTTTCATCTTGATTTAAATTGGTTGATTAGTTGCTGCCCGGATTTAAAAGTGTGTGTTCTAATGCATGTTTACCACTTGTTTACTCATTATTTTGATTGATTTTGAGCTGTGATTCAAATATGCAACTTCGGATGATAATTGTTGTTGGCTGTTTGTGTCGGAGTGTAACTCGAGTTACTTGAATTGTTGAATTTTGATGAGATTTAAGGGAACTCATGAATTGATGTAGTTGTGATTTGAATCAAATGTCAATTCACCACTTTTCCGATACTAAAGCTTTGATTCGGATCGAATTACATCAATTTTTGAATTGTGTTATGTGTGCTTGAGATCGAAACTTTTCATGTGAGTTTTTGGTTTACAATGTGATTGAAATTTTGTAGCAACTTGTCATTTCCTTGCTAATTCAAGTTGATTTCATTTGACAATTTGACTTTAGTTCTTGCTTGTTTATGCATTATTATTGCTTCTAATTGTGAAATTGAATTACTAACCATGTTTTAATTTGTTGCAATCTCATTTTAATTTTGATTTCATCCCACTCATTCGATTTCATCCCACTCATACTACTAACGAGTTTGCTACTTGTGAAGATCTTCAAGGATTATTTAAAACATTCAATTCCAATTAGTGCATCCACACTTGCTTTAGCATTTAAAATGTTGAATTACTACTTCTATTAGTATTTTAATATTTTGCAATGCATGTTTAATTTTGTAAATATATGATACTTAGTATTTTTATTTCTTATATTTAGTAATGTATATATAAATAAATACTTAGTATTTTTACTTTTTATTTATTATTATAAATATAATTATACATAATATTATTTTTATAATACTTAGTATTTAGTATTTTAAATATATATAATCATACTTATTTTTATTTTTTTTTAATTTTTTTATTTTATACCATATTCATTTGTAAATAAAATTATACAAATATATTATTAGACTTCTTAGAATTAATTTCTACAATTTATTCTATTTAATCTAATAAAAATACAAATACAATAATTGACATTTAAGTTTCTCCGCATTTTAACTTTTATTAATATTCCGTTAAGATATAGTTAATTTACCGTTTCTCTTTAATTTATCTTTATCCCTATTTGTAATTAATGTATCTCTCCCCGCAAAAACTTGTAATAATTATTCATCTCATATTTATTTTATTATTTAATCATCACTTACACAAAACAAAAAAATCATTTTTAAACTAATAACTGTGAATCATTTTAAACCCTTGAGTTGACAAAGCTTTGAAGCGTCACAACGGCCACACATTTGTGCACACACCACGCTTGCTCTTGGGCTTACAATGAAACTTTGATTGATTAGTTAAATATTATTTAATTATCTAATTAGGTTATTTAAAATTGATTAGTCCATCTAATTAATTTTATTAAACTAATTACTTGATTAATTTTTGTTTAATTAGTCGATTAAATTTATTTCGTGCATACACCTACACAATATCAATTGTCTTATCATTTGTGCGAACCACCTTGTATGGGCTTTTATGAGTTATTCTCTACTTCCACGAATGTTCACAATTATTTATTCGTTTCTCTCCCATTTCTCGCGCCTTGGTCCACATAGCAATTTTCTTTAAGGGTCGAATGGTAGGGAATAGACATCTGTCTATTCTCTCGAGATCTAATCAAGGATAAGTCATCTGACTTATATTGATTGATCATAACCCGCTTAAAACACTTTCATAATTAAAGTTCCAAACCTCAATCCAACGTCGAGTGGCTTTCCAAAATTTCTTTTCTCAAATAAATAAAGGTTTGAATGGTAGGGAATAGACATCTGTCGATTCTCTCAAGATTTAATCAAGAATAAGTCATATGACTTATATTGATGAATCATAACCCGATTAAAATACTTTAAAGACATCTCATTTTTCTTAAGAAAAGGATTAAAAAAGGGAGTTAAGGTATCTACCTTTTCTCGCTCTAAGTGTGCGAGTCCCAAGTATCTACTTTGGACATACAAACACTTGTGTCCTATAAAATCAATCCAAACTCATTCAAATATTTTACTGTGCCCTTGCACACCACTCTCTTCTAAAATCAAATCAACCAACACTCTTTTCATTTTTCAAGAAGAACTACGGAGTTTTGACTTTCCCATTGCACGAGGGAATACGTAGGCACAAGGTTTTGAAACCGCGGCAAACTCAAAATAATATAAAAACAAAACCCTTCTTCATTCTCCTTTCTCAATCATTACTTATAAGATAGCAATTATCCTTAGCATTTGAAACACACACATGAACTAAACGGGTCCCATCGAGTACGATGGATGTGAGAGGTGCTAATACCTTCCCCTTGCATAACCGACTCCCGAATCCATCTCTTGGTCTTGTAGACTATCTTATCCTTTGCTTGTGGGTTTTACTCGATGTTTTCCCATTCCTTTTGGAATAAATAAATACTCGATGGCGACTTCATTGTACCGAAATTTGTAAATTTTTCGAGGCGCTACAGTTGGCGACTTCACTGGGTAAACTACCATAAGCGTGTCAACCTAGTTTAGCTCTTGTGTGTTTATGTATTTTATTGTTTTATTGCTTTCTTATTGTTTTATATTATTTATGGTTATATCCTGTTTTATTTCAATGCCGTGATGTTGGGTTTCTCAAGGGTGATATGTTACTATGTGCGAGACTCATTACACAGGTCTGAGAAAAAACATTTGGATTAGAGGGTGTTGTGTAGTACTTAGACTTGCAAGGCTCCTGACTTGCAAGTCGGTACAAAGACCCCGCCTAGAGTCGGTTCTCTTGGGATGTTGTTGACTTTACATGTCTATGTACTGTCGATAATACTTTCAATGGGGGCCTATGACTCTAGTTATCACTTTAGGAACCCTGAAAACAAATCTTTGACTCCTCCGAACCGATGGTTGTGTAGTGCTTATCAGATATTTATCTTTTTAAGTCGCACGAGGAAACCTTTACTAGAATCGTTTCCATAAGTTATAATAATGACGTGTATTCCTATGCTACGTCGTTATTATTGTCAAAATGGGACCCTGGATTCTAGGTATCTTGTTATCCAAAAAACCTATAGAACCACCTTGTGAAGGGAATTGTTGGGTAGACGTCGAAACCATGTCCGACCGTCCTTTTAAACCTCTATCTATTTAATCTTACCTGTGATGTTGTGCATAACATTAATATGATATCACCACATTGCATTCTTACATGCATTACCATTGCATTGCATTTTCATAAATAGAAATAATCACCTGCATTCAAAAAT
The DNA here is from genome assembly GCA_021764765.1 of Vicia sativa. Lineage (NCBI taxonomy): Eukaryota > Viridiplantae > Streptophyta > Magnoliopsida > Fabales > Fabaceae > Vicia > Vicia sativa. The sequence goes on along the minus strand of CM038796.1, from coordinate 56,181,645 downwards.
AGAAATAAAATCATGCATTCATCAACATGCATTCATTTTCTCCTCCACTAAAAAAGCTCGTGTCACCTTTTGTTCCTGGTCAATTAGCTGATTTCCTGCAATCACGGCAAGTCCGATAGAGTAATTGGAACATAGTCGAGTTGTGTGAGAGAGGATCTGGATTTTGTGAAAGACAAGGTGGACCAAATGTTGGAAGCCATGCTATGCTGCTACAGATCACGTCGATTCCATGTCAGGCTTTACTGTTATGTCTAATCCAATGTACGATTCTCCTCTGCATGTAGATGATCCTATTCAACCTCAATTGGTGCTCAGTGTTCTATCCAATGCAATCCCTACGGTCCAAAGACAATCAACTGTTCAAGAGGGTTATACCATACATCCTCAGGCTGCTCAGGATCCTAGGTTTGCAAATTATGTGCAAAATCCTCAAGGAACGAATTCAATTGTTAACATCGAAGCTCCTCAAGATACTGAAGCTAGGAGAATGTGTCTTGATCTGAAGGAACAATTCAGGGTATTGAAAGGGAAAGATACTTTTGGTTTTGATACTGTTGATCTTTGTTTAGTGTCAGACATCGTGATTCCACCAAAGCTTAAGATGCCAAAATTCGAGAAGTACAAAGGTGTTAGTTGTCCAGAAACTCATCTGAAGATGTTTGTTCGCAATATGGCTGCATATGCTCATGATGAAAAGTTTCTCATCCTTTGTTTTCAAGACAGTCTCAGTGGGGCATCTCTGAATTGGTACAAGCAATTGGAGAAAAAGGATGTCCACAATTGGAAAGACTTATCTTCCTCATTCTTGAAACAATACGAGTTCAAACTTTCCATGGCTCCAACCCGTATTCAATTACAGAATTTTTCTCAAAATATTAACGAGTCGTTCAAGGAGTATGCTCAAAGATGGAGAGAGTTGGTTGCTCGAGTTAAACCACCAATGCTTGATAGGGAGTTGGTTGACTTGTTTTTGAATACCTTACCTGGTTCATACTTTGAAAGAATGATAAGTTGTGCATCATCAAGCTTCTCTAACTTGGTGATGGTGGGAGAACGCATTGAGAGCAGTCTCAAAAGTGGAAGACTCCAAGACACCTCGAGTAGCCAAGTTGATAAGGAAGAATTCTTCAGAGGTTCTCAAATGGAAGAAATGTATTATGAAACCAATGCAATACAAGCTCCACCTTCCATACCTTATGGTCAACCTCCGTATGTAGCAGTTGTTCAGTATCAGCACCCGATGCTTCTCAATTCACAATACCAGCAACCATGGGGCACTCCTTATGCAAAGAAGCAAGTTCAAGGTCGTGGATATTAGAGTCAACGTCAGAATTCATGCAAACCTCGAAGTAATCTGGAAAGAAGGAATGCTCCTTTTGATCCAATTCTAGTGACCTACAGTCAACTGCTACCATATCTAGTTCAAAGCTCGTTGGTGGTTCCCAAATTTCTTAACCCACCAAAGTCATTTCAATGCGCGATGTGTATATCATGCTGGAACAGTAGGACACTCGACAGAGGATTGCAATCCTTACAAAACTAAAGTTTAACAGTTGATTGACCAGAAATACTTGACTCTTCAAGGAGGAAATCTGTTTGTGAATGGAAACCCCATACTAAATGAGTACCAAGATTGCAAGAAGTATCCCTCTGAAGTTGGTGAATCAGAAAGGACAGCTCACCATCGATCCTTGGGGCATCTTTATCAGTTTTCATTGGCATTTTCTTTGTTTGTTAATGTATTGTTTGCTTTTAAGTTTGTTGTTTTAAATGGTAATATTAATGAAATAAGCATGCATTTGTTTTGAATCAATCCATTCGTGTTCACTCGTTTTGTCATCTTTACTGTAAAAAAGAAATATATATATATATATATATATATATATATATATCATTATTTCTTCTATTTCTTTGTCTTTATCAAACTTTTGGTTATGCAAATATTGGAGGGAGGATGATGATAACAAAATACCCATAATTGCTGCAAGTATGCTTTCAAATAAAACTTTGCTGATGATGTATAGGCATTGTTTGAATTTCCTAAACACTGAAGTTATAAGGGATATAGACCCTCGTCAACCCCTTTGAGCCTTGAAGTAGGAGTTTCTATTCTGTTAAAAAAAAACCTCATCTTTTAACCCAAGGGCGGGTAGTATTCAGTTAATCTGATCAAGCATTCAAAACTCATCAAAAGTGTGCATCAAAGGATACAATAATGGTTATCCTTCAAAAGGTTGAGGAAAGTCAAAACTTCAATAGTCAACCTTTGTCTATCAACAATGTGCATCAAAAGAGAATGACACCACATTGGTTATCTCTCGCACATCAGGAGGTCAACAGATGACGATACCACAATGGTTATTCATCATCCAACAAGGATTCAAGCAATCACAATTACTTCCAATAAATCAGAGATAACTCGAGGTCACATAAAAAAAGAATTAAAAGAAAGAAAAAGTAAAAAAAAAAAAGAAGGCAAAAATAGAAGTAAAAAAGAATTACCAAAGAAAGATCTTGAGCAAATGACAAAGTTGTGTGACGCGAGACACCAAGAACAAAAATGTTAGTGACTGTCGTGCCCAAGAAACCTCAGTGGTTCCTCAACCATTATTAACTTCTCTCGAAAGATGAGTGCTTGTATCAAGTTAGTTGAATGTAGGATTGGAGAACATCATGGAGAATGGGTGGGCACCAAATAATTTTGAGCCTTTATCCTTTGTTTCAAAATCCATGAACCAGGCCACGTTACAACCCTCAAAAGACCTAATTGAAGCAAGGTTTCTTTTGAAAGCATACTCAACAAGGTTGCGTAACCTGACTCCTAAAGATATTTGCTAATCATCTGTATTGATATCAAATTTTTGTGTCATCTTTCACGTTTAAAAAAAAAATCATTCATTCTCTGTTTTCTTTTCCTTATCATTTCAAATAATGAGGTTGATTTCAAAACTTTTGTACGAACACTGCATTAAATTTACCATTTTGAATAAACATATCTTATTTGCAAGTCAACACTTAGCATCAAGGAAGATCACCATTGAATAATCAACAAGGAATTCAAATATCCTTCATTGACCCAAGCAGGGGCATTGTCCAAAGATCAGTAGCCTGGGGCACGTTGTTCCAAGATTCCGTCAATCTGGGGCAGTCATCTTGACATGTTGAAGTATCTCCAAGGAACGCATATTGGTTCATGCTATTTCTATAGCACGGTGAAGCCAATCCTTCAAGATTCAGTCAATCTGGGGCAGTCACGTCGAGATATGGTAATATCTCTCAAAGCATCTGTTAATCAGGGGCATCCTGCATTGGAATTCAAGATTTAGGGGCAATACCCCAAAAATCAGATTTTGTCAGTTGCTTCCAACTTCCTCTCAAAGCAAATATCTTCAGATAATCAATGGATTGGGGCAATGAATGACACATACAGATAATTCCTTTCCGTATCTTCAATCTGCTCAGAAATTTTTCTCTCAAGCATTAACAAATGTTTCATTTAAATTGAGTGGCAGGGAATCATGCTTGCATCATCCTCTTGTTGGAAAAAACTGTTTCAGGAATAGTTTGGTCTTAACCAATCATACAGTCAAAACATATTGCATACACTAACATAAATCATGCATTAAATCACGCATCTCATATTGTGCAATAAAAATTCGACCTTGTTGGGTATCATTTAAATCCAGTTCACGTCTAGTAGTCAGTTCTCGTCTGACTGTTATCATTAAACTTTAGTTTCCGTCTGGTGGTAAAAATTATTTCACCAGTCTCCGTCTGGTTGTTAAATTTTCTTTCGCCAATTTCCGTCTGGTGGTTTATCTTAAAAGTCAGTTCTCGTCTGATGATTCACCCTTCAAGGCCGAATTTTATTTAGTACATATCAGATAGTCCATACATGCATTCATAAATCATTACATAAATCATCATCATACATTAGTCACGTCGCTTCGCTCAAACATATCATATACAATATATTCATGCATAAACCTCAGTCAGGACTTGGGATCTTTTCAGAATGAAGTCAAGTGCAAGCTTCGAGGACTATCTCTCAAATGACAACTTAGTTCTTCTCCCCGGTACAAGTTGAATGCTTATTAAAAAAAAATCAAAATGAATCGGCAGTGCAATCAACTATCAAGCTGAATTTCTTCCCCAGAGAAGTGATTGATTATCCCCAGTGAACTCTTGTGTCAACGGAATTTTCTACTTGGATTTCCCCAGTGATCTTCCCCACAGAGTTATCTTCAGAAGTTTTCTCCATTAAAGCTTCATCTTCTCCCCAAGCGAGCCTTCTCCAGCAAGGATTACCATCGCGGTATCCCCAGTGTTGTTATTCTCAACTAAGATCTGTTCAGATTCTTGCATATAACAATCGCTCAGTAATTCTTAAAGTGGCAATAGTCCTCTATGGACCATATTTTCTGAGGTGTTCCCAGCTAATCTCCTTGCAAGCCTCTGGTGTGTTTATTTCCCCAGTGAGTTCCTCGCCTCATTCAAACTTAAAGATATCTCTCCCGACATGCAGTTTTAAAGATTTTCTGATCGAAGATGGTTATCTTAATCAAATTGCATCCTTGTTATTGGTTTACTGTCAAGATTGATTGGAAGAATATTTGTTCAATTTGGAATTATCCATTTTTTTCAACCATGAGTTTAGAGCTTGTTAGTTCTATTCCCCAGTAAAGTGTTTACACTATCATGGCATTCTACCGGTAATGGTTATTATCAAAAAAAGAATTGTCAACATCGAAGTTCTTGCATATGGTTTTGTGCATTCTTATTTTCAACTACTGATGGTGATTGGTAGAAGATGATTGAAGTTACAACATATGGTCATGTGTTGTTGCTGCTATTGGTTAATAGCAAAAGATGATGATCATCATTGGAGCTTTGCATATGGTTATGTGCATTGCTGAATTCGACTACTAATGGTTATTGGTAGAAGATGTTTAAGATTTCAACATATGGTTATGTGTTGTGCTGCTATTGGTTAATAGCGAAATATGATGGTTATCATTGAAGTTTTGCATATGTTTATGTGCATTGCTGCATTCGACTGTTGATGGTGATTGACAGAAGAATGATTGAAGTTTCAACATATGGTTATGTGTTGTTGATGCTATTGGTTAATAGCGAAAGATGATGGTTATCATCGAAGTGTTGCATATGGTTATGTGCATTGCTGCATTCGACTGTTGATGGTGATTGACAGAAGAATGATTGAAGTTTCAACATATGGTTATGTGTTGTTGATGCTATTGGTTAATAGCGAAAGATGATGGTTATCATCGAAGTGTTGCATATGGTTATGTGCATTGCTGCATTCGACTGCTAATGGTGATTGGCGTAGAATGATTGAAGTTTCAACATATGGTTATGTGTTGTTGCTGCTATTGGTTAATAGCAAAAAAGGATGATTATCATTAAAGTTTTGCATATGGTTATGTGCATTCTTTGAATTCGACGCTAATGGTGATTGGCGTAAGATGATTGAAGTTTCAACATATGGTTATATGTTGCGTTGATTTGTTGCTCGTGGATGGCGCTTTATTACAAGAGACGGTCGTTGATTTGTTATACTGATGGATGGCGGTTTCATTACAAGAGATGTCGTTAATTTGTTATTCTGATGGATGGCAATCTCTTCATTATGAGAGATAATTCATCGTTGATTTTCTGAATACTCCAATGGGTGAAATCTTAGCTTGTTGTCGAATGATCGCTTTGTCACCCTTGCCAGATGAAATATCCTGGTTCAAGAAGAAGTTGAGACTCGTTCTCGGTGGAACGCCAGAACTTTTGAGGGACTTAGTCCATTATCAATTTTGTCCTCTTGACACTTTGATGAGCCTGCTCCCCTGCACTCATTCATATTACATAATAGAGAAATTATTATGGTTTTTTGAGTAATCGCATTCTCATATCATGACATTTGCATGCGTATCATACCCATTTTTGTTTTTTAGGGCAAATTTGGGGTCTGTTGTATTTAAATTATCTTTTACCAGACGATTCAAAAATGTTTCTTCAAATCGCCTGGTTAAAGATATTTAAATAGGGGCAGCTGTCACACCCCAAAATTTGCCCTCCTAACTCCAAGTTATATAAGTCAAGCATCACATTCATCCGCATATGCTCTCATTGGGTCATTGGCATTAAACAATCATTCATTCATCGTATCCGCATCATTAGTCGTATTTAAGTTGACCAAAAGTCAGTTTAAATCGACATTTGCATCGTTTTGTAGTTGTAAAATACCTGATGTTTCACTTCACGCATTTTTATCTCCTTACTTGATTCTTGCATCATGTTGAGTTATTTTTATGTCGATAATATTGAATTTTCGATTTTATAAACAGACTGTTAAAAGAGATTCGACAATGTGCAGAAAATTAGCAGAAAAATATTTCAAGTTCTCGCCTTTTAGTCACTGCTTTATGAATCTATGTGTCGCGTAGATCATAAAAATGTGTTCTCTCTAATTTTTCGATACATTTCGAAGCCTTGTTTTTAACCGTAAGTATTTTAAAGCCGGATATCCTTTATTATCATTTTATTTCAATTTTTATCTTTTTAATAATATTTCTTTAATCTTTGACACCCGTAGTTTATTTTAATGTGTTCATTTTATTTTTTCGGATAATTTATTGTCCGAATTTTTATCATTTTTGACAATTTTAAGTGTCAAATTTTTATCTCTAAAAATCAAAACAAAAATATTTTTGAGTAGAATATTTTTTAATCTTTTGGGCTTTGTGGCCCATTTTATCACAAGGGTATTTTTGGCATTTGTAAAAAATGTTGAAAACCCTAATTATTTTAGTATATATTGTTGTCACTGTTGTTGTTTAGTGAGGGGGACAAACGAAAACATAAGCAGAGGCGGATCTAAAATATCAAATAATAAAACTTGAAGAGTTTCTTTTCATTTTGATACAACGGTTGTCTCCTTCAATCTTCTGTTTCCTTCATCATCTCCACCGCCGTGAATCCACCCTCCGTTCCAATCTCGCCATTCCTCCGTCGTTACTCCTTTCCATCCGCCAGTCAATTTTCCTCACACCTCACTTCGTCTTCTCAACCAAAACCTCCGCAAGTTCTGTCTCACCGTGACTCTCCGCCGGACTGTACACACTCAATCGTCCCTCATAGTCTCTGCTGCTAACCTCCAACCACCATCTCCATAACCTATCTTCTTCATAACTCATTTTCATCCTCTTCATCCAAAAATCCATCAATCATCACCTTCATCATCTACCTTCCGCCTACAGTACCTCACCCTTCATCTCACCGTATCTCTCAAAGAACAACCTTCCTTATAGCCCTCTCCAACTCTCCACAAACCTCACCGCTGCCGTATACCCACCACAACCACCTTCTGTCAAACCCGTCAACCTCCAAACATCACCCTCTCCACTTCTGTGTCATTGTAAACCCCATCATCTTCAACAACCGTAATCCCTTCACTCCGCCTTCACTTCCTTCCCTCATCAACGTAACACAGGAATACCCTTGTTCCTGCAACTCTTCTCCTCGCCTCCTTCCGTTATCTTTCATTTTCAACCCGCCTTCTCTCAATCGCTCCACACCTCAGCCGTCTCTCACTGTTCTGACCCCAACAACCTCTATTTCTCTCTGCCGCTGCCCTGTTTCACCTTCACAGCTCCGTAAATATTGCCACAATCTCAGCTCCCTCTCATCAACTCCTCCTGTTCACCGATTCCTAGCCCTTCAACCTCCATCATCTGTTCAATCAACAAACAACAACACGTTAACTTTGCAAAGTTAACAATTTTTGTTCAACGTTCAATCCGCTTTCATCAACATCACAGTGTCGACTCTGTATCAGCAACCTTGTTCAATTGTGTTCTCCAATCACTATCAACAATCGTCGGTAGCTTCTGTTCGTACAAGCTTCGAGCATCCTAAGCTGACGGGTTCTTCTTCCCTCTGATTATTCCTCACAGCTCAACGTCACAAACTGTTCAGTAAGTGTTGACATCCTTTCATCTATGTGGATTGATTCGGTTATATTATGATTTTGTTTTCTGAAAACGACTTTGAAACCTTGTGGTAATTTTTGTTAAAAAGGATTAGTCAAATTTCTGCGTCAAGAGTATGTCTGATACATATAATAATGTATTGATGATCTGTTGTGCTGAAATATGGTTGTTAACTTTCTGAAAAGATTGGCTATGTTTGCATTTCTTCAGTTAGAATGTTTTGTTTATGACAAATTCCGCAAACAGTTTGATGCTTGGTTAAGTTGTTGTTTGTGTTCAATCAAGGTCGAAGTATCAACGTCATTGTGTTGTTGTTCTATTTTAATTTCGATTAGTCATGGTAACAATGTTTAGTTTCGAGGAAGGTTTGTTGTTTCCGGATTTATTTGCGTAGAAACTAACCGAGAAACCGTTGAGACACCGTGTTATTATGTTATTCTAATTTTGATTGAATTTGAGATGAGGATTCCATACTTGTCCGATGATGGTTTAACGTCTATTTTCGCGCTTATCTGCGTAAGATATAACCGAGGAACTATGGGCAACCGATTGTTTCTATCTTTGCAATGTTCCTTTTGTTGAAAAGAGATTTGGATACCTTTCAAATTCGAATGCGAAGTTTAATCGATAATGGCACCACTTTTTTTTGATGTTTTATTGGTTGATTGTTTTATTGGTTGTAATAGTCAAGGTTTGGTAGTTTCGATGAAGGTATAGTGATAATGCCGCGTTTATTCGCGTGTAAATCTTACCGAGAAAATGATGGGATATTTATAGTGTACTCTCGATTATGTTCGATTGAAGTTGTGACGATTAATTTCTAGGTGGTTTTGGTAGTTTCAATGATGGTTTATTGTCAATGTCGCATTTATTTGCGTAAGATTTAACCGAGAAACTATCGTGGGAATATTGTTTCCTTTGCGTGAATTTGAGCAAGAAAAATCGTTTCATCTTGATTTAAATTGGTTGATTAGTTGCTGCCCGGATTTAAAAGTGTGTGTTCTAATGCATGTTTACCACTTGTTTACTCATTATTTTGATTGATGTTGAGTTGTGATTCAAATATGCAACTTCGGATGATAATTGTTGTTGGTTGTTTGTGTCGGAGTGTAACTCGAGTTACTTGAATTGTTGAATTTTGATGATATTTAAGGGAACTCATGAATTGATGTAGTTGTGATTTGAATCAAATGTCAATTCACCACTTTTTCGATACTAAAGCTTTGATTCGGATCGAATTACATCAATTTTTGAATTGTGTTATGTGTGCTTGAGATCGAAACTTTTCATGTGAGTTTTTGGTTTACAATGTGATTGAAATTTTGTAGCAACTTGTCATTTCCTTGCTAATTCAAGTTGATTTCATTTGACAATTTGACTTTAGTTCTTGCTTGTTTATGCATTATTGTTGCTTCTAATTGTGAAATTGAATTACTAACCATGTTTTAATTTGTTGCAATCTCATTTTAATTTTGATTTCATCCCACTCATTCGATTTCATCCCACTCATACTACTAACGAGTTTGCTACTTGTGAAGAAGATCTTCAAGGATTATTTAAAACATTCAATTCCAATTAGTGCATCCACACTTGCTTTAGCATTTAAAATGTTGAATTACTACTTCTATTAGTATTTTAATATTTTGCAATGCATGTTTAATTTTGTAAATATATGATACTTAGTATTTTTATTTCTTATATTTAGTAATGTATATATAAATAAATACTTAGTATTTTTACTTTTTATTTATTATTATAAATATAATTATACATAATATTATTTTTATAATACTTAGTATTTAGTATTGTAAATATATATAATCATACTTATTTTTATTTTATTTTTAATTTTTTTATTTTATACCATATTCATTTGTAAATAAAATTATACAAATATATTATTAGACTTCTTAGAATTAATTTCTACAATTTATTCTATTTAATCTAATAAAAATACAAATACAATAATTGACATTTAAGTTTCTCCGCATTTTAACTTTTGTTAATATTCCGTTAAGATATAGTTAATTTACCGTTTCTCTTTAATTTATCTTTATCCCTATTTGTAATTAATGTATCCCTCCCCGCAAAAACTTGTAATAATTATTCATCTCATATTTATTTTATTATTTAATCATCACTTACACAAAACAAAAAAATCATTTTTAAACTAATAACTGTGAATCATTTTAAACCCTTGAGTTGACAAAGCTTTGAAGCGTCACAACGGCCACACATCTGTGCACACACCACGCTTGCTCTTGGGCTTACAATGAAACTTTGATTGATTAGTTAAATATTATTTAATTATCTAATTAGGTTATTTAAAATTGATTAGTCCATCTAATTAATTTTATTAAACTAATTACTTGATTAATTTTTGTTTAATTAGTCGATTAAATTTATTTCGTGCATACACCTACACAATATCAATTGTCTTATCATTTGTGCGAACCACCTTGTATGGACTTTTATGAGTTATTCTCTACTTCCACGAATGTTCACAATTATTTATTCGTTTCTCTCCCATTTCTCGCGCCTTGGTCCACATAGCAATTTTCTTTAAGGGTCGAATGGTAGGGAATAGACATCTGTCTATTCTCTCGAGATCTAATCAAGGATAAGTCATCTGACTTATATTGATTGATCATAACCTGCTTAAAACACTTTCATAATTAAAGTTCCAAACCTCGATCTAACGTCGAGTGGCTTTCCAAAATTTCTTTTCTCAAATAAATAAAGGTTTGAATGGTAGGGAATAGACATCTGTCGATTCTCTCAAGATTTAATCAAGAATAAGTCATATGACTTATATTGATGAATCATAACCCGATTAAAATACTTTAAAGACATCTCATTTTTCTTAAGAAAAGGATTAAAAAAGGGAGTTAAGGTATCTACCTTTTCTCGCTCTAAGTGTGCGAGTCTCAAGTATCTACTTTGGACATACAAACACTTGTGTCCTATAAAATCAATCCAAACTCATTCAAATATTTTACTGTGCCCTTGCACACCACTCTCTTCTAAAATCAAATCAACCAACACTCTTTTCATTTTTCAAGAAGAACTACGGAGTTTTGACTTTCCCATTGCACGAGGGAATACGTAGGCACAAGGTTTTGAAACCGCGGCAAACTCAAAATAATATAAAAACAAAACCCTTCTTCATTCTCCTTTCTCAATCATTACTTATAAGATAGCAATTATCCTTAGCATTTGAAACACACACATGAACTAAACGGGTCCCATCGAGTACGATGGATGTGAGAGGTGCTAATACCTTCCCCTTGCATAACCGACTCCCGAATCCATCTCTTGGTCTTGTAGACTATCTTATCCTTTGCTTGTGGGTTTTACTTGATGTTTTTCCATTCCTTTTGGAATAAATAAATACTCGATGGCGACTTCATTGTACCGAAATTTGTAAATTTTTCGAGGCGCTACAGCGGCGTGTTATCTTCTGACCTTTGATAGTGAAGCCTAAACTAGTCTGGTCAGATTTGAATGGAAAATTGGGGAGTTGACCCCAAATAGCATAACCTCCTTCTTTAACTGCAACTTTGGCGTCAGGAGTGATAGGAGAGTCAACAGGCATGACTCGTGGAATTTCTTCAAAAGCTTGACAGGGGGGTTCGATGAATTCACCTTCCATTTCAATGTATCGGAATGATTGCAGATGACTTACCATATATTCTTCTTCACCGCATACTGTAACAATCTTCCCCTTCATTGGATACTTCAGTTTCTGATGTAGGGTGGAGGTGACAGCGTCTGCCCCATGTATCCAAAGGCGTCCGAGTAGGCAAGAATAAGCTGGACGAATGTCGATGACGAAGAAAGTAGAGTCGAAAGTCTGGGAACCGACTTTAACTGGCAAGATGAGCTCTCCAAGTACTGTTCTTTTCGAACCATCGAAAGCTCTTACGATTATGTCACTGGGCTTCATGACCACTTCTTCAGCATTGAGTCGGTCGAGAGCGCTCTTCGGCAGAACATTTAGAGCAGAACCAGTATCCACCAATACGTGAGACAATGTAGTGCCCTTGTATTCAATGGAGATGTGCAAGGCTTTGTTGTGATTTATTTTGGTAGGAGTTAAATCAGCATTAGAGAAACCTAAACCATTATTGACTGTCAGGCTAGCAATACAACCTTCGAATTTATTAGTAGTAGTATCTTGCGGTATGTGAGCATTCTTCAGAAACTTTACTAAGGCTTTAGCATGAGCCTCGGAGCACAATAGTAGAGCTAGCATAAACATCTTGGATGGAGTTTGTCCTAACTATTCCACAACATTGTAGTCGCTCTTCTTGATGATCTTTAGAATCTCCTCCATTTATTGCTTGGAGGTATCCTCACCAACTTGCTTTGGTACTTCTGTCTGAGCAGGATGAGTCACTGGTTCTTTCCCTCTAGCTTCGGAACTGATGCGATAGCAGAATGCAAATTAGTGTAGTAGTGTCTTTCAGAGGAGAGAATATTTGGAGAAAATACTCTTCCGGTTCTGGTTACCTTGCTTGATTCGGTGATGTTGCCGATGTTGGGATTGGTAGTTTCAACTGCAATATCTTCAATGGTCAAGGGTTCTTGCTTGACGCCATGATAATAAGCTTCGGCTCCATAATTCCAAGGTATAGCTTTTTTAGAGGAATATGGAATTGGTCTGGGCGAGGTAATAATGAGAGGTGCCACTCTAGGCGCATGATCGGCAGAGGTGATCCTTATTATTTTCACCTCAGCATACTCTTTTGGGTAATCGTCTTCCCATCCGGTTGCCTTGATGTCTTCGATTGAAATCTTGTAACTTTCGGGAGCGGTATATTTAACCATGAAATCAAACTTTCCACTTGGATGCCCCAAGGTATCCCAGACTTCTGGTATGGCTTCGCTTACGTCTTTGATCTTCAGATTCTTAGAAATGTCTTCACACAGATTCTACACATATGGAGGTTTCAGAAATAGCACTTCTCGGTTGTCCATCATGCGCTGAATACGAATCTTCAACCAAGCACATCCATCAAATTCAGATGCACACCAACGAAAGTTATCAGGGCATCCTGGAAATACACCGGCTTGCAACAAATCTTTCTTGACAATCATCAGAGGAATAGTCAGCTTGTTCACATCATAAACATAGGAGTCGTCATCAATAGCGTTGGCACTTTTACCATGGTCAGGCATTGGTGCGTTGATCACATTAGGAGTTTTGGCAGGAAGGTCGAATTCAATTTCCCCTGCTTCAATCATGTCTTGAATCTTATTCTTCAGGGCCCAACAGTTGTTGGTGTTGTGCCCTAAGCTGTTGGAGTGGTATGCACACCTTGCATTAGGATTGTACTTTGGAGAGGAAGTGTTGACATGATGAGGAGGATCCCTCAAAGTAATGAGTTATTCCTTCAACATGTGCTGCAATGCTTAGGACAATGGCATGTTGGTCTTCGTAAGCTGTCTTCGTGGCGCGTTCTGGCTACGTACATTGTCTCGTTGAGGTTGCACTAGTGTAGGATTGGAGATTACGACTGCCCCCACAGATTGAGTGCGATCAGCTTTGCTACGACTCTTCTGACCATACACAGCATTGGCTTCTTTTTTACCACCAACAGATCTCTTTGCAGCATTTGGAGATGACTCTACTTGAATCTTTCCACTCTTGATTCCAGCTTCGATATGTCCGCCTGTCAATATCAGCTTGGTGAATCCGGCTGAAGAGTTTCCAATCAGATGATTGAAGAATGGGCCTGTCAGTGTTCCCATAAACATGCCAACCAACTCCCTATTGGACAAGGGTGGTTGAACTCTGCCTGCTAAATCTCTCCATTTCTGACATACTCTTTGAACTTCTCGTCGCGGCCCATAGACATGCTCTGTAGTTGCATGCGGGTTGGTGCCAATTCAGCATTGTACTGGTACTACTTGTAGAAAGCATCTACTAAGTCATTCCAGGTATGAATGTGGGTACTCTCTAGCTGATAATACCACTCCAACTAAGTTCTGGATAAACTCTCTTGAAAGAAATGGATCCACGATTTCCTGTCTTCAGTATGAGCATGGATCTTTGGAACATAGGACTTCAGATGCAACTTCGGGAAAGAGATGCCATCATACTTGGAAAAGTTAGGAACTTTGAACTTGCGGGGAATTACCACACCAGGAACAAGACTCAGATCATCAAAGTTCAGCTGTGACATTTTCAGATTTTCCACAGTATTCAGACGGTCTTCATGTTGCTTGTACTTTTCTTTGTTAGGAGGATACTGCTCAGTCACATAGTTCTCTTCTTCGTTTTAAGACTCATGATGGCTTCCTACATTGTTTTTTATGCTTTCCTCAGTTTCGCCGCTCTTGTCTGAGAGTTCGAACTGTCTGATCACCCTATCTGGACCCTTGTGATTTCTTCCCATGTTGAGAATACCAATGGTCTTCTTCTTTCTGGTGATGAGCTTCTTCATATTTTTCTGAACTTGAGCCAAATTTTTGAACATCTCCTGGAATTAGGTGTTCTGAGCCTAGAGATCTTTGACAGTCTGCCAAGAGCCATTTATGCTGAAATAAACAGCGAGAGAATAAGAAATCCAGTCTTCAATGTGCCTGTTATGAAATGTTATGCCATGATATACGATGTTATACAATGCAATGTTTTCAAGGACCTTAAGAATTTAAGTTTGTTAAAAAAGCACGAACAAACTTTTTATTAGTTTACTTCTAGCAAGTACAAAAGAAAGCTTAAACAAATAAAAAGAAATTCCTAGATCTTAGGTTTCCCATGGACGCTTCCTCTTTGTGTTGAAGTAGGTATTGATGCTTCGCTCCTCATGAAGTAGCTTCGTCAACTCTAATACCTTCTTCTCGCTTGCATAACATGGAGCTTTGAATGTATCCGTTTCTTCTCTGAGTTGAATCCAGGATCTCTTCAAGTCTTCGAAATTAGTAGGCATGTATGAATGGAGAAGGGTATAGGGTTCGTCACCTATAGCAATAGGTTCCATAACCATTGGTAGAATAGTTGTAAATGGCATCATGAGGTTTTGAGCTCGAGCTCGCACCCATTTGAGGTAAGGTTCCCAAGGAATGTAATTTTTGTGCCCCAAGGTCTTGGTATCAGTCTTCTTTACCATGGCCCAAGCATGCACAAATCTTTGACGCTAGTTTTGGAGATCGTTTTCGTAGTCAAACACAATGTCTTGGAGAAGCATATCATGAGGACCATCTCTTCGAGCATAACCAAACTGACATAGAGCTAGAGAAGGGTTGTAAGTGATACCTCCCCTTATGCCAAGGAGTGGTACATTGGGGAATTCCCCACAATGCTCAATGAACGTGAAGTCCTTCTGAGGAAAAAGACACCAACGGATATTTGAATGAGGGAGTGACATCAGCCTTTGAGACCACTTCAATCTTTGTTCGCTCTTCATTATTGATTGAGGAAGGTGCGAAATAAAACACCTGAAAAGTAACGGTATGCAACACATGAGAGTTCCTTGTCTTTTGATAGTACGAGTGTGGAGAGAATGTAGAATGTCTCCAAGTAAGGTAGGCACAGGATTACGAGTGAGGAAAATCTTGATGGTGTTTACGTCTATGAACTGGTCGGGATTAGGAAATAACACCAAGCCATAGATTAGCAAGGCTAAAATGTCTTCGAGTGCATGGAAACTCATAGCCTTTAGGAATTCTCGAGCTTTCTTTATCAAAAACTTCGCAAGCAAACCCTTAACTCCGCTTCTTGTTTCCTAATTAGCTTCAATGTCTGATCGCTTTAAATGTAACGCTGATGCTATGTCTTTGTATTTCGGAGCTTTTTCTAAACCAGTGATTGACATGTGATCAAGGATTGGTATCCCAAGTAGCTTAGAGAACTCTTCCATTGTAGGTACCAACTGACACTCTGGGAATGTAAAGCAGTGATGTTTTGGATCGAAGAACTGGAATACGACCTGCATCATATCTTCTTCAAAACTGGAGATAACCAAGCCAAGTAGATAACCATGCCTTTTGATAAACTGAGCATGATCGGGAACTTCCGAAACTAATTCTTTGAGTTGAGAAGGTATACCCATGAAGTTGATTCGGATAGTCTTCCTGGAAGCCATAACTCCTACAAAACAGAGCAAAGATAAATCCCTAGGTCCTTGAAATAGTTAGAAATGATATGATGTTATGATGTTATGATGTCATGTTTAAAACAAGTAGCAAGCACAAGCAATTCACACACAAGCCCTAGGTTTAAGGCTTGCATGAGGTATAAGTGTCAACCCTATCAAAGTTTAAGTGGGTTCAACCTGTCCTATAATAGTAACCGGGTTCTTGGAATCTCATACCATTGATCTTTCTCGTAGGCTTTATTTCAATACGACTACCAAGTGGTCAACTGAAACATCCCGAAAGACGAATCTTAATGAGCGTAGCATCGAGTATCAACCAACGTCAGTATGCACCGAAGCCGGCCATCTCACTACCTTCTAATGGCCAAGATGGGTTAATTAGGGTTCTAAAAGTTGAGTTAGTGTTTATGACACCACGCAGACGCCAAATACTTTCCTCAACTGAACATGAGGAGCATCGGGACATCCAAAGTGTCACACTAACGTAGCCATCATTTTGGCCGTTTCGGTATACGCCTAACGGTCACAATGATTTATTGCTACTTACCTAAGGAAACCTGGATCCGGGTGTAGGATCCCCCACAAATATAATACCCAAGCAACCCTAAAAATAAAGCAGCCAAGTCAAACAAAAAGCAGTAAAGTGATCTAAAAACCCTAAGGTAGCCTCTCTTTAGGGTGTCTCCCCAGTAGAGTCGCCAATTTTATAATACGGTGGGAGAACTGACTTGTTTGTTTTGCGTTTTATTGCAAATGTTGCGGATAGAAAGAGTCGCCACCGACTTTTCTTTTATCCAATTAAGGGAAGGAGAAAAGAACAGGAAAAAACCTTTGTTAGATTCTAAGTACGGGAGGCAGTTGTGAAAAGGGAAGGTGTTAGCACCCTTTCCATCCGTAGTTATCTACGGGCTCTTAATTGCTTAGCTCACTTTATAAATTTCTTTTTGTGTGTGTGTTTGAAAAGATTTTTGAAAAGGCATTTCACTTTGACTTCGTAATGATTCTCGCTGGAATGTATACGAAGTGTTTGGAAATGTTTTATTTTTGGAAAGGACTTTGTAATGATTCACGCTGGAATGTATACAAAGTGTTTTGAAAAGATTTTGAAAAAAGTGTGAGGTATAAAAAGTATTTTGATTGAGCAAGCAAAAAAGACTTATTACCTACTCAGAATGGTCGTTTCCATGTTATTATGCTTTCCTTTAGGGTAGCGCTATCTATACCATTAGTTGGTAGGTAACTTTATCCGTTGGATGTAAAGGGACATTCGAAGGGCCATCAGAATGTCATAGAAGGCAACATGTAAGGATACCTTAGCGTATTCGTAGGGACGATCATCACTTTTTGTAGGCAACAATCGAGGGGCGAGATCATGTATTCCTAGGCAACATCGAGCGTCATCGAGGGACTATGATCTTTGTATCGAAGGGACTATGATGATATATTTGTAAGCGTCTTAGCTAAGATATCCCCACGTTTGAGGGACATGACCATTATTCGTAAGGCAACTAGAGAGGATACCCTAAGGTGAGTGCATGTGTGAAAAGAGTGTGTTGTATTCTGATATTTTATCTTGTGATTAGGGTTAGCTATGCTGATTGAATTAGTTTTGCCATACATGCCTAGTTACTAGCAGTTAATATGTGCAGAAAGTAAATTGCGGAAATGTAAAGTGCGGAAATGTAAATCCTACGCTATTACATGGCTTTGGGGCACATACATAATAAGGAGTGCGGAAAGTAAACCCTAATTAAACTATTACATCCCATGAGAAGTTACATAATATTAGAAAAAATGTGCGAGAAGATAAACCTAGCTATTACAACCTGGAAGTAGTTACAATAATCGGAAAATATTGCGAGAAGGCTTGAATTGTAAATAATGGAAAATCATGTTAGTAAAAAGAAAGTTTTGAGTTAGAAAAAAGTTTTAGGGTTAGTAAACCTAATTAAATAAGGAAAATATTTTTTGGGAATTTTCTGGATTAATTTCAGTATAGAAAAAGTAATTAAAAGTTAATTTCTGATTAATTAACAATTAAATAAAATAAAGATGAAAAATAATATTTTTTAATGTCAAAAATTAAATTAAATATTTTTTAACCTAATTATGAAAATAAATATTTCTTAGTGATTTTTTAATGCATTAAAAAAATGTTTGAAAAGAAAATAAATTGAATGAGAAAATAATAAGAAAATATGTTAGTTTGAAAAAAGAAGAAAAAAGGATTGGGGGTGCCAGGAATTGAACTGGGTACCCCCTAGTTACCAATGCATGCACTGACCGTATGAGCTGGGCTTGCTGGCTGTTAAGACAATGAACAAAATATCATATATGCAAAAAACAGAATTAAAAATATTTGAATTTTAAAATCACGCGCGTGCAATGTTCATGGGGGGTTGTCTTCTTAGTTTTTGAACCAGACTTTTACCTACGGTTTGTATCTGTAGCAAAAACCTTTACCAACAGTCTTTCCGTAACTATAGCCCCTGTGAATCACAAACCTCAAAAATATGCAATATAAATCTGTTAGGGAGACATGGATCGACTCAGTTTGATCCCCTGAACACGATGGTGCCCATGGTTTGGTTCAATTTTACCTATTTTGAGAAACACTAATTCGAGCTCATGAACCTTAACCATGGCAACTTCTTGTACCTGTACTGAAACTTAAATCAAGCTATACAGAAAGCTTAGAAACTTCATTAGAAACACAGATATGCAATCAAAAGATGTTAAATATGAGTGTATGTACGAAACCGATTTCAAGTTTCTTGAAACAAACCGTGAATTGGATGTCGTGATTCTGGACGTGTTGATGATTGGTGAATGGCTGGAATGGTTCAGAGGACTCCCAGGAACACGTTGCAATGCTTAGAATGCCTTCAATTGGAGCAAAATTGTGGATGCTAGTTGCTTGCAAGTCACAGTTTTTTGAGAGTTTGTCTAAGGTTCTTGGCTGCAAAAAAAATCCTCTCTAGGGTTTAGAAACCTTCTGAATATATAGAGGATGGATCTAAGTTAACAATTGATGAGAAAATATATCTCATTCAATGAGAAAATATTTGATTTGTCAATCTTTTCAATTTGCATCAAATGTTTCCAATCTTGTACCAATCTCATACCAATCACATAATTTCGAAATTTTGCCTATTTAATGAGTACCTTTGACCTCAAGAATGTCAATTTTTCAGCCTTGCATTGATTGATTTAATTTTGCTATTTTATTTTAATTAAATTGACTTTAAATGAATAAAAATCAAAATAAATAAAATAAAAAAGCTCAAGGGCGTGACATTGGGCTTGGAGGTTCTAATTGAGATTAGAAACAAGTTTGAATCAAGTATTTCTCTTCATGCACCTCCTCAAAAATGTCTAACTTGTACAACTTGTATCTTGCTCAATTTTAAACATTTTTGGGTGTTCTTGGACTTTTTAGAAACCTTCGACGGTTGGTGAAGGTTTGGCCATTAAAGGAAAATTCTTGCGAAAGGATGGTAAGTTCGACAAGAAGAAGGGTAAAAATTAGACGAAGTCTTATAGTGGAAAATCATCTGGTATTTAATGCTATCACTGTAAGAAGGAGGGTCACGCAAGAAAAATGTGCCTTGAAAGCATGAAGGATCATGGAGGTAAGGATAATTTCATCAACGTAAATTTGAACTATGAGTATATCATTTTTTATTGATTTACAGAAGAGTGTTGTGTTAACTTTGCCTCTAATAAATTCATTTTCTAAAAGAAAATTACTCAATCAGTCATACCAAGCTCTAAGAGCTTGTTTCAGACCATAGAGAGATTTCTTAAGTTTAAAAATAAAATATGATTTCTCAGAGTTTTCAAAACTAGGAGGCTATTTGACATAAACTTCTTCAGAAATATATCCATTCAAAAATGCACTCTTAATATCCATCTGATAAAGGATGATGTTATGATTAACAGAAAAAGAAATTGATAAATGTATAGCTTCTAACCTGGTGACTGGAGAAAAGGTTTCTATATAGTATATCCCTTCTTGTTGACTATAATCTTGTGCAAATAGTCGTGCCTTATTTCTGACAACCTCACCATTCTCGTTGAGTTTGTTTATGAAAACCCATCTGATTCAGATGACATGGGCACATGTAGGTTTTTGAACAAGACCCCAAACATATTTCTTTGAAAATTGGTTGAGTTCTTCTTCCATAGCCAGAATCCAATCTTTTGTCCAAAAGAGCCTCTTCAATGGTTGTTTGCTCGACCAGAGACACCAAACCCAGAAGTGTTTCTTCAGAAGGTTTGAAAGTTGATATGGTTATAACAGAAGCATCTTTGTTTCTCATAATCAAGTTTTCAGGGTGGGAAGTTGCAACTCTGTTTTTCTTCCGAGGGGGAACAGAAGGAACAACAATGGTGTCAAAGAAGTAGGGGCTTCTAAATCTTTTCTTCTTCTACCTTCACCTCTAGTTTTGAAAAATCTGATCTCCAAATCTGCAAACTTTTCAACTTGCTTTGAAGTAATCTCGGAACAATTTACAATATTAAATGTGGTTATAAAGACATATTTTAATAATTTAAAAAATAAAAAATTGAGTTGAAATACTGAATAAAACAGTTTTAATATTTTAGATGCAAATTGTTCCATAAAAAAGTACTACAACAATGGGTTGCTACTTTTTCTAATTGAGATACTTTTTTTTTTTTTTGAGTATCCTAGCATGTGTCTCTAATAGAAATGTTACTATTTTTTAAAAGATTAATTGTTATGCACTGTCGGTGTAAATTTTTTTACAATATCAGTACATCATAACCACTCACTAATACTATTCAATAAATAATTAAAATTAAATTAAAAAATAATTTAAAATTTCACGGTCATGGTTCATTGTCTTTGTATTCTAATTAATTTTTTTTAATGGAATGGAGATATTATAATCTGTTAGGCTTTGGAAATCTCGCTGTCACGGGTCAGCCTATGTCCCCGACAACTATGGGTTTCTACTTTTTGCAACTAACCAGTTCCAAAGAAAAGTCCAACTCACATGATACATTTCGATTTTTGTTAAACTAATCCTATCAAGATTTAAAGAATCAAGATCAAAGTTATTCTTTACTAAAATTTAAAATATACGTAACAATCATTCTAGAGAACGACTTAGATATTAATTCAAAATTAAGATATTACCAAAAAAATCCAATTGAATAGGAGTATCTAGTCAATAAAACATCACTTCCACTTAGGGTTCATTAAATCTTGTATTGCTTCACTGTTTTATGCTTTGGTCCCATAACTTGATTCGCAAAGGTGTAAAAACAAATGCATGTGTAACTTTTTCTTTCTATCTTATTCTTTGTTGTATTAGGATACCTTTTAGATTCCTCCTACGATGTTTACAATAAGTCAAAGGTTGTCTTTGTTCAACTATCATCATGATTCACACCCTTTCATATTAATATTGGATTATGTATTGGCTATATTCATCTTAATTAGAGTACGAAAGTATCTTATACTGTCCCAACATTCTTCAAGCTATTTGACCTATTTAATGGAGTAGGGGTTTAGAGTAATTGTAATCTACTAGGGGTCAAAATGTTTATAGATGACTTTCCTACTTTAACATTATTGCTAATATATGCGTTGAAAAATGTTTCATCTTTTAAGAACCAGACAATAAAACACATTATTGCTAATATTATATTAGTATACTACTAGTACTCGTATATAGTAATTTGAGTGATTTTCTATGAAAATGTCACATGCTAGTAGTTCAAAGTGTTTTCACTTATCATAGTTGTCATCAAATTGGATGAAAATATCGCATAGTATTCAATGATTGAAGAATTGAATACATGGTTTGAAGAATTGAATACATGGTTGGCTTTATAAGAAAATAAGCCATTTCAGCTAACAAAGAAACAACATATTATTGCCAACTTTTGTGAACTCTACTATACCCCTCTCTCAAAATATGAAGGTTCATTTAATTTTTATCTTTAAATAGTACTAGTCCCTTTCAATGATTGTTGTTTTAAAAAAAAAAATCAAAATGAATATCATTATATCACTTTTTCAATGTAGAGTGTTATTTAATTATTAATAGGTACACTATTTTCAACATATTTATAGGATTAATTTAGTAAATACAATGTCTTATGACAAAATTATTATATTTCTTAACTTGTTTGCACTAATTTTAAACGACACCTATTTTGAAGTAGAAAGAATAATGAAGATGGTTATGGCAATGATGTTCAACTATGAGAGTAAGTCTCTTGTATATTATTTCTCGTGTTATTAAATGTATTTGCAAATACCTCAACAATTGATTTATTAATAGTATTAGTCCTAAGTGTGAGGTTTATGATTTAGAATTGTGTGTACCTCGAATGTGAACTATTTCTTAGTGATCTTCTTTCATGATTGTTATCTTAGAGGACAAGTGTCAAATGATCTCGTTGAATTCTTCGTTTGACGGTCATCAGACATTAGTCATCCCTAATCAGTGTGCTGTTATGGCGAGACCATCTCCAAATTTAGAAGTCCTAGAAAGCTCTTGGGTGAGATCTAACTCTAAAGGTAGGATTCGACTGATGATAATTTTAATATTTAATAGACCTCGTGTATTAGTAAGCTCCAATGATGTATACCTTTAGGATGTGACCATCTTTTAGTTATATCTTAAGACTTTAGTTATATCTGTTAAGACTTGATGAAATGAGATCTTACAGATTTGGTCTCGAACGAATCCAAAATTAATTTGCTTCAAAATATAAGTCTCTTTTAAATTAGTAGATATGTTTATTGTTTTAATTTCAAATGAATTTCTAATTAATACTCTTAAACATCTTAGAGTCATTACAATAGATTGAACTTATTCTACACAGGAATCAAAATCAATGTTAATTGATGACGTACGAATTTAGAAACGATGGTAGATATGCAATGTTAACTCTCAACTCCCATGTCAATTAGAGAGTCTAAGGTATGTGAAGTACAAATTGGAGATCAGAATAATGTACCTTAAATCTCACGTGTCATGGATATATATGTTAGATAATTTCAATTGGTATGTGCATGGTTGGGATTTTGCATTGGTTATTTGGATTATCTATAATTGTTTCCCCTAAGGCTTGTTGGGTGTTAGCTAATCATTAGGAGAAGTGGAAAGGCCATACAGCATGTACTTGCAGGTTTTCTAAACTAGGGTGCCCTCACCCAAGAGGCGCATTACACGGGTGATGGCCCGGAGACTCACCTAAAGGATGTAAGACAAGATCGGTTCTACATATGGCCTTAAGTTTTGATGATAACTTTACATGGTATCTTAGAGAATAGTTGTGTACTATAATGATTTATGTATATTGTGTAGCTTTTACTAAACATGTTCTGACTCTGGGAGAAGGTGTGACGTCATCAAGTTCTGAACTCAACACTCTAGAAGAATATCTTTGGTGTGTTACAAAGTTAAGTAAAGATTAGGGAATGCTTCTTATGCAACGGTTCTAAGGAACATTGGTACAAGAGTTTCTGATCGTGACTTTGCAGAGAAGATCTAGAGGCCTTCTAAAGCTTTGCTTTTGTTGTCCTAAGTTGTGAAGATGATAAAGATAAAGTTTTATTGAACAAGTTATCAAGATTTGTAGACATTACTTTTGAATACCAAGTGTTGAAGACTCTGAAGACAAGGTTTTGTTGAACAAGTTCTGAAGACTGCAAAGACTTAGGCTAAGAAGACTCAAGTTCTGATCCTTCTACAACATATTTCATCAACATACATCAGAAGCCTCTGAATAAATAGAAGATCAAGATCGAGTAGCTTGCGTGAGATGGTGACTATAAAAGTATAAAGTACATTGTGACTACTGCTCAACTAGGGTGGCGTAAGGACAATCCTTTTGTACTATATTGTCTACCATTCCCACCATGATCGTTGGGGACAAAACAACTACTTTTATGTTTCCTATTCTACCCTCAAACGAATCTCTTTTTGAACTATAAAATGAGGACTTGCAAGAATTGGAAGATAACACTTACTGTTATACAAAACTACGTTAAAGCGCTGCACAAACTCTTTTGAGATATTATTTGTATAGTTTTGTATTTTTATTAAGGAGATTTTGTTCATATATTGATATCAACATTTTATGTTGATGTAATTAAACATTTTGTAGTCTGCTTATTAGAAGCATCTTTGTATACACATCTTTGTAAATCAATGGTTGTTGATAGGTTCCTTGAGAGATTAGGTGTAGTCAGGGTTCTCAATGTGTAGTCAGGATTCTCAAGAAGACTTTGGTTGTGGTGATCAACAAGGTTGATCATACATTTTGTAGTTGTCTATAATTGGTTGGTTATAGTGGATTAAGTCCTTGTGGATAAGGAAAATCACCTTGCGGGGTGGAGTGGAGTATCTTAGTTAACAGTGAGCCAGGATAAAAATAATTGTGTTCATTTATTTTTATGCAATTGTTAGCTCTATGTTGAGTTGTGAAAATATTACATTTGGTGCAACCCAACTTAAATCCCTATTTCTTGTGTTTCTCGCACTATCAATTGGCATTAGAGCTACAATACTGGTATTTATCATTATCAAACACTTAACCGTGTCAGATAAAGATCCAGACGAGTTTTAGAAACATTATGGTTGATCATACACCACCACCATCTACCCCGGTTTCAAATGATAAAGATAGCTACAATGCAAAACCTCACTTTTATGGTGAAAAGTTTAAACATTGGAAAGATAGACTAGGCAGTTTCTTTCTAGGTCATGATGTTGATCTCTAAGGTTTCTTAGTTGATGGATATGATCCTCCTAGAGATGTTGCTAGAAAGAAGGATTATATGAATAATCATAAATCAAGAACCATCTTGTTGAATTCTATTTCTTATATTGAGTATGAGAATATCACAAATAGAGACTCAAATAAGTCTATATTTGACTCTTTCGTAATGAATCGTGAAGGAAATGATCAAGTCAAGAACACCAAGGCTCTGGCCTTTATTCAGAAGTATGAAGCCTTCAAAATGGAGGATGATGAAACTGTTGAGACTATGTTCTCAAGGTTTCAAAGATTAGTTACAGGACTGAGAGTTCTAAATAAAGGATATTCTACGTCAGATCACGTGAGGTGTATTATCGCAAGCTTGTCATCCAAATAGAGGCATATGGTAACTGCATTCAAGCTTGCAAAGGATATCAACAAAATTTCTATAGAAGAAATTGTGAGTTATTTAAGAAGTTATGAGATTGAGCTAGAGAAGGATGAATCTCAGAAGAGAGGGAATCTGTTACGCTCAAATATGTCAAAAGATCTGAGAAGTACAAAGCTCTTCAAGCTAAAGATATTGAGGATTTAGAAGAAGATTCTGATGAACCTGGAGATGATTTGAGTTATCTCTATTGTCTAGATGGACTAACCATCTATGGAAGAGAAATCAAGGAAATAGGTTCAGAAGTACTAGAAGGACTAGAATTCGCTTTGAGTGAACTTCTGATCAAAGGAAGTCTAGTGGCAAAGAAGTAACTTGTTATGAGTGCAACGAGCCAGAACACTACAAGTACGATTTACCTAAAGTTTAGAAGGACAAGCCAAAGAAGAAAGCCCTGAAATCATGGTATTTTATAATAGAAGTACGATTTCCCTAACACTCCAAGTACGATTTCCATGAACTTTAGAAGGACAAGTACAATTTCTCATATGACTTCATACCAGAACAAACCCAAATTCACCCCTAATCAACATGTTATCATACAACTAACAACATTGTTACATCATTACAAGCATAATCCCATTATCAATTCATCATAAAACCCCAAACAATCTGCATACATATAAACCCCATATCAATCATAATGACAAGGATCACCCTCTTACCATAATTCCTAGCGGATAATCTTTTCTCTTAGTGTTCTACAACGATCTCCTTTGTTTCCTTGTGCCCTATCCTCTTCTCTTCTTCTCACAATTCATTTACGATCATACAATGAAATATCTTTTCCTTTTTTCCTTATTTAAACCTTAGGCCCCTAATAAGAACTTCCAATATTACCCTCACTAACTTCTCACAATGACTGCATTGCCCTTATTATTTCTACACCAACATTTATCTCAATTTTAATAATAATAATAATAATAATAATTCTAAATAATTATTAACTAATTATATAAATTATTAAATTATCCATATTCTCCTTAATTCAACAATACCCCATATCATAACATCACAACACACATCATACTCAACAAAACATCATATATTCACCAATACTTCACAAATACTCGTATTAAATCAATTAAAGATATAATTCTAAAAATTAGGGTGTTAAAAATCTCCCCCACTTAAAATATTTGTCCTCGAAATTACCTGAGGAAAATACAGTCGAGTACGACTCTCTCGTATGATCATCTCGCTCTAAGCCAAAATCCCATTAGAGTCCACCCATAATACCTTCACTAAGGAAAATTCTTTACCTACTGCTTCACTTCATGACCTTATATTCCATAGATGATCCTACAATTTTTTGGTTATCTCTCACTTGTACATCATCCATTAGGATCACATGCAAAGGATCCATAATGTACCTCCTCAACTGAGACACATGAAATAAATTATGAAGATTCGCAAGCGACGTTGGTAAAGTAATCCAATTTTCCACCAAAACTGTCATCTTTGAAATTTTATACGGACCAATAAATCACGAGGTAAGCTTTCTAGACCTCAAGGCTCTACCAACACCACCACCGATTAACTCTAAAAAACACATGCTCTCCCATTCGGAACTCAAGTGCTTTTATCTTCTTATCATGATAATTATTTTGATGACTCTAAGAACATCTCATATTATCTTGGATCATCTTGATCTTCTCAATCTTTTCCTGCACAGTCTCATGTCTGAGAAAATCACTCTCGCCTGTTATTATAATCTCATGTCTGAGAAAATCACTCTCGGTGACATTCCAATACTAGAATGGAAACTATTATTATAAGTAAACTCAATCAATGACAAGTGGTTATCCTAAGCTCCTCCTTGGTCTAACACACAAGCCCTCAATAAATATCCTAGCAATTGAATAGTCCTCTCTATATGACCGTTTGTTTATGGATGATATGCAGAACTCAACCTCAGCTTAGTACTACAAGCATTCTGCGAAGGTAAAATACCCTTTTTGGTCTCGTATGTTAACGCAAATGTTCATTTTAGTCCCTTAACTTTAAAAAGTTCATATTTTTCCCTGAACTCTTCAAAATGCTTCATTTTAGTCCTTTTTATCTAATTAGCGACGAATTTAGCAACCGATTTCTGAGTTTTCCATCGTTAATTAGATAAAAAAGACTAAAATAAAGCATTTTGAAGAGTTAAGGAATCAATGTGAACTTTTTAAGTTAAGGGACCAAAATGAACCCTGAAGTTAACATACAGGATCGAAAAGAGTATTTTGCCTTCTACAAACCTTCCCAGAACACAGACGTAAACCTTAGATCTCTAGCCGACACAATACTAGAAGGTATACCATGTAACCTCACAATCTCTTATATATATATATATATCATCTAACTTTTACATAGGATGGTTGATCTTCATCAGTTAGAAATGAGTCGACTTAGTCAACTTATCCACTATCACCCAAAAATAGAATCATTTCCCTTAACAGTCTTCAGAAAACCCGACATAAAATCCATGGAAATGTTGTCCCATTACCACTCTAGAATATTCAACGGTTGCATCAAACCCAAAGGATTATGATGTTCAATCTTTGACTTATGACAATTTAAACAAGCATATACAAACTCATCCACTTCCTATTTCATACCAGGTCATCAAATCAACTTCTTCGTGCCTTGATACATCTTCGTACAAGATGGATGAATAATTAACCCACTTAAATGCCCTTCCTTAAGAATACTCTTCTTAAGTTCTCGAACATATAGAACACATACCTTATCCCTAAATCCAATACTCCATTTTCATCAACTCGAAACTCTCCTCCATTACCTTGGTTAACTAATGTCAATTGATCTACCAAGTTTACATCATATTTCTAACCTTCTCAAATTTCTTAAAGAATACCACTAGTCAGTTTCAACATCCCTAACATCACACTATTAGGAGCCTTTAAACATACTAAACTCATATCTCAAAAATGTTTAATTAATTCCAGATCACACACCATAAGCATCAACATATGCAAAGACTTCTTACTCAAAGCATCAACTACAAAATTTTCTATACCAAGATGGTAACTTAAATCATAATCATAATCTTTCAACAACTCAATCCACCTTCTCTGCTCATATTCAACTATTTCTAATCAAACAAATACTTTAAACTCTTATGATCACTAAACATATCAAATGTAGATACTAACAGATAAGGTCTCCAAATCTTTAACTCAACCAACACAGTTTCCAACTCTAAGTCATGCGTCGGTGTTGTACCCTAAAATTTTCCCTCCCATTTTTAAGGTTAAGTGATTCAAGAAACATCCTCATGCTCAAGGTTATTCAAGATTGATCAGACAAACCTTATCCTAAGCAATTGACCTATAATTAGGGTTCTGCTTCTATGCAAGGAAATTGAACTTCTAAGGCCTCAAGTGGACTTCATGGTGTCTCATATGTCTCAAGGTACCCACATATAAAGAATCAATCTTTTTATCACAAGTTTGCTCAATCAACTACTTAGGTGTTTGAAAATTAGTTGTATTGGACAAGAAGTCATATGTGGTCAACATATAGTCAAACCTTATCATTTTTGTCAACATCAAGATTTTTGAAGTTACATTCATCATTTGATCAAGGGTTGATCATGTTTCATCAAGAAAACTCAAGACTCATCAAAAGTAAAAACTTACTAAATTAGGGTTTTCTTAAGAAGAAGTCAACTGAACTTTGACCAAGCATAACTTTCACATACTTCATTAGAAATTCCTCAACCAAAGCTTATTTTAAAGGAAATTCAATTCTCTACAACTTTGTCTCTTATAGTTTTTTCACAAAAAATGCTTCATTTGAGAGATACGGGCCAAGACATTATAGGTCCTTTCAAAAGTCAACAAAAAGTCATATTTTCTCAAAGAAGTGTAAATGAACATGGAATCTTCAAGTGAGATAAAACCAAAGATAGGTTTTAGAGGACATCTAAGATTTCTAAAATGTCCAAGATCACCCTCAAATGTTGAGCATTGAGCAAGATATGATTGGTGCAATTTTGACAATTTTTGAGAAGTGCATGAAATGGAAATTGAGCAATCTTGAAATTTTGGACTAATGAGCCTAAGTTTCGGGTTTCAAACATGCCCATGCCCGTAATTAAGACCTCTAAACCCATCCATTCATGACCCTAATTTTTAATTTATTTATCTTTGATTTTATTCATTTAAATTCAAAATAAATTAAATAAAATGTAAGATTGACGCATTATGTGTGTAGGGCCTTAAATCTACATTGCTTGAGGTCCAAACAAGCCTAATATGGCTGGAAAAAATGTACAAGAAGTTATTGATACAAGATTGGCCATGATTGGAAGATTTTTATTTTAATTTCCAATCAAATATAATTTCTCCATCAATGCAATATATTTCTTTCATAATTATTGACCTAATTATTTCCTCTATATATACACAAGATCGAAGCCAAGGATACAGTTCACGGTCTCAAGAACCCTAGAAATTCTCAAAAATTCCAAGTTTAGGAAAACTCAAACCTCATTCTCCATTTGGTTTCAATCCAAACCAAGCATCTATCATCATCTGAGATTCCCAAGAGTCCATCCCAATCATTTGCCAAGCGAGATCGTGCCCGGAACCCCCCCCACACGATTTGCACCGGTTGGTAAATTTTTGGAATTTCAAACTCTTAATTTATGCAATTTAAATGATTTCGGTGCTTACATACATGCTCAAACTAATGTTTGTGATTGCTTAGAACCGTCCTTTTTGAGTTTTGATGCAGGAATCAAGTTTCACCATTATTAGGGAAGCTTCGCCGTTGTATCTAGTTACATGCACTTTCAGGGAAAACAGACACCATCATTGAACTCGCAGGGTTCGATTTAGGGGGGTAGGGTCCTTTTTGATTGCTAACTCTTTCTATTTTGCAGGTTTGATTGTTAGAGAAATCGGAGAAGACGACCAGAGTTTGACTCCGGCGTCTTTGACTTTGGTTGAATCACCGGTGCGGACATGGTTGTGTATCATTGGCCCATTCAAACTCACTGGGTCCCACGCGATCGTTTTTTATTTAACTTTGATTTTATGAATTTAATTTCAAATATTTATTTATGAAGTCAAAGAAATAAATGGATGTATCACCATCCCAGTGGTTAAACGCGTGCACTTAAGGCTTACCCCTACCAGGTCGTGGGCTCGAGCCTGCCCTTTTGCGTTTTTTTTCATATTTTTTTCCAGATAATGCAGATTGTAAATATATTATTCAGAAGTCATCATTCAAACACCACAAGCGTGTGGCTTGGTGGCAAGCTTTTGGTACCTGCAACCTTGAGGTCTTGAGTTCAACACCTCCAGCCCCAAAATCAATTTTTTAACACTTGTTTTCTTCTTATTTTCTATTTCCTTTCTGATTTTCTTTTTTTTTTTTTAAATTTAATTTAATTTCTTTTCAAAATAAATTTAACCTAATTTAAAAAACCACAAAAATATTTTTATATTTAGTTTTAGGTTAATTAAATCTTAATTTAATTTTTGACATAAAATATTTTTATTTTAATTGTTTAAAATTATTTTCATAATTAAATTGTAAATAATTAGTTTTATTTCTTTTCCTATTTTAATAAATCACAAAAATCATAAAAAATATTTTTTAAATAGTTAGAATATTAGGGCATTTTGATATTTTTTTATTTATTTTCTCATCTTTATTTTTCTATTTTAGTTACCTTTTAAATTCTAGACAATGATGTATAGGTTGCACGGTTATTTTGTAATACCGTAGATTTATTTTCGGCATTTTCTAATTATGTAACTACTCATGGGATATAATAGTCTAGGTTTAAATTCCCGCACTTTATTTTCCTATACATATATTAACTGTTAGATATATGCTAATAGAATTGTATGGCAAGACTAAAACCAACGTAGAGAACCCTAATTCAAGATAAATAATTGAATTAAATAACCATTGCACACTTGCACCCTTACGGTATCCTCTCTTGTTGCCTTCGGATATTGGTCATGTCCCTCAACGTAGGGATATCTTAGCAAAGTTTCCTACGAATAACATCATCATAGTGTAATTGCAAGCTTCTCAAGTCATGTTTAAAGCCTTGATTTTGATGAAGACAACATGAATATCAACATTCAAAGGATGTGCAAAAAGTTTATCAATATCATATAAAACCTTTTTACAAGTCTTGAAGATTAGAAGAAGAATTATTAAAGAAACAACAATGTCAAAAGGTATCAATAATTCTTAAACTTGAATATAGATGTTCACAAATATGCATTCATAATCATATACATATCCCACATTTTTAACAATAAGAAAAACTATGTTTGAAATCCTTTTCAAAAAGAATTTTTGAAAATAAGCTTTTAGGAACCAGTTCTGACCTAACAGGGAACCGGGTTCCAAACTTGTGCAAAAAACACTTCCCTAGAATTTGTACCAGGAACCGGGTTGTATCTATAGGGGAACCGGTTCCTGCGTGTTATTTTTGAAATTCTGAGTTATAACGTTCACTAGGAACCGGGTTCCGCCTGGGTCGGAACCGGTTCCCAGCGAACCAGTACAGTTTGTCTTTTGTTTTTTGAACATAATTCGAATGATATTCTTTCATAATTGTATTGCATCTTTTCATATCAAATGACATGAATGAAGAGGTATTTGTGACATTATAAATAGTGCATATTTTTCAAATTCAAACTACTTTCTTCAATTAACAATTTTCATCATTCAAATTTTCATTATCTTACAAACTTTCAAGTGTTCTTACAAATCATAATTTTGTGAAACTTGCCATATACATTTTCATTAAGAAATCATTACAAGTTTCATACATTCATTTGTGAACATTTATAATCATTGCTTGAGAATTGGTTCTTTCTTGAAGAAGAAGATCAATCAAAGATTGATATTGCTCTCCATCTCTTACAAATAAACTATTGTATTACAAAAGGAAAGTATTCCCTTACTATCCAGGATTGTTGGAAGTAAGTGTTGTGATTTGAAGAGGATTGTTCTTCATTCACATTAGTGTTTGTTTGACCTTAAAGGTGTTAAGAACCTTTGGTCACCCTATAGGTTAGATAGTAAGCATAGGCTGTACAATCATTCTAAACTATAGTGAAATCTCTTTCGTGTTGGAAAGGGGACTGGAGTACTCTCGGATTGTGAGGGGAACCAGGATATATTGCCGTGTTCTTTACTTTTCCGCATTTATCTTTTTCATCACCATAATCAAGAAAAGATAAGATATAGTCAAAAACCTTCAAACACTTAACCACAAAAATTACTACAAGTATTCTCATAAAACCGAATAAATTTTTATACACCTAATTCACCCCCCTCTTAGGCACTCTTAGACTTACAATTGGTATCAGAGGAAGTTATAGGTAACTTGTTCCTAAAGATCCAGAATGGCTTCCGCAAATAGAAATCCAGTTTTCCAGGATGGTGGTAGTAACAACAAGCCTCCATTGTTTTGTGGTGAATACTTTGACTTTTGGAAAATTCGCATGAAGGCTCATCTTGAAGCGCAAGGAGAAGAAATATGGAATGCTGTTGAGAATGGTCCATTTGTTCCGGTTTGTGTTGTCAATGGTATTGGATCATCAAAGCCTAAAGCATCATGGGATGACGATGACAAGAAAAGAGTTCTCTTTGACAAAAAGGCAATCAATATTCTCCAAAGTGCTCTTAGTATGGATGAATTTTTTCCAGTATCGGCATGTACAACGACAAAAGAAATTTGGGATACTCTTGTAGAAACTCATGAAGGAACCGCTGAAGTTAAAAGATCTAGATTGAATACCTTGAGTCAAGAATATGAATTATTCCGAATGCAGCCCCGGGAATCAATCCTCGACTTGCAGAAAAGATTCGTGCATTTGACAAATCATTTGAAAGCACTTGGTAAGACTTTAACTAATGATGAATTAAATCTTAAAGTGCTTAGATCTTTAAACAGGGAATGGCAACCAAAAGTGACGGCAATATCCGAGAAGAAGAATCTATCCACAATGACTTCCGCAACTTTGTTCGGAAAACTTCAAGAATATGAGACGGAACTTGCAAGACTTGAAAAGCATGAAATCCAAGTAAAAGATTCAAAAGACATTGCTTTAAAGACAAGGATCAAATATCATGATAGCAATCAAGAGGATGAATCCACTAGTAGTGAAGATGATGCTTTTATCAAGAAGTTTGAAAAATTCCTAAGAAAAGAAAAGAAAAAGGATATCATTAAAATGGAATCATCATCAAGGAAAATTAAATGTTTTGAATGTGGAGAAAAAGGTCATGTCAAAAGTGAATGCCCTACACTTGAAAGGAAGAATAAACATTTCAAAGGAAAGAAGGACAAAAGGCCAGAGAAAGCATATATAGCATGGGATGATAATGAAATAAGCTCATCATCAGATAAAGAACATGCAAATCTTGCATTTATAGCAACACACAATTCTGAAGATGAAGAAGGCGAGGTTAGTTATGATAACTCTCTTTATGATAATGGTGCACAAGGTGCTATAGATGAACTATTAAATGAATGCAAAATTCTATATAGAACTATTTCATCTCAAAAGAAAATAATTTCATCTTTAGAAGAAAAATTTAAAACAATTGAAAAAGAATTTAAAGATGAAAGAGAAAAGATGATTAGTGATCAAAACAAATTTTGTATGCAATAATTGTGAATCACTTTCTTTCAAATTGTTCAATTAAAAGAGTCCTAGAAAGGTATGAAAAAGGACAAGTTGGATTGGAAAATGTTGTTAGCACACAAAGATATCCTAAAGATAAAAGTGGACTTGGTTTTTCAAAATTTTCTCAACCAAGTCCCAACAAAACTATCTTTGTTAAGGCTAATAACCAACCAATCCAAGAGAAAGTGAATAAGCCTAAAGTAGTTCATCATTATCCTAAAAATAAAAGAGTTGTTAAGAATAAATCTTATCCTCCTAGATATATAAGTAATTTTGAACCTACTTGTTTCTATTGTGGTATTAAAGGCCACACACCTAATGCTTGCTACATAAGAAACTTTAGTGTTCCAAGTGGGCATTATGTGTGGATAAAGAAAGGTACTAATTATGAAGGACCCAAAGCACATTGGGTACCAAATCAAACTTAATTGTTGTGTAGGTTTGCTTGGAGACCACTTCAAACTTTTGGCTTCTTGATAAGTGGTGACTCTAAGTATTTGATGGGTGACATAAACCATTTTTCAAATCTTGTTCTAAAGGCCAAGGGTTATGTCACTTATGGAGATAACAACAAAGGGAGAATTCTTGGAAAAGGCAAAGTTGTTGCACCACCTTTCACATCCATTGAAGATGTTCTTTAGGTTGAAGGACTAAAGCACAATCTTCTTAGCATTAGCCAACTTTGTGACAAAGGCTTCAAGATAAAATTTACAAAAGATGAATGCTTGATTATTGATGAAGTCACCAATGAGGTAAAACTCAAAGGTAGAAGAATTAATAATATATTTATGATTTCCCTTGATGATCCATCTTTGAAGGTAAAATGTCTCATGGCAAACAATGATGCTTCCTGGCTTTGGCACAAAAGGATTGCTCATATTCATATGGAACACTTGAATAAACTAATCAAGTATGATCTTGTCATTGGTTTGCCTAAGAGAAAATTTGTCAAAGATAGACTTTGTGTTTTTAAAATTTGTTTCACTCTTTTTCCCCATCCTTTTTTATGTTAACAAAGGGGGAGAAGAATATGCATATGTGTTGTTTTGTTTCAAAGAAATTGCAGGCCAAAATAACTATCATAAACTCACTCCAAAATTCAAAGAATCATGGACTTAGGGGGAGCCTACAATTTAGGGGGAGCCTTGCATTTGCTTAACATTTTTGCTACACAAAACAACATAAACATTTCAAGAATTGTTTTCAAGACTTGGTTGTCATCATCAAAAAGGGGGAGAATGTAATTGCAAGCTTCTCAAGTAATGTTTAAAGCCTTGGTTTTGATGAAGACAACATGGATATCAACATTCAAAGGGTGTGCAAAAAGTTTATCAATATCATATAAAACATTTTTACAAGTCTTGAAGATTAGAAGAAGAATTATTAAAGAAACAACAATGTCAAAAGGTATCAATAATTCTTAAACTTGAATATAGATGTTCACAAATATGCATTCATAATCATATACATATCCCACATTTTTAACAATAAGAAAAACTATGTTTGAAATCCTTTTCAAAAAGAATTTTTGAAAATAAGCTTTTAGGAACCAGTTCTGACCTAACAGGGAACCGGGTTCCAAACTTGTGCAAAAAACACTTCCCTAGAATTTGTACCAGGAACCGGGTTGTATCTATAGGGGAACCGGTTCCTGCGTGTTATTTTTGAAATTCTGAGTTATAACGTTCACTAGGAACCGGGTTCCGCCTGGGTCGGAACCGGTTCCCAGCGAACCAGTACAGTTTGTCTTTTGTTTTTTGAACATAATTCGAATGATATTCTTTCATAATTGTATTGCATCTTTTCATATCAAATGACATGAATGAAGAGGTATTTGTGACATTATAAATAGTGCATATTTTTCAAATTCAAACTACTTTCTTCAATTAACAATTTTCATCATTCAAATTTTCATTATCTTACAAACTTTCAAGTGTTCTTACAAATCATAATTTTGTGAAACTTGCCATATACATTTTCATTAAGAAATCATTACAAGTTTCATACATTCATTTGTGAACATTTATAATCATTGCTTGAGAATTGGTTCTTTCTTGAAGAAGAAGATCAATCAAAGATTGATATTGCTCTCCATCTCTTACAAATAAACTATTGTATTACAAAAGGAAAGTATTCCCTTACTATCCAGGATTGTTGGAAGTAAGTGTTGTGATTTGAAGAGGATTGTTCTTCATTCACATTAGTGTTTGTTTGACCTTAAAGGTGTTAAGAACCTTTGGTCACCCTATAGGTTAGATAGTAAGCATAGGCTGTACAATCATTCTAAACTATAGTGAAATCTCTTTCGTGTTAGAAAGGGGACTGGAGTACTCTCGGATTGTGAGGGGAACCAGGATATATCGCCGTGTTCTTTACTTTTCCACATTTATCTTTTTCATCACCATAATCAAGAAAAGATAAGATATAGTCAAAAACCTTCAAACACTTAACCACAAAAATTACTACAAGTATTCTCATAAAACCGAATAAATTTTTATACACCTAATTCACCCCCCCTCTTAGGCACTCTTAGACTTACACATAGTCCCTTCGATATAAAGATCATAGTCCCTCGATGACCCTCCGAGTTTCCTACAAAAAGATGATCATGTCCCTCTATGTTGCCTACGAATAAATGATGATAGTCCCTTCAATACAATTGCTAAGGTATCCTTAAATGTTGCCTTCAATGACCATACGATGACCCTACGCATGTCTCTTCATATCCAATGGATGGGGCTACCTACCAACTAATGGTATGGATAACACTATCCCTAAAGGAGAAGGAAAATAACAAGAACGACCTTTGATTGGGTAAATAACTCTTAATTGCTTGCTCACCAACTTAAATCATTTTCACAACTCCCATTTTCAAACAAATATTTTCAAACACTTCGTATACATTCTTGAGGAGTGATACAAGAATCATTAAAAAGTTAAAGTCAAAATATTTTCAAACAAATCACACACACAAAAGCAAGTTTTTCAAAAGTGAGCTAAGCAATTAAGAGCCCGTAGATAACTACGGATGAAAAGGGTGCTAACACCTTCCTTTTCATAACTTAACCCGAACTCAAAATCTATCAAAGGTCTTTCTGTTCTTTCACCTTTACTTATTGGATAAAAGAAAATTTGGTGGCGACTCTTGCTAACCACAACGTTTGTGATAAAACGCAAAACAACTAAGTCAGTTGTCCCAACGTATTACAGAACCGGCGACTTTGTTGAGGAGAATACTCAAAGAGGGTTACCTTATGGGTTTTAGATCACTTTTACTTGCTTTTTGCTTTGTTTGATTTAATTTAAGGGTTTATGCTTGGGTATTATCACTTGTGGGGATCCTACACCCAGATCCAAGTTTTCTTAGGTAAGTAGAAATAGATCATCGAGACTGTACATCATAGACCGACACGGTTAAAATGATGGATACAGTTAGTGTGATACTTTGGATATCCTGATGTTACTTAAGTCCAGTTGAGGAAACATTTGGCTTCTGCATGGTGTCATCAACACTAACTAGAAAGTAGCGAGATAGCCGTTTTTGGTGCAGACTGAAGTTGGTTGATACTCGAAGCTATGCTCATTGAGATTCAACTTTCGGGATGTTTTGGTCGGCCATTTGGGTTCCGCACTAAAATAAAGCCTGCGAGAAAGATTCGTGATATGAGATTCCTAGAACCCGATTACTATTATAAGACAGGTTGAGCCAACTTAACTTTAGTAAAAGGTATATGCCTATGGACCTCGTGTAAGCCTTTAAACCTAACGGTATTGTGTGACTTGTTTGTGTTTGCTCTTTATTTAAACATGACTGATCGCTGTCGCGTGCGAATCAAAACGAGTAATTTTTGAAAATGTAGTTTAGCGATAATGGCTCGAATCGTCTCACAAGGATTCTTGATTATTATTAACTGAAGGTAAATCGAATTAGGGGGTTGGATTGGTGCTCAATTAAGAAAAAGCAGAAAATAAGCGCTTAAAATAAGTGATTATAAAATAAGTCAATCTACCGATTCAGTTCCTACTATCATCGATTATTATAATTTTAATACCCGAAGCAAATTGTCTATTCCTATTTGGATACAAACCCTGTGATAAGCGCGATGAAGTTTGTGAGATGTACGATCCTATTGTCCGAATTAAGCAAACGAGATAAATTTTCATGGATTAAGCAAACATGATTGATCAGACACAACAACGAATTAAGCAAACGCGATGAGTCTAAGTTAGGATCATACAATCAACCAAATTGAATCAATATATTTCATGCAATCGAATTAAGCATACAATAACACAAAATATTCTTGAAAGGAATTAAACTGAAATTAACATTATAATAATATCAAGTGTTGGAACAATACATGATCGACTGGATGTTTAGTTCCACATTATAATCGTCAAAAGCAAAAAGTATTTTTTGAATAATGAAAGGTAATCTAAAATTATTGTAGCGGCTACTAGGTATAGCAAGGACAAGGATTCGGTCATAACCAACTGGTCAAAAACACAACCTAGGCCCAAAACTTAAATACAAAAATGCTTCAACTTCAACGACTTTTCAACCTTACTACATCTGAATTAGCTTCGCCACAACTAGAGAGTTGTAGGTCTTTATCTTAGCTTTCCACGCATGGTCAAATGCATCAATCTGATTCCTGTAGCTCAAGTTATAAATGTTTCCGCAAAAGCTGCAAATGCTGAAAATAAAGCACGAAAATTAAATTAAAACAAAAATAAACTAAATTCGAAAAATATTATAAAATATAAAAATAAATAAAGAAAAGCATAGAAATGATTAAATTCAAATATGGAAGAATGCGCATTAAAATGCACTGATCAATGACATCATGAAATCATATCATCATAATATTCCACTAACCATTTCAAGGACCTAGGGATTTATCTTTGCTCTTTGTCGTAGGTTTATGGCTTCCGCTCGCAGGAATGCTATCCAAATCAACTTGGTGGAGATACAAAGAGGAAATGTCCATGGGAGACCTAAGCATTAGGAGTTTTGTATTAAATTTCTTTTGTTATGATTTCAAGTTAACTAATAAGAATTTGTTCCTTTTGTTTACCAGATTTAAATCTCAAGGTCCTTGAAAACATTACATACCCATATCATATCATATCATAACAGGTATTCCAAAGATCGTTTTTCTTATCTATCACGCTGTTATTTCTTCAAAAAAATGACTCTCGAACAAACTATCAAAGATCTCCAGGCTCAGAATGCTTGGTTCCAAGAGATGTTTATCAACTTGGCCAAGGGGAAGGAATATCTGAAAGAGCTCCTCAGCGAGAAAGAGAAGAAGAAATCAAAGAGAACATCTGGTATTCTTAACATGGGAAGAAGATTCAAAGGTCTGGCTAAGGTGGTAAGAGAACTAGAGTTCCGAGAAAATGATGGGACTGTTAAGGCTGATAATGAAAGCAACCAAAAGTTTGACGAGGAAGAAGAAGAAGAAGACTATCTAGATGAACAATATCCTCCTGTTGATGAGAAGTATAAGAAACTCGAAGATTGTTTAATGTTGTGGAAAATCTGAAAATTTCAGGGCTGGATTTTGATGATTTAGGTTTGGTTCCAGGAGTGGTGATTCCTCACAAGTTCAAAGTTCCTATTTTTGTAAAGTATGATGGTATTTCTTCACTAAAACTTTGCCTGAAGGCCTATGTCCTGAAGATACAACCACACACTGCTGACAGGAAATTATGGATGCATTTCTTTAAAGAGAGTTTGTCTGGAGCTTAGTTTGAGTGGTATTATCAACTAGAAAATACCCACATTCATACATGGAATGATCTGGCGGATGCCTTTTTCAAGCAATATTAGTATAACGCTGAGTTGGCACCGACCCGGATGCAATTACAAATCATGTCTATGAGCCATGATGAGAAATTCAAAGAGTATGCCCAAAGGTGGAGAGATCTAGCAGGAAGAGTTCAGCCTCCTTTGTCTAGTAGGGAATTGATTGACATGTTCATGGGTATGTTGACAGGTCTGGGAGATCACCAAGCACCATATGGAAGTGACTATTTCTTGTGTGTGATGATTGATATTTGACTAATCATGATGTGTATACTTTGCTCTTTAAATATTGTAGGTGAATGGTGCACAAGTTCCACAGAGAGCTGATAGGTCCATGAGTGTATTTCCATGCCTTCTCTCATCAATTATCAATATTTTGAAAGTATTGTATCTCATTAAAGACTTCTCTTATCATCAAACATGCTCTCTTATCATGAACATATGCTTCACGCTTTAAAGAGATCATCAAATTCAAATAATTCTCCATCCTATGGTCATCTATCTTGAAACTAGGGTTTTGGACTTCTGAGAACCATATCTCGATGTTTGTGTGAAGTTTGTGGATGAATTCAAAGCCATTTGATTCTTAAGAGGACTTACAATTGAATATGCTTGGATCCAAGAAGTTTAATTTATTAAAATATTATTTTAGAAGACTATGACTGCCCACCTGTAATACGGTGAACTGACTTTGTAGGATTTTGTATCGCAAATGTGCGGATAGCAAGAGTCGCCACCGACTTTTCTTTTATCCAATTAAGGGAAGGTAAAAAG
Source organism: Vicia sativa (assembly GCA_021764765.1). NCBI lineage: Eukaryota > Viridiplantae > Streptophyta > Magnoliopsida > Fabales > Fabaceae > Vicia > Vicia sativa. The sequence continues at coordinate 56,141,089 of CM038796.1, read as the reverse complement.
TACAGAAAAAGACCTTCGTTAGATTCTGAGTACGGGAGAATAGTTATGAAAAGGAAGGTATTAGCACCCTTTCCATCCGTAGTTATCTACGGCTCTTAGTTGCTCTAGATCACTTTAAAAATTGCTTTTTGTGTGTTTGAAAAATGTTTTGAAAAAGGCATTTCGCTTTGACTTTGTAATGATTCATGTAGGAATGTATACAAAAGTGTTCGGAAATGTTTCGTTTTGAAAAGAGTTTGAACTTTGACAAAAGTGTGAGGTGTGAAAAGCATTTTGATAGAGCAAGCAACTAAAAGTCTTATTACCTACTCGAATGGTCGTTTTCGTGTTATTTCGTTCCTTTAGAATAGTGCTATCCATACCATTAGTTGGTAGGTAACCCTATTCGTTGGATGTAAGCGGGACATTCGAAGGACATCGGATGGTCATAGAAAGCAACTTGTAGGAAGTATCCTAGCACATTCGAAGGACTATCATCATTTTCGTGGCGACAATCGAGGTCAAGATCATATATTCGGAGCGACATCGTGGGTCTATGATCTTTGTATCGAAGGACTATGATGATTTGTTTAGAAGGCAGGTGCTAGAATACCTCTACGTTCGAGGACATGACCATTTGAATTGTAAGGCAACGAGAGAATTACCCTAAGGGGTGCATGTGTGAAAAGAGTGTGTTGATTCAGATATTTTATCTTGAAAATTAGTGAGCTATGTTGATTTTATCTTGCCATACACACCTAGTTACTAGCAATTTATAGGGTGCAGAAATTAAAATGCGGAATGTAAAGGTGCGGAAAGGTAAATGTCCTACGCTATTACATGGCTTTGGGGCAGATACATAATTTAAACTTGCGGAAAATAAAGCCCTAATTTAAACTATTACATCCCATAAACAGTTACATTATTGGAAAAAAGTGAAAACGGTAAAGAAACGTCTGAAGCGGAATAACCTGTGAAACGATAAGAGAAATCGGAAAAATATGATGAAATCGAAATAAGAGAAAATGTTAGAAAAAATGCAAATTTTTAATTGGAAAAAATATGACATGCTGGAAATAATATAAATATGCTAAAATAATTTTTTGGGATTTTTTTGATGCAATTTAATAATTTAAGATGAATTAAAAGTAATTAAAATGCGAAATTATGAATAAAAATAAATATGCATGCAAAATTATATTTTTTAATTTTATAAATTAAATAAAGATTTTCAGAAAATAAATGTAAAAGGAAAATGATTTTTGATGATTTTTTAATGCAGAAATAAAATTATGAAAAGAATTAAAAATGATGCAAAAATATTAAATAAAAGAAAATATGAAAAATAGTTGAAAAGTTTGAAGTTTGGAAAAGAAAATAAAGAACCGGTCCTGAGGAGATTCGAACTCATGACCCTGGAGGGTATCTTGGCACAAGAAGCGTCTTAACCACTGGGACAAGTGGCGTTTGATGTTTGAAAAGCTGGAAACAAATCAACATAAGTGATGACGCGTCAGGGGTGAGTTGAAAATCAAAGTCAAGCGTGGGGTCCATGTGGAACGAGAGCGAATCAAAGCAAGCTATCATGCCACGCAAGCCTCCCAGAGTCAACGGTCAGCGGGAGCCTTAGCTCCGGTCGTCTTCTCCGGTGATCAGAATGTCCAAACCTGCAAAACAGCGCGAATAAAAGGAAAAAGAAGACCTTGTCAACCTAAATCGGACCTTCTGAGTCCATTGGTGGTATCGATTTATTGAATCGGAGCCGGTTCGCTTCTCCGTTTAGAAAACCTAAGAATGGCAAAACGTGATTCTAACGTCCAAATCCACGAACGATTGCCCAGATCTCATCCATGGAACCTCATGATCACATTGAAAGCATTAGAAACGATTAAAGCACGCAGGATAATAAAATGCAAAAATAAAAAAGTTTTGAATATGTATGTATGTATATGCATTGATTCAGCTTGTTTTAACCATTGTTTTTGATGCAAACTTACTCATACTTACCCTTAGAGCACGATTGGATGGCTGAGAGAGGTTAAAAGTAGCTGGAAAACAAAACTCGAATTTTCAAGTTTCTTGAAAAATTTGGACAAAATAAGGGTTTGGCTTGAGCTAGGGTTTCGTCTTTTTGGCTTGGCATGTTGCTGAGTATTTATAGAGGCAATTTGGAGAGAAAAATGAGTGAAAAAAGATTCATCCATCAATGTGCAATATTTTTCCATTTAAAATAAATCAAATCTTTGAAAAAATTGATTTTCTCATGAATGCAAAGGCTAGCACGAATTTGGTATGAATTATGGGCTATCTTGGACTTCAAGTAAGATATAAATCCATTCCTTTTGAAAAAATATCTTATTTTCATATTTTACATGATTTAATTTTGAATTAAATGTTTTAAAATTCAAATATAAATCTTAAAAATAGAAAATTACCATGGCCAAGCATTTATGGGTCAAAAATCATGTCATGAACAAGTTTGGACCAAAAGATTTTAGGCCCATTTGGAAAATTTTGCATTTTGACCAAAATGTCCTTTTGTGCAATTGTCCAAAATTGCCCAACTTCTGAATAGTGTATCTTGCTCAATTTTCCACATTTTTGAGTGTTCTTGGACTTTTTGGAAATCTCTAAGAGTCCTCTAACCAACCTTTTTGGTATCATCTCAATTGGAGTTTCCATGCTCAATATATGTTCAAAACAAAAAGTTGACTTTTTGTTGACTTTGAAAATGACCTGTAATGTTTTGAGCCATACCTCTCAGATTAAGCATTTTTTGGACATTCTTGTGAGACATGAAGTTGTAGAGAATTGAATTTACTTCAAAACAAGAGGTAGTGGAAAACTTTCTGAGAAAGTATGAGAAAGTTATGATCAGTCAAAGTTCAGTTGACTTTTCACCTAGAAACCCTAATTTAGAAAGTTTGACTTTTGAGCAAATCTTGAGTTTTCTTGATGAATCATGATCAAACCTTGATCAAATGATGAATGTAACTTCAAAATGGGGATGTTGACCAAAAATTATGAAGTTTGGTGTATGTTGACCACAGTTGACTTTTGTCCAATAGAGCGATTTTCAACCATCGAGCAATTATGCGAGGAAACTTGACTTGTAAGGCTTGAAACTTGACATGGAGAATCTTTAAAGCATATGAGGAGGCATGAAGACCATTGGAGATGTTGGGAGTCTATCTTGACCTGAGAATTGCCAAACCCTAGTTTGGGTTGATTGTCTAGGAGAGAGTTTGTCTGATCAACTCTTGAGGAATCCTTGAGTATGGATGTATGAAATATCTTGAGAGGATGGAGGGCAAATTTTGGGGTATGACACCACCCTCTAGATTGATGCTTCATCTATCTTGCATGACTTCAAAGGATCATAACTTGGGTATTTCTTGTATCCTTGAGCTCATTTTTCTTTCAAAAAATTAACTTAATGATGTCTAATACAACTTAGTTCAATTGTTGAGAAAATAAAATGCTTGGAAACTTACCTATGAGGTCAAAAGAACACAAGTCTTTGATGAATTTCTCAATTTTTGGTAAATCAACTTCAAATGAACATATCTTGATCATCATTTATCATTTTGAGGTCATTATTTTTGCACAACAATATTGAGGATGTGAACTTTATCTCCATATAAGCCTTGAAGATTGAAAGTGTTTGAATGTTTCTTGAAGAAGTCAAAATATTATAGGTCATTTCACAAATTTTCATCAAATTCACAAGATCATAACTTTCTCAATTTTTGGAATTTTTGAGTGATTATTTTTGTCAAATGTTCCTTGGGAGGTCAAATTCATTTCATATTTGATAATCAAGAGCAAATTTTGAGTGGAAGACCATGTTTGGATTGAAAACATTATAGGTCATTTTTTTGCCGAACTTAGAATTTTATCTAAGTGTGAAAATTTCAGATGGTTTTGGTGATTTCAAATGATCACAACTTTCATCTCAAGTTACCAAATGATACCTTTCAAGTGCATTGTGAAGCTTGCAATTTTAGCTTTCAAAGAGCCCAAGATTGCGGATCCTTGAGCAATAAGCCATACATTTTTGAAGGAGGCTCCATGTCATCCAATTTTTGTTTCGAATCAGAAAAATTATAACATATAAACTTGGATTACAAGGTAAATTACACAAAGTTTAGATGCTAAACATGTTTAACTAATTGTCCACATGCGTTTTGATGCAAATTGCACTTGAAATGACGTCATTTTGATGCCATTCGAGTCACACGTTTCGCATGATTTCAGCTAGCTCATTTTGCACAAATTCACCAACATTCCTTCTCATTTTCATCACCACTCAATCTCCTATAAATAGAGGATCATTCCTCACTCATTTCCTCAAGCTTTAATAGCCAAAAATCCTCTATCAAATTTCCTCCATAACCAGTTTTTATGTAACTTCGAATTCGTGTTTAGACCACTTCCAGTTTAAAATTGACCCTTGATTCTTCTTCCTTGAACATCACTGAAGCTAACATAACAAGAATCGTGCCTTGAAGCCTACAGAATCGTGCTATCCAAATCCAGTTTCAGAGCTCTAAAAGTGAACTTCGTTCAGGTAAAAATCTCCATCAAACCTTGTAAAATAAAGCATCATTGCACTCTCCTCATCTCCCTGATCCTTGTGATTTTCACCATTTGCATTTTCATCAAGTATTGAATGAGAATTTCTTGAAACAAGTTCTCGCTATTATTCCTGTTTTTTCCAAATTGGTCATGATAGAGGTGAAATAAATTTTTCACAAGGGTACCATTAGAATCATCTTGAAGAGGATCACGTATGGATGAAGGCTAGAGGTTGAAGACTGGAGGTTGAAGATGACCTACGTGTCTATCTTCAACCAATGAAGGCGTGACATGTAATTTTTTAAAATTGATCTGGTGTTTTGATTCTACCATACGCGCGTGATGTGAGCCCTTGGATCTGATTAGTTTTGTGAGTCGGACTCCATCCAACGCGCAACATTACTTCTGATTTTATTTTTTTAATTTTTATTTAATTGGTGCTCCGGTGTGATTTCCAAAGAGGTCCATATCAAGCACAGCGCGTATGATCCATTCGATTAGTTTACTAACGTGTTTTGACTATGATCAGATGGTCCATATTTTTCTGTTTTTATTTTATTTTCTGATTTAACTTTTTTTAAAATGTTTTAAACTTCAAAAAAGCATATAAAATTCATTTCTAGTCCAAAAATCATGTTAAAACTTGACAAAAATATTTTGAAATATTATCTTTCTGAATTTTATTTTTTTCATAACTTTATTTTCAAATTTGATACTTTTTATGATTTTCCCTTTTATTTGATGTTTTTAATTGTTTTAAAATACCTTTTGACATTTAAAAATTCTGGAAAAATTGTGGAAGGATCCAATGTCCATTTGACAAATATTGGTGACCTCTTTTTATTTTATTTCTGATTTTTACTAGTTTTTGGAACTTGGGTGTTGATAGGCTTTTAGCCAAATCCACCAAGAGAGTTGATTGATCTTGACGAAGTTAGACCGAATAAATTCATCTGACGCAAAATAAAATTTGAAAATATTTTCTTCTTCAGCATATTTTTTTCTTTTTGTCCCGACTCGGAGAAAGTGATCAATTGGTGGCATGAGCTTTAATGTTCTAACATAAACCCCAAAAGATGACTTGAGCTTTGGTCTTGGTTCAACACCTGTGGCGCTTGTCGTGTGGTCGCGTTGATTTCTAATCAAGCTTCTGGAAAGTTTCCACTAACCTTGTCCATTTGAAATTCTCAATCATCTTTGATCAAGTGATATGATAATTCCAAAACTGGTGATATACTTGACGAAAAATAATTGAAACTTGTCGTGTGGTCGCGTTGATTCTATCAAGCTTCTAACAAGTCTTCATGCGTAAGTTTCAAGATGGCCACCTTGTTGACGACTAACAATTAACAATTCGATGATATACTTGGCATGTTTCAAGATGGTCATCTTACTAACCTTTAATTAATTGCTTTTACTTTATTGTCCTTTACTTTCCGCAATTATTTTTATGCACCTTACTTTTAGCATTTACATTTCATGTCATTTTTTCTTTGCTCATTTGAGCATTTTACCTTCTTGTTATTTTGAATTTGCTCACTTGAGCTTTATTTTTCTTTTCTAAAATACCTAATAATTCAACTTAGACATAAAAAACTTATAATTGGACTTGGTTACTATCCTTGTGCTTGGAGCTTGATCTTTGGACTTAGGATTAAGACATTTACCTCATCTTGGAGATTTGTGTGCCCTCGGTGTTATTCTCTCTTGTCTGATTATTATCTTTATATGCAGGTTACTCCGTTATACTCAATTAAGAGTGGATTTCCTCAAAATATAGTCGTTACTCTGCCCATTTTTCTTAAGACAAGAGTTCACCTAAAAGCATGGATTTATCTGAAGCTTGTGTTTTTTCTCCGTTTATTTGTTGCTTATGTGGTAATTCAAAGGATGGGATGTGGTATTGGATCTTGATGTCAAGTACTAGTCTTCTCCCCCGGTTAGATCTTTTCTTTACCCTTACCTTTTACTTTATGCACTTAGGTTAGCCTCTTCATCTCCTCCTCATTCTTTAATTTTCAAAATCTTCCCTCTTTTTCAAAGGATTTTTGTTTTCAAAACTCAAACCGCTTTCATAAAAAAACATGGACTTAGGTCCATGATTTTTCAAACTTGTTTTTCTTAATAAACTTTCAACCCATTTAATAATATCTTGACCATTTCTCATAAGACTAAAAAACACCTAACCTAATTCAAACCTTTTGAGCTCTTTGTAGCTTTTCTAAACTAACATTTTTTTTAAATGAACCAACACACAAATTTGGTCTTTTTTTAGCCGAACTACTTGGTTATGATTTCAATATTGCACATTGTTGGTATGTAGGCTGGGCGCTTTGGAAGTTCTATCAAACCAAAAATTATAAAAATACTTCTTTTCTCCCCCCACCATCCATTTTGTACATACTCTTTTAGCATATATACAAATTTTCAAAAAAAAGGTTCCTGCGGAGTATCGTAGATGTTTTGGGTGCCTAACACTTTCCCTTTGCATAACTAACCCCCGGTCCCAGATCTCTGATCTTTTTGTTAGGATTTTATTCGCTTTTTTTCCTAGTCCTTTGGATAAAATAAAAGCACGGTGGCGACTCTTTGTTAATTTTTGAGTTAAGTCAATTCAATCGCTTAGACTCGCAGTTTTTGCCGATACAAATACGCAGCGCGACCTATCCTTGGCACCGCGATCTTTGCATAAAAACCCAGTTCACGCCGCGTCCACATGTTGGCGGCGCGAGCTGAACGAAACAAAATGTTTTGCTGCGTGAACAGCATTGCCCGAACACAGTTAACGCCAAATTTTTCATTCGACTCAATCTCAGATCGAAAACCAACTATCACAACTTATGACAACGATTACCACAACCATTCACTCGTATAATATTACCACAAGGTTATTTAACTTAATATCACGAAAAAATCATTCAACCTTCTATAACAACTTATTTATCATCACAAGAATCCCATGACACTATCTACAACAATCTATTACTCTATCGTCGTTCCAACATCGACATCCTAAGCAAGGCTACACTAATTGACAACTTCGCAGTCCACCAGCAACTCTAAAACATCACAACCTTCTAAATTACATTTTCTAAAAGTTTTATCCTTTTTATTTAACAGTTCACCTTCAGAAACATCAAGAATTCTCATTCTACTTATATACCAACAACCTCTACATTACTCCTCATCCTTCAAGAAATAAGCATCAACAATGTCTGATCATGCTCCATCAAGACGTTCCAATTTGATCCACAAACAAAATCTTGAATCCATGTCACCTCAGAAAACAACACAACTTAAACAAAACTTGCACTATTGCTACCAGTAACATACAACACCAGCATATTACAATCGAAACATATCAGAAGCAAAGCTTCTCCAAACCACCTCTTGCTATAAGTGATCGAAAACAACAAGTACCGACAGTGTTGTACACACTTGTCGCATACTAAGGATAAACAACATTAGACAACAGGTCGGACGGATCGACCTGCTCTGATACCACTAATGTAACACCCCAAATGTACCCATCGAATAATATTCAAATTAGACTGTGGAAAAGATAATCATGCAAGAGATGTCACATTTACTTCATAAAAAAACATACATTTGTCACAACTACACAGATACATAACACTTAGATTAAGGATGAACTTATAACAATGTATTTCCATTTAATCAATTACTCAAATAAACAGCGAAATTATAATTCATCACCAGTAACAACTTTGCTTCTTTTATTCAATGGAAACAACTTCAAATCATTATCATTATTCACTTAACAAATATTCACATTATTCATAAACTTCTACAACTTAAGCAACAACGACAATTAAATAACAACGTTCATCCCCCCGAGTGTTACGTATCAGAGCAATGACACCGACTTGGACTAACAGCAACTAATTCTTTATTCTCGAATACCTACATGTTACTAGTATAAAGGCAACGGAGAAACAAAGGAAAAGGGTGAGATATCTACCAATATAATCGAATTCATGATAAATAGTATATTAGAATGTAGATCATATAATTCACTGCTTCACATAATCCAAACAATAGTTATGACGACAACACCAACAACGATTATAACAACAAATATACTAACAATTAGCAATAACAACAATTATAACAATAATTATAATAACTATTACACATCTTACCACAGTACCTGTCACATCAAACCGTTAGCATAAATTCACTCAAAGTCATCAACAATGTATTAACAACTACATCGTCAATGCAACACAACACTTATCACAACAAAGTCATCAACAACAAACCCATTTATAATGTGACTCTTAACAATGCACATGCATGTGGTACCAATGGAGTAAGAATCCCAACGTAATCATTTTCCAGTTTACCGAGGCACAAGGCATAAGCCTTCAACGTAATCATTATGCCCCTAACGGCCAACGTGTTTTGCCAATCCAAGCCAACATAATATGCAAATGTATGTATGCGACCACAACATCAACTCAATCAACTACGGAAATTCAACGGCAACACACAAAAACAACGTAATCCCAATTTAACATTGGCCTTAGGCCTACAACGTAATAAACATATCAACGTAATCTCAATTCAACACTGGCCATAGGTCTACAACGTAATCAACATATCAATGTAATCAACGTAATTAACAACAACTCATCACTGGCTAAAAATCCTACAACTTGATATCAACATGTCAACAACAATTCAACACACTGGTCATAAGCCTATAACTTAGTATCTCAACAACACAACACTGGCTATAAGCCTCCTACTTATTTATACCAATACTATTATTATAAATCTTATTAATACCACTTGCTACCAACATATACTACCTTGATCCATTTAATAACCCACTACTAGTTACTACATTAATCTCCTAGTAACTTATTCTACAATTCAACTTATAATCATTCGGATTTGTTTTCAACTAATTCTAGTTAACTACTTGTCGGTTAAAATTACTAGTATTTTCGACTCTATATTGCTATCAACAACCATTCAGCTACTGTCAGCGTTCATATAAGCTACATAATCCAATTGAACCAACTTAATTTAATTGATCACCATAAAACCATATTATCACTTTATTAATATACCTTCTACCAATTTTAATTGCTTATCTTAGTTGATTATAATGGCCTATTAATTCAATTACCAGAACCAATTTCCCAACCATTACCAATCATTATTTTACTCAAGCTAGCCTACTAAAAGTCAACTACATCAACTACTCGGTTTGGGCAGAATTCAGAAAATATGTCCAAAATCGCACATCTGTGATGAACCCATCTGGCGCGCGACTATAGCAGAACTCGATTCGTTGAGTCCACCATTGGTGCCTGTGAGCGAAACTCAGTGGAATTTTCTGCGCTGCTAGCATCTTCCTCATACCTCCATTCCCAATTTTGGCACCCAATCCACTCACAAACCAGAACGATTCAGTACAATGTAATAGCAACATAAGGAATCAACCCAGAACAACACATACCAATTCATATAACCAATTTCATGGATTATCAAGCATCAATTTGGAATCAAACTACAACAATCTAAACACCAAAATAGAGTCAAAACCCCACCCTTAGATGGATTCAACGGCAGTTCAACTCTATGATCGCATCCTAATTTTCGGTCGAGTGCAAGCCTTTGCCCCTTTGCCTTTTCCCTACAATTCATCGATCGATTCCTTTTTCGCAAAACATTTGTTCCTACCTCTTTCTCCAAAACCTTTGTTTCCTTGTCCTCCCAATTGATACGTAACAATGCTTAGGTTTTCGTTTTCCGGGACTTGCATATATCACTACTAACCTTATTTTTCAATTAACCCAAATAATAATAATATAACTACTATTATTCCTTAATGGGCCTATTTCTTACACCTCCCAATTGCTTCATACCACCACACAATAATCCAACCCATTTAATTAAAATATTCTAACAAATAAATCATATTATTCTTAATATTATTCTTTCGATCAACCAACTACAATCCGACTTTAAATTAATAATCCAAATACGCCTCTTAAAATAATACTGACAAATCTAATTTCGGCTAACTCCAATAATTGAATCTGTAAATAATTTAATTAACTAGTTTAATTAAATTCGGGGTGTTACACAAAACGCAGAGAGTATTCCAAAATAATATCTCTTGGTCCTTCCAGAACTATATCGGCCTCGCTACCCTTTAAGTTCAACAAACCATCCACAGAGAGAACTCATTTCGTGAATGCCTATTCTCCTATCGGGGAACTAAATAAAATCCGCCAATAATTGGGACTTTATGCTGGTCCGAGGAGTAAACTCGATGTCGTACTCAGAAAGGTCTACCGTCCAAGACACCATTGTCCTGGCTAGATATGACTTCTTGAATATTTGCTTCAAAGGAAAATTTGTTTTTACTATGATGGAATGACCCTGGAAGTAGTGCCTCAACCTCCGCGCAGTTTATACTAGTGCCAGAGCTAGGCGTTCGATCTTTTATTATCTTAATTTAGCCCCTCTTAATACTTTGTTGACGAAAAACACTAGACGCTCTCCGGTCTCCCCATCTTGGACCAACATTAAACTGATGGAACTGTCTGAGACAGCGAGGTACAAAACTAGAGGAGCTGATAGGAACCTCTTCACCCCCTGGAACGCTTGCTCACATGCCTCTGTCCATTCGAAGTCAGCCCTTTTCCTGATTGCTGCAAAAAAGTGAATCGATTTATCACCTGCGCATGATAGAAACCGAGACAGAGCTGTTAGCCGACCAGTCAACTGTTGAACCTCATGAATGGTAGTAGGACTCCTCATGTCCATTACTTCTTGGCACTTGTCGGGGTTAGCCTCAATTCTCCGGTTGGTCAACATACACCCAAAAACTTGTCAGCCTATACCCCGAATGTACACTTGTTTGGATTCAAACGCATATTATACATTCGTACTGCCACAAAGGTTTCCTCTAGATCTAGGACATGCTTCCACTCTTCAACTGTTTTGATAACCATGTCATCCACATAAACCTCAATATTTTTCCCGATCTGTGGAGCAAACACCATACCCATAAGTCTCTGGTAGGTTGCTCCAGCATTCTTCAGGCCAAACAGAATCACCTCATAGTAATAATTACTTTGATCTGTCATGAAAGTTGTTTTTAATGCGTCTGTCGGGTTCATCCTGATTTGATTGTACCAGGAGTAAGCATATAAGAAACTTAACAGGTGGAAGTCGGAAGCTCCATTTATCAAATGATCAATGTGTGGAAGAGAATAGAGATCCTTTGGGCATTCCTTGTTGATATCTATGAAATCTATGTACATTCTCCACTTCCCAATTTTCTTGTTGACCATGACCACGTTGGGCAACCAAGTCGGGTATTGAAAATTGTAACACGATGGGAGAACTGACTTTTTTGTTGTGTTTTATTGCAAATATTGCGGATAGCAAGAGTCACCACCGACTTATTTTATCCAATAAACAGAAGGTGAAAAGAACAGGAAAAGACCTTCGTTAGATTCTGAGTATGGGAGGCAGTTATGAAAAGGGAAGGTATTAGCACCTTTTTCATCTATAGTTATCGACGGGCTCTTAGTTGATTAGCTCACTTTAAAAAATTACATTTTGTGTTTGTGTAGTTTGAAAATGTTTTGAAAAGGGCATTTTGCTTTGACTTCGTAATGATTCTCATTGGAATGTCTACGAAGTGTTCGGAAATGTTTGTTTGGAAAATATTTGACTTTGTAATGATTCTCGCTGGAAAGTATACAAAGTCTTTGAATTTTTTTTGAAAAGTGTGAGTTGTAAAAAGTATTTTGATTGAGCGATCAACTAGGAGTCTATTACCTACTCAGAATGGTCGTTTCCATGTTATTTTCCTTCTCCTTTAGAATAAGGCTATCCATACCATTAGTTGGTAGGTAAATTTATTCGTTTGGATGTGAAGGGACAATCGAAGGGTCATCGTATGGTCATAGAAGGCAACATTGTAAGGATACCTTAACAAATTCGTAGGGACGATCATCACTTTTCCGTAGGCAACAATCGAGGGACGAGATCATATATTCGTAGGCAACATCGAGGGTCATCTAGGGACTATTATCTTTGTATCGAAGGGACTGTGATGATGTTATTCGTAAGCGTCTTTGCTAATGGTATCTCTATGTTCGAGGGACATGACCATTGTATTCGAAAGGCAACGATAGAGGATACCCTAAGGGGGGTGCATGTGTGAAAGAATGTGTTTGATTCAGATATTTTATCTTGAGATTTGAACTGATCTAGGGTTGATTTTATCTTGCCATACAAACCCTAGTTACTGAAAGTTAAATATATAAAGTTTATAGGGTACAAAAAGTAAAGGCAGAATGTAAAAGTGCGGAAAGTAAATCCTACGCTATTACATGGCTTTGGGGCAGATACATAGGAGTGCGGAAAGTAAAGGCAGAAATGTAAATCTACGCTATTATAGAATAAAACTTTGCGACTTATACATCATTTCTAGAATTGTAAACGCAAAATAGTAAACAAATAATCATTATGATAAGAAAAATATTAGTGAAAATGTTTTGGAAATTAGTAAAAAGGTTTTTTAGGTTAGTAACCCTAATTACTAGAAAAGAAATTATTTTTTGGGGGTTTTGCGATTGATTTTAATGAATAAAACCTAATTCTATGTTAATTAACATTTAATTAGAAAAATAATTGAAATATGAAGAAAAATAAAATGTTTTCTTTGTCAAAAATTAAAGGCTTAAATGCACTTTCGGTCCCCCTAGTTTCAAAATTCTAAAGTTTAAGGCCCCTTAGTTTAAAAGCCAGGTTTTTGGTCCCTCAAGTTTACTAGAGTTGGGATTTTTGCAGTCCCCCTCCATCCGGCTGTGAGTTTGATGACTTAGCAAGGGGATTTTTAGCCATGTCATGCATTCTAACATTAAATAATTTGATATTATTCTAAAAACATTAAAAATTATTTTTTTATATTAAAAAAATATGTTAAATTAGGGTACATTTTCATCCCCAATTATACTTAACACATTTTTTTAATATAAAAAAAGTAATTTTTTTTTAATAATATCAAATTATTTAATTTTAGAATGTATGACATGGCTAAAAATCCCCTTGCCAAGTCATCAAACTCACAGTCAGATGAAGAAGGACTGCAAAAGTGCATTTAAGCCAAAATTAAATAAAGGTTTTTGAAGCTAAATCTAAAATTAAAACATTATTTAGGATTTTAGAAAATAATTTAAAAATTAATTGAAAAGAAATTAAATTGGTTAGAAAATTGAAAAGAAATAGAAAAAAGTCAAGAAAACAAGTTGTAAAAAAATAGAATGGCCCTAGTAAGTGTTGAATTCGTGACGTGAGGGTCACAGGTTCAAAATTGTGCCACTACACCATCTACCAGTGGTGTTTAAATCACACTCCTAGGTGTAAATATGTGTAACCTGTAGAAATCAGAAAATTTTGAAAAAAAGTGCAAAAGGGCAGGCTCGAACCCATGACCTGAGGGGTGAAAGGACTAAGTGCGTGCGCTCTACCGCTGGGGCGTCCATACATCCACTCATAATAACACATGCATAAATATATATTTGAAACTGAAATCTAGAAATCCTAATTAAACAAAACACGCTCCAGGTGGGACCCTGCATTTTTGAACAAACCAATCGCGATGCTCTATTTGGCCACGCTAGCCCTTGTCGGAGTCAAACAAGACTGCAGACACCAGAGTCAAAATCCGGTCATCTTCTTCGATAGCCACGATGGTCAATCCTGTAAAATAGACAAAATCGAATAAAAAATAAAACCATATCCCCATAATTTGACCCCTGCGAATCGATTGGCGGTATCGGTTTGCCCTGAAAGTCCCTACATCATGAGTTTCAAAGCTTTCAACAGTTTTTCTCTAAAAATAGCAAATCCTTCTTCCTATGTCAATGCTAAAAAGCAATGATTCAAAACGATTTCAGACATCAATATAAACACATATGTATGCCTAGAATCAATAGATATGCCATGAAACGAAAAATTTAAATTCAAAAAGACTTGCAAATCGGTGAATTGGAAGGAGGTGTTCTAGTATGCTTTGGCCTTATGTGAGTTCTTGGATCATCTCCTGGGAACGTCAGGATAATGATTGAGTGCTTTAAAAGGCTTGAGAATGGCTGGAGAATAGGGTTCGAGTTTGCAAGTTTGTATGAAATTTTTGAGAATTCTAGGGTTGCTTTTGGAGGCAAAGATTCGTGTCCCATTGCATTTGATCATGTTAGGTACTTATAGGAGAGTAGAATTAGGTCAACAAAAGAAGGAAATATCGTGCATTGATTAGGATATATTCCATTGAAAATTAACACCAAATATTTCCCTTTTGGTCTTCAATCAAGCCAATATCTTGAATATCAAGTCTTGCACAAATTTGTGGGCTTCCTTGGTCTTCAAGTCAAGTAGAAATCAAGCCCAAATTATCTTATCCTTTTCCTTTATATTTTACTTAATTAAATTTGAATTTTAGACATTAAATTCAAAAATAAATCAAAAAAATAAAGGAAGGCAGTGCAAATAAGTTTATAGGTCATGGGCCATCTCAAGAATAAGTTTGGATCACAAAATCTTAAGCCCATTTGGAAAAAAATTGATTTTGCTAAGTATTTTTCTTCATGCACCTCTTCAAGACTGTCAAACTTTCAAAACTTGTATCTTGCTCAATTTTAAACATTTTTGAGTTTTCTTGGACTTTTAAGAAATCTCAAGGTGTCCTCTAAACACTCCTTTTGATTTCATCTTCATTGAAGTTTCCATGTTCATGTACACTTCCTTGCAAAAAGATGACTTTTGTTGACTTTTAGAAGAACCTATAATGTCTTGATCCATAACTCTCAAATGAGGCATTTCTGGTCAAAGCTTGTGAGACATGAAGTTGTAGAGAATTGAATTCCCTTAAAAATGAGCTTTTGTGGAAAAACTTCTGATAAATTATGTGAAAGTTATGCCTTGTCAAAGTTCTGTTGACTTTTTGTCCAATACAACTGATTTGGAAACTTTGACTTTTTATCAAATCTTGACTTTTCTTGATGAATCATGATCAAACCTTGATCATATGATGAATGTGACTTCAAAATATCTACGTTGACCAAAAATGATGAAGTTTGACTGTATGTTGACCACAGTTGACTTTTGTCCAATACAACTGATTTTCAACCATCTGAGCAATTGACTGAGTAAACTTGACTAGTAAGGCTTGAAACTGGACATGGTGATACCTTGAGACATATAAGGAGGTATGATGACCACTTGAAGCAATAGAACTTGATTTTGTCTTGAGAGAAGCAAAACCCTAGTTGTGGGTTGATTGCTTAAGAGAGGGTTCATCTGGTCAACCCTTGAGAAATTCTTGAACATGGAGATGTGGATTGTCTTGAGAAATAGGAGGGAAATTTTTGGGGTATACCAAACATCCCCAATGAACCTGGATTTCATCAACTTACCAACTTCCTCCATAATTGCTCTCCTTTTTCTTCACCACTCTTCCGCTTTCGTTGCGACACGGGCTTGACATCAGGGTCTAGAACCAGGTGGTGGTGTAACGCCTCGAATTTAATTAATTGGTTAATTAAATTATTTAAGAATTTGATTATTGGATTTACTCGAAGTTCGAGAATCAATCGGATTGGTCGATATTATTTTGGGAAACGTATTTGGATTATTAAGTTGAAGTCAGATTTTATTCAGTTAGTCGGAGAATTAATAAAGTTGATTATGTTGAAGTAATATTATTATTATTATTATTATTAATGGAATTTTATTAAATTGAGTTGGACTTTAATTGTGGTATCGCAAAGTAATAAGGAGGTGTGTCTCTTAGGCCCATTTAGATTACTAAGAGATTGAATAAAATATTATTATTATTACTAGTGGGATTATAAAAGAGAAGAGAAAGAGGGTCATTAGAGGAAAAAGAGAAAAAAAAAGAGTAGGGTTTTGGAGAAGGAGGCAAGAGAAAAGAAAGTGTTAGAGCCAAGGTTCTGGAAATTCGATCAAGGTTTAGAGCTGCCATCAAAGAGGTAAGGGTGGGGTTCTAACTCTATAATAGGATACTGTTTACTGTGGAAAATGGTAAGCAAGCGTTGGTCCTCCCTATGTCCTAAAACTATGGTTTACTCGCAAGATCGACCAGTTGATCTTAAGACATCTACTAAGATTTTTTATAATTTTCTGGTTCTGTCAAAATATGCCCTAGTCAAAAAACAATTTTCTAAGACCAAGCGAACAAGTACAACGGATTTCCACACAGAGACTTCGACCGAATAACTGGTAACTCATGACCGACAGTAGATTCCGGACGAAATAAGACTCAACGAACTAACCAGTTGGTGACTCGTGACCGACAAGCAGTGTTGAAAAGTTCATGCAAAGTAGGAGAAACCTAAAGACTTTGCTCGAAAATGAATACGAAAAAGTAAAGACATTAAAAAGATAACGTGAAAATATAAACTGATTGCATTGAAATAAAGGTGGTGATTCACGTACATCAAAAGCTTAACGACTCTTTCTTCCTTAAGCGCAAAATTGGGCAGAGTTTTGGTAAGCAGTTTTAGCATATAAGAAAACACACATAAAAACTACAACGAAGTGACTTATTTATAGTAAATTACAAGATAATTGTTTAAGGAAATCTACAGATGAAATTGAAACTAAAATGTAACTGCTACATAAGATTTTGCCATCCACTTGGCGCCTAAAACCCACTATGTCTTGAAGTAACTGCCCACGTTCTTCAGAACTTAACTTTTTCCCACTCGTGATTTCAAAGGGTTAACCGCTCCTAGCTTTGATACCTCTCAGAAAGAATGAGATTTCTCTAAGTCCCCTAGACTACATCTTCGACAATATCTGAACTTCGATTGATTCCTTAAATTAGCCTATAATATGTCGAATCAACCAACATCCTTTCTTTATCCATCCAGTCGATGTGGTTCATCTTCGACACATTCGTCTTGACCCTTTTTCCTTCTGACCATAGATCTCGACTTTTTCCATGTTTATTTGATACTTTGGTCGAATCGACCAATTTCTCAGTTCATTCTTCTGGTCGACACACTTCTTTTTGACATCCTTAACTTGGTTTCATAAATCCTCCTGAGGAACCTATATTCGTTAAGGATCGTCCCCTAACTTATAAGGACGTTTGCCTTTGATACATACCCTTAAACATATTTAGAAATTTTAAGGTAACAAAATGGTCCCCAAAGATGCCATTTTCGAATTTCCTTATTCTGTCGACCACATGAGATAATGGCATCTATGAATCTTTATACCTTTAGTCGACCAAGTCGTTTCCGCTACTCCAAAAAGCAATTTACTGTTCTGATCTTTTCATGACGTCAGGAAATTATGATAATGTACCAGGTTTTTCGCTTCGAGACGTGGGATCATTAATGTTGACCATAATTACCCTTTAGTGGCAGACATGGCCCACCACACTTCCACTCTAACCTAGATACACGTGTCCTTCGACCGGACACGATCCCCAACCTAGGAAATCACCAAGATTTTACCTTGCTCTCCTTCACTTTATCTCGAGCCTATAAATAGGAATCCTAGTTGTTTTCTATCTTCTTCTTTACTTCTTCAATTTTTCTTCCTCTCAAAGCAAAAACCCAGAAAACTTTCAAACCCTATTTTAAGTTTTCTCTACTCTTTCAATGGTGAATCAACATATCCAAATAGCTCCAGCAGAAACCTTCCTTATTCGCCATGTTGATGGCAAGCCCTATGTGCTAGAACCCCCTTTTTCTGAAGAAAAAACCAAGATTTGGAAATCTCAGGTACTCATCCCTTTCAATCTTAACAATGACCCCTTAGCTTTCCTGGGCCCATTACTTGTAGATGTCCCTTCTGAAATCTATGTTGATGACGAGGATGCATTTTTTCCAACTAGTACTTGTAGTAGCCCTCTAATCACATCTCCACACCCTATTTCTTTACAATTTGTTGACAGAAACTTCCACACTGCTCCTCCTCTGAACTGCCCTAAATTCAAGGCCTGGATGACACGTTTGGAACCCAGCAAAGGCCATCAATGGAAAGAAATGGGTATTTATGATTTGCTGGAACTCTCTCGTATAGGCCAGCCCTACTCTGGCAGCATGCTATTGGCTGCGTTGCACTTCTCGGATGGATCGACCAACACTTTCCACACTAAGTGTGGTATGATAACTCCCACTCTTCTTGACCTGGCAACTCTAACGGGAGTAAAACTTGCTAGAAGAGTTTTTAATCATACTGAACACACTCCTATTACCATAAAATTCGACGTTGGCGAATCCAAACATCCAACATACACTAATTTTAGCAACTACCACCAACAAGATTCTGGCGACATTTCTGAGGAGGGGCACGTTGCATTTCTAACTCTTTGGTTATCTCGCTTCGTTTTATGTTCATGGTCGATGTAGATAGCTAAAAAAATTTGTTTATCTGGCTACCCCGCTACATAGGGGTGAACATATTGCTTTAGGCCAATTAATCTTGGCCTGTTTATATGCTTCCCTGACCGACATGGTCAACCAAATAAAAACTTTTGATCACGCTAATCCAAAAAAGAAAAGTGTTTTGGTACATGGACCCTTTTAGCTTTTACAATTGTGGCTAAACGCTACTTTCTCTAAAGATATCAAACCTCTTCGACAAAAGAAAGTTTCAATTTCCAATAATCGAAGTGGAGTTGTCTGGCCATGTTATCTGCCTTTGACTCTTGTCGATAAAATCTCTCTGAATGATGAAGTCTTCAAATTACTGTTCAACATTATGTTGATAAGAGAAGATTTCAGACCCTTTATGGCTCCGTTTATTGATGGCAAAAGTGGACCAGAATGGCTCACCGACTCTTTTCCACCAGTCCAAGAGGCGAACCGACATAATTCTTTGGTATATTGGAGGAGATTTTTAACTCCCCAATTTCTCACTTATGTTATCACCAACATGAGTCCATGTTTGACAGCTTACCAACCCAACTTGGTAGCTTGACAATTTGGGCCCTGCCAGCTTGTCCCCAAATCTTTCTATACCTCTCATGAGCTGCTCACCGACATCTTAAGTGATAGACATTGGGAAGTTATTAAGGAAGACGTTGATAACATCTGGCTGCACAAAGCCAAACTTACTTTCACTCTGTTTAGACCAGCATACTAATGCACTAAGGAGTTTGAAACTCGATGACAGTCATATTTTGTTACTTTTGTTAATGATTCTTCCAGAAAAATGGTCGAACTAACTGCTACTCTTAACACTTTTCAGGGAAAGACGACGAAATGTAAGACCACCAACGTTAAAGAGATTCAAGCTTTCCAGAAGTTTTTCAGGATGGTGTACTTACCAAACAATATTTGTCGAACCATCCATGACGCGGCCCAAGAGCTAAGAGAGAAGTTAACTGAAAGGATTCCACAACTCAAAATCCCTAGTTACGTGAAAGACAAGTATCTTTACGCACTTCATTTTGGAAAAATCAAATTTCCTCCTTTTCCAACTAGCCCGTTAGCATTGGATTTTCGACCACCTATCCCAGATTGGTGGTATAGCTCTTGGTCATATATTCAAACGCTTACAAAAAGAAAGTCGATCGAGTGGTTCTGACGAAGCATTGGTTGCACGACTACCCGGGCTTTCTGCATATTGAGCTTAAATATGTGAGAGAGCTTGCCATAGTACCCAATGGTAACAACTTTTGGAAAGTTCACTCTCCCTTTTAATTTTGACTCACATCCTTATTTGACTTAGCCTCTTTTCTAGTTGTACCTCTGTCACACGTAATCATTCCCAAGAAAACTCTCGCTATTGAGGATCGAGAAGGACCATCGACTGCGCTTGTCGACACTGTTAACAAGGAAGGCCTCTCACGCTCAAAGGTATGTTTTATACTTATACCTCTATTCATGTTTTTCTAGTTCAAAGTCCCTTACGTGTCCGACATTTTGCAGTTCACCCGTATTCACACTCCCTCTGACGACGAACCAATTTCATCTTCTCTCAAGAAGACTGATTCTTCTGTAAGTGTATTTTTCATTTCATTTCGACACTCTGCATCTTGCAATTTACTAATGTTTCCTTCATGTAGTAGAGTTGAAAATGCGCGGCAGATTCGGCTGCTCCCTCCAAAATATCCAAAGAGTCCAAGAAGGACAAAAAACATCATCGCACTGAGAAAGCTGAGGTAGGGATTGCTTAATCAGACTGTTTCGGCCAAAGTTATGGTTTCGCCTAACATTTTCTTTATATTCCCAGCCATCACCTGATGATCAGTATCCTAATTCCCGAAAATCCAAAGATCACAAGAGGAAACACGCTTCCTCTTCTGAAGACAAGGTGGCTAAAAAGAAGAAAAAGAAAGCCCATCTGACCAGAGACCTTGGAATAAAGGCCGACGACAAAGATGAAGCAATGATGGACACTGACGATCAGCCACTCATCACAAGAAGGAGAGGTAGAGTTCTCTTGGCTACATGTCTCGACACTGACCTAATTTCAAGTGATGACAATATCATAGTAAATACAACCATCGTCACTCCAACCCCAACTCCTACGCTTGATGAAGTCAAAAAATCGAAGGGGGACACTTTTGTTGCTTTGGTCGGAGAGGATGAACCGATAATCCCAAGTTCGACGCCACAGGTATTCACTAACTTTCTTATCTTTACTATTTTATTTGCCAAATTTATCTGGATAACACTTGGTTCTCCTTCAGGTCGAAGCTTCTGACTTGCAGCACAGTGTTCTAGACTACAACCCGCTGTCGGAAGTTTCTTTATATCACCATCAACAAGCCTTTGACATGGTCGCTGGTGAGTTTTTTGACCTGATTGTTTCGGCTACTCTTAGTGACTCTTATTCGGTCACTAGTACTGCCAAACATAAGGATTATAGTTCGACTAGCTCTGACTCTAGTCTTTCAGATTCCCTGCAGGATTCAGAGGCTTTTGAAAATGTCATCAGTCTACCACATTCTCCTTCTAAAGGTGCCTTTACCATTCCTCCTGAAAGGGAAATTAAATCTCCTTCTTCTCGACTCCAAGCTTGGAATCCTCTTGAGGAGAGGAAGACCGACTCAGCTGGCCCTTTAGGAGAGAAGGCTTCTGACTCGATAGACATGGATATCGATGCTGCACTGGCGAGGCTGGAAAACTTTATGAGTCGCTGTGCTTTTTCTTCCGACTCTGACCACTCTCAAACTCATAATGACAAGTTGGGGTCTAGAGCAGCAGAGGTTAAGAAGCTAACGGGAAGATTCGGGCATATGCTTTCAGCTCTGATTTGCCTCATTTGCTTCATGAGGATTCAACTCTTGGACCAGAGCTTTTAGATGTTGTTACTCAACTTAAGGGTCTCGAGATTTATGAGTTTTCAAGGCTCATGGTGACAGCATTTGAGGAAATTCTCCCTCTATTGCTCGAGAACATCAATCAGGTGAAAGAGAATGAATAGTCGGTCGAAGCAAAGCAAGAAATAGTGAGAAGGAATATGGACATGGTGATAAGGACCAAAAAGGTAATCGAAGGGCTAAAGACACAAATTAATCAGAAATGGCAAGAGCAAGATCCTAAAAGGAAAAGAGTTGCTGAAGTACGCAGTCGAATTGTCAATTTGTCGAAGGAAATAGAAACCTTAAACGCAGAGTTGGAGCTTGTCATTAAGCAAGACGAAGAGCTCGATCAAGCCATCGCTCCCACTCAAGCGACAGTGCTCTAGATGACCAAGGATACCATTATTGTCAGTACTACTACTGCTCAAGTTGAGGAGGAAATATTAGCACTCAAGACAAAAGCATATGGGTTAAGCAACAATGCGGCACGCCTTCATGGTGATCTGCAGACGTTCCAGAATAAATTCGGAAATTTCTAATTAATGTACTATTTTGTGGCCCTTTTGTGTACCCTTGTAAAATTTGTACAATGGTTTTTCAACCACTTTTAATGTAATGCTCCATTTTCTGCTTTACATTGTCTTTTCATACACATAATGCATTCCTGGTACGCTGGTTTCGACGTTACCCTTTCCAGCTCTGTTCGACGCATGTTTTACGTTGTCGAGATTGTGATTTATTGAAGAATTCGTTTGAACTTCTTTAAGTACTTACCGTTTACCCTTAGAATCCGTCGATCTAGGGCTAATTCCTCAAGTTCATATGCGTTGTTGGAAAAGATTTGAATTACATTAAATGGTCCTTCCCAATTAGGTGACCATTTTCCTAAGACTCTATCATTCCTGTCCATAGGTAATATTACTTTCCAAACCAAATCATCGACATGAAACACTTTATCTTTTACCTTCTAGTTATAGGCTTTGGCCACTCTATCTTTTTGTCTCCTTAGTGAATCAAGAGCCAACATTCTCTCTTCATCTAGGTCGACCAATTCATCTGCCATCATATTCCAATAATCTTCATATGGTATTTCATGTTACCTTTGAATCCTTACTGATTCAACATGTATCTCTACTGGCAATACAACTTCATGTCCATTTGCCAGTCGAAATGGTGTTGCTCCCGTTGCTTCTTTAGGAGACGTTATACATGCCCATAAGGCTTGGTCTAGTGTTTGATGCCAATTTTTGGGTTTTTCCCTACATGTTTCTTAATCAGGCTAATTATTACTTTATTGGCGACTTCGACCTGGCCATTTGCTTGAGCATAATAATGGGTGGACGTTAGCAATTTTATTCCAACTTCCTACGTGAATTCTTGCATTTTTCGCCCTGTGAATATTGTTCCTTGGTCGGTTTTGATTGTCTCAGGAATTCCAAACTGACACATAATATGATTTTGTATAAAATCAATCACAGCCTCTTGGTCGACATTTTTTAAGGCTACAACTCAACCCACTTCGTAAAGTAATCGATGCCGACTAAAATGTATCTTTGTTGTTTTGATGACGCTGATTTTATTTCTCCAATCACATCTAAGGCTCATCCTCTAAATGGCCAAGGTTTTACAATGGCATGCAATTCACTTGTAGGAACATGTTGGATGCCCCCATGCATTTGGCATTCCTGGAAGCCTTTAGCAAATTCAATGCAATCTTTCACCATTGAAGGCCAATAGACACCTGATCACATCAAAAGACATTTCATTTTGTGTCCGGCTTGGTGTGCACCACATGCTACACTATGCACACTCGACACTGCTACGTATGCCTCACTTTCTCCCAGGCATTTAAGTAATACTCCTTCAAAAGTTTTCTTAAATAATTCATTCTCGATTAAAACAAAACTTAGGGCACGATATTTTATTTTACGCTCTGTCAAACCCGTAGGAGAACATAAGTAGTCAACCAGGGGCTTAAGCCAGTCATTATCTTGCCCATTATCAATTGTTAAAATTTCAAAATTTTTGACATTTATTGTACCTAATTTTATAATTGACAAATCTGACGGAGACAACAAAGTAGCTCGAACCTTTTTCCTTACTTGAATAGGTGTAATACGGTGGGAGAACTGACTTTTGAGAATTGTTTTGCTTTATATCGCAAATATTGCGGATAGCAAGAGTCGCCACCGACTTTTCTTTTATCCAATTAAGGGAAGGTGAAAAGAACAGAAAAAGACCTTCGTTAGATTCTAAGTAAGGGAGAAGGTTATGAAAAGGGAAGGTATTATCACCCCTTTCCATCTGTAGTTATCTACGGGCTCTTAGTTGCTTTTAGCTCACTTTAAAATTGCTTTCTGTGTGTTTGACAAAAAATGCTTTGAAAAGGCATTTCGCTTTGACTTTGTAATGATTCATGTAGGAATGTATACAAAGTGTTTGGAAATGTTTTTGAAAAGAGTTTGAACTTTGACAAAAGTGTGTGGTGTGAAAAGTATTTTGATAGAGCAAGCAACTAAAAGTCTTATTACCTACTCATAATGGTCATTTTCGTGTTGTTTTAACTTTCCTTTAGAATAGTGTTATCCATACCATTAGTTGGTAGGTAACCCTATTCGTTGGATGTAGAAGGTACATTCGAAGGGACATCGTATGGTCATAGAAGGCAACTTGTAGGAGTATCCTAGCACATTCGAAGGGACGATCATCATTTTTCGTAGGCAACAACCGAGGGACGAGATCATGTTTTTCTAGGCCACGTCGAGGGACTCATGATCATTTGTTCGAAAGGACTATGATGATATGTTTCGTAGGCAACGGTGCTAGGACACCTCTATGTTCGAGGGACTTGACCATTTATTCGAAAGGCAACAAGAGAGAATTACCCTAAGGGGTGCATGTGTGAAAAGAGTGTGTCAAATTCAGATATTTTATCTTGCAATTAGAAGTGATCTACGTTCGTTTTTATCTTGCCATACACGCCTAATTACTAGCAGTTTATAGGGTGCGGAAAGTAAATTGCGGAAAGTAAAGTGTGGAAAATAAATGTCCTATGCTATTACATGGCTTTGGGGCAGTTACACAATATAGGAGTGCGGAAAGTAAAGTGCGGAAAATGTAAATCTACGCTATTACATGATAAAAACTTTGCGACCTATACATCCTTTCTAGAATTGTAAATGCGGAATAATAAATAGATAATCAGAATAAGAAGAAAATGTTAGCAAAATGTTTTGGAAATTAGTAGAAAAAAGGTTTTTAGGTTAGTAATGATAATTAGATAATAGAATAATATTTCGGGAATTTTCTGGATTGGTTTTGATGAAGAAAAATAATTAAAAGTCAATTTAACAGTTAATTAACAATTAATTAAAATATGCATGCAAAAATATTAATTTTAATGTCAAAAATTAAATAAACATTTTTCTGATTAAAATGCAAAAAGAAAATATTTTTGGTGATTTTTAAATGCATGAGAAAATTATTTAAAAAGAAAATAAATTAAATAGAAAATATGAAAAGAAAATAGAAAAAAGAGTTAGTTTGGAAAAGCTGTAAAAAAGAATTGCCATGCCAAGGATCAAACCCCTGACCATGCCTTCAACACGCGCGTTGCTTGCCACTGAGCCATCCTGCAGATCGTGTTAGTTAAATGAAACAAAAACAATATGAACGAAATTGAGTTCAGAGAACCCAGAAACCGCGCGAAGATCTTCATCTTCTTCGTTTGAATTTTTGAATTCATAGCGACGGCCTGGTTCGACGCTACAGCCCCTGCAAAATTCAAAAATCTCATTCAAGCAATATAAATTCATTGTGAATACATGGTTCGACTGGTTTTTGTCTCCTGAACACGATGGTGGTCTTAGTTTTGGCTAATTTTATCTTAAACAGAAAGCCCTAAATCGGAGCTATAAACCCTAGCAAAGGCAAACTCCAATTCCTGCACTGAAACTTAAATCAACCTATACAGAAAGCTTTGAAACACCATTAGAAACATAAATATGCAATTAAGACACGTTAAACATGAATGTATGTATGAATTCGATTTCAAGCTTTTTTGACACAAACCGTGATCTGGATGTATCGATTCTGGGTGTTTCAACGCGTGGGGATGATTGGAATAGCTTCCTGGGACCTTGAGGATGCTTGTTCAATCCTCAAAACTCCTTGAATTGGCCTCCAAAGTCAAAACCGAAATTGCTTTTTTCACAAGTTTTCTTGAAAAACTTTTAGGGTTCTTGAGGTAGCATTTACGTCCTTTGTTCATGTAATAACATCATGTATATATAGTGGATGGATTTAGGTCAAGAATCATGAGGAAATAATGTACCAATCAATGAGAAAATATTTGATTTGGTATAAAACCAAATATTGCCTTTTTGATCAAATTTCAATCAATTCTCTTGCCAATCAATGCCAATTTCGAATTTGCCAGCTTGTGTGGATTGCTTGGACCTCAAGAATGAGAGAAAAATGCAATTTGCATTTAATTTTGATTTTCTACCTTTTATTTTAATTTAATTGGCTTTTAAATGATTAAAATCCAAAATAAATAGAAAAATTTTGGCCTTGGGCTTGGAGGTTCCAATTCAGCTGAGGAACAAGTTTGAAACAAGAAAAGTTAGGCCCATTTGCAAAATTTTGGATTTTGACAAGTATTTCTCTTTGTGCACCTCCTCAAAAATGCCCAACTTGTGCAAGGTGTATCTTGCTTAATGTTTAACATTTTTGGGTGTTCTTGGACTTTTTAGAAATCTCTAGATGTCCTCTAAACAACCTCGTTGGTTTCATCTCAATTGAATTTTCCATGCTCAATAACACTTCTTTACAAAAAGTTGACTTTTTGTTGACTTTGAAAAGGACCTGTAATGTTTTGATCCATACCTTCCAAATGAAGAATTTTCTGACCAAACTTGTGAGACATGAAGTTGTAGAGAACTGAATCCTCTTCAAAATGAGAGGTGGTGGAAAACTTTCTGACAAAGTATGAGAAAGTTATGCCTGGTCAAAGTTCTGTTGACTTTTGTCTAAGAAAGCCCAATTTAGAAACTTTGACTTTGGATGAAATCTTGAGTTTTCTTGATGAATCATGATCAACCCTTGATCAAATGATGAATGCTACTTCAAAATATGGATGTTGACCAAAAATTATGAAGTTTGATTGTATGTTGACCACAGTTGACTTTTTGTCCAATACAACTGATTTTCAACCATCTGAGCAATTGTCTGAGGAAACTTGACTTGTAAGGCTTGAATCTTGACATGGAGATTCTTTGAAGCATATGATGAGGCATCATGACCACTGGAAATGTTGGAGGCTCATCTGATCTGAGGATAACCAAACTCTAGTTTGGGTTGATTGCTTAGGAGAGGGTTTGTCTGGTCAACCCTTGTGCAATCCTTGAGTATGGATATGTGAAATGTATTGAGAAGTAGGAGGGAAAATTTTGGGGTATGACAGTTTCCCCTGTTCAATCTTCTTGTACTGGAAGGGTTAGATTGGCATGCTTGCCTTTTGTGACCTGGAGGTAGAAGATGATTGAACACTCGAGTACACCTGAAAATTTGCACTCGATGTTGATTGATGATGCACGGGAATGGGCTTACGGATGCCATTTGGAGAAGCTGGAAACTTCACTGGGGAATGAGCCGTACGTTAGACTCAAGAACGTCGCCTGAATAGGAGAATCGTTGGAGATGGGCTTAAGATGCCATATGGAGAGTTTGATGCTGGGGAACGAGCCGTACGTTAGGCTATCTAGACGTTCCTGAAAGCAAAAGGGGAGCACGGAGATGGCTTAAGATGTCATCCGGAGAGAGTCGTATGTTAGACTTCACGCTTGCCTTTGAATGAAGTTATTGGTTTTTATTGGTTTTTTAACCAAATATGCAGCATTCTGAAAGTGGAGAGAGGTCGACAAGTAGTCGGAGATGGGCTTAAGATGCCATCCAGGGAAACTGAGTCGTACGCCAGACTCTGTAGTTGTTGTTGATAATAAGAGAGAGTCAGAATAAACCTTCGTCCTGGCTACTCTAAGGGGATAATAGTTGGCAGAATGTGGATAGCTTCCCTGTCGTGTTTCGGGTGTCGATCCAATGCCTGTTTTTGAAGGACAACTTGGGTGGTCGTTCAGATAGGGTTTCCCGTCTTGCCTCGGGTATTAATCCTGGACCTTTCGTTTAGAAGTAATTCTTACCTGTTAGGTAAAAACAAAAGAAACTTTGACAGGATATAGTTAGTTTCATGCAGATTATGGTGCATGACAATGCGTATGAACGATATATGCACATGTTATGACTATTATGAATAATGTATGAATGATAGATGTCGTGGTATTTCAAAACATATCCATCTTGAGGAAGATGTGAATGCCTGCTGGAGATTTCTAACTTCTGCTTGGGGATGTTGTTACTAAAAACCCTAGTTTGGAGGAGAAGGAAATGTCTTTGATTCCTCCGATGCACTATCTAACCAAGTTTCGAGCCTAGATATCAATGCTGCTGTGAATAGTAGAAACCGAGGGGATACTCCACTGGGGATCTTGTGCGTAGACCCTGTTGAGGATAGTAGAAACTGGGATACACTCTGCTGGGGATCTGGTGCGCCGATCTTGCTGGGGAGTATCGGGTCATTGCTGGGAGACGGGGCTTAAAGAATCTGGAGCCTGCCGAAGCCTCCGGCTGGGAAATAAGAGATGTAGGTTTCCTCTGATGCACTATCTGACCAAGTCTCGAGTCTGGATACTGCTGCTGCCGGGAGAATGATAATCGTTGAGAGATATTCTGTCGGGGAAAAATACCTCTGCTGGAGTTGAACCGTTACTGCTCGGAGACTGATGTAATCAGGTTAAACTGGTCGGGATCACTGCTCAGAGATTTACAATGAGCGATGACCCTGTGGGGATTGTGTTCTGCGGGGAAACATTTTGGTGACTTTCGTCGCCATCTCAATTCCTAGAGCCTGTGGTAATTATCCTTGTTCGTTCGCTTTTCGCATGTTTGTGAATAGATATTTATTGTCAAATGCATATAATCATTCAAAGCAATCGTTGGACTTTATGCAAAAACAAACAAATAGCAAACATTGTAAATGAAAGAACTTGTATTAATTTGAAAGGTGGCGTATGGCCAAGCAGTTTGTATACAAGGAAAGTAAAAAGCTATGCGGAAACAATCTCGTTGAGTTTCAACTATGCTAGTACTCATATATTTCGACTATCTCATCTCTTTGCTGTCATTAGAAAGTGAGTGGATTGATTTTCGCCATTTGAATCTTGAATGCTGATAGTAGTAGTCTGTAGGTAGGTGACCTGGACGAGACATAGTGTACGCTTAAATCCCTAACTTTTGCCTAGACCTCCCTTTCGGGTTTTCAGTCTATAGGGATACCCTTTTTTGCCCAAGCCGCCTTTGCAGGTTTTCGACTTGCCGGGTGTACATGTTTTGTATATATCCTTAATTTTTTCCCGAACCTCTTTGGTTCGCCAGGATGCCCTTATTTTTTCCTAGGTCAGTCGACCTAGCGGGTCTCGTTTATGCGTAGTATTTTTTGACTATGTCTGCGTTCACAGGGTGCGGGAAGTCTTCGCCATCCATGGTGCTAAGAATCATAGCTCCGCCGGAAAATAATATTTTGACTACAAATGGTCCCTCATAGGTGGGAGTCCACTTGCCCCTGGGATCACCTTGTGGAAGAATGATGCGCTTTACTACTAGATCACCGACTTGGTAGACTCGGTGTTTGACCTTCTTGTTGAATGCTCTGATCATTCGCTTCTGATAGATCTGTCCATGGCATATGGATGCGAGTCGTTTCTCGTCAATCAAGTTGATCTGATTGAGGCGAGTCTGGATCCAATTGTCTTCGCCTAACTCTGCATCCTGGAGGACTCTGGTTGAGGGTATCTGAACCTCGATTGGTAGGACTGCTTCCATATCGTATACAAGAGAGAAGGGGGTTGCCCCTGTTGATGTTCGTACTGTAGTGCGGTAACCATGGAGAGCAAATGGCAACATCTCATGGCAATCCCTGTAAGTTACTGTCATCTTCTGTTATGATCTTCTTGATATTCTTGTTGGCGGCTTCCACTGCGCCATTCATCTTAGGCCGATATGGAGAAGAATTGTGATGCTTGATCTTAAACTGCGTGCAGAGTTTGGTGATCATCTTGTTGTTTAGGTTAGAACCGTTATCTGTGATAATCCTTTCGGGAGTGTCATACCGATAGATAAGATTATGCTTGATGAATCGGGCCACGACATTCTTGGTAACAGATGCGAACGAGGCTGCTTCTACCCACTTGGTGAAATAGTCAATTGCCACAAGGATGAAACGATGTCCGTTTGAAGCAGTAGGTTTGATTTCTCCATTCATGTCAATGCCCCACATTGCGAAAGGCCAAGGAGCGGTTAAAACATTCAGTGGTACTGGAGGTATGTGCACTTTATCTGCGTATATCTAGCATTTGTGACAAGATCGAGCATAGCGGTGACAATCAGCTTCCATGGTGGACCAATAGTAACCTGTTCTCAGAATCTTCTTAGCCATAGTATGTCCACTGGAGTGGGTACCGAACGCGCCTTCGTGTAATTCTTCCATGATACGTTTTGCAGTTTTCTGATCTACGCAACGGAGTAAGCACAAGTCGTGGTTGCGCTTGTATAAGATGTCGTTGCTGAGAAAGAACTTGGATGCAAATCTTCTCAAGAACTTCTTATCGTTGACAGATGCCCCTGCGGGATATTCCTGAGTCTCAAGATACCTTTTCACTTCGTAGAACCAAGGTTTCTCTTCTGTATCAAGTTCACAATAATATGCTGGTTCGTCAAACTTCTCGATGATGATTTGGGGAGCCTCGTTGTCCCATCTGACCTTGAACATAGATGACATAGTAGCTAATGTGTCTGCCAACTGATTCTCTTCTCGTGGAATATGATCGAAAGTAATCTCTTCGAAGTAGGGGATCAGACTTAGAACATGCTCTCGATACGGAATGAGATTTGGATGCTTCGTATCCCACTCGCCTTTTATCTGACTGATCACTAAAGCTGAGTCTTCATACACTTGCAAGAATTTGATTCTTAAGTCAATAGCAGCTTTAATACCCATGATGTACGCTTCGTATTCGGCCATGTTGTTAGTGCAACTGAAACATAATCTGGCGGTGAAAGGCGTATGTCCGCCTGTAGGTGATGTAATGATGGCGCCAATGCCATTTCCAAGTGCGTTTGAGGCTTCATCAAAGACCATGGTCCATCGGGTTCCTTGTTCCGGTACTTCGTCTGGTCCTGGTTCTTCGCAATCGGCAACTAGCAAAACATCTTCATCTGGAAACTCGAACTGCATAGACTGATATTCATCTACGGCTTGATGAGCCAAATGATCGGCTACTACACTTCCCTTGATCGCTTTCTGAGAAGTATACTGGATGTCATATTCAGTCAAGATCATTTTCCATCTTGCTATTCTTCCGGAGAGAGCTGGTTTCTCAAATATGTATTTTATCGGATCCACCTTAGATATCAACAAAGTAATGTGAGTTAACATATACTGTCTTAGTCAGCGAGCAGCCCAAGCCAAAGCGCTACAAGTTTTCTCGAGCTGTGAGTATCTTGTTTCATAGTCGGTAAACTTTTTGCTAAGGTAGTATATTGCATACTCTTTTCGACTAGACTCGTCATGTTGCCCCAACACACACCCCATTGAGTTCTCTAACACTGTCAAGTACATGATAAGAGGTCTTCCTTCGGCCAGCGGCATCAGGATAGGAGGATTCTGTTAGGTACTCCTTGATTTTGTCAAAAGCGATATGGCAATCATCGTTCCATTCCACCATTTGATCTTTCTTCAGTAACTTGAAGATTGGCTCACAAGTAGCAGTTACATGTGCAATGAATCTGGCAATGTAATTTAATCGTCCCAAGAAACCTCTGACTTCTTTCTCGGTGCGGGGTGCTGGCATTTCTTGAATAGCTTTAACCTTCATGGGGTCAACTTCGATACCTTTACCACTGACAACAAACCCTAGGAGTTTACCAGATCTGACTCCAAAGGTGCACTTGTTGGGATTGAGTCTTAGTTTGTACTTCTTCAACCTATCAAACAGTTTCCGCAAATGATCGAGATGTTCTTCTTCAGTCTGTAATCGAGCTATCATGTCGTCGACGTATACCTCTATCTCGTGATGAATCATGTCATGAAATAATGCCAACATGGCACGTTGATAAGTGGAGCCTGCGTTCTTCAGTCCGAACGGCATGACCTTGTAGCAAAAAGTGCCCCACTGTGTAACCGGAGAAACCATTCATAAAGGAGAAAACCTTATGTTGAGCAGTGTTGTCGACTAGAACATCAATATGAGGAAGTGGAAAATCGTCTTTCGGACTCGCTCTGTTCAAATCTCTGTAATCCACACACATTCGTACTTTGCCATCCTTCTTAGGTACGAGTACCACATTTGCAACCCACTGCGGGTAAGAAGTAACGGCTAAGAAACCGGCATTGAACTGCTTTATGACTTCGGCTTTGATTTTCTCTGACATCTCAGGACGCATACGATGGACCTTCTATTTCACAGGGAGAAAATCTTCTTTTGTCGGCAATCGGTGTACCACAATGTCAATGTCTAGACCCGGCATGTCTTCGTATGACCAAGCAAAAACCTCGATATAGTCTCGTAGCATCAAAATCAATCTCTCTTTGACACTAATCTCAAGACCCGCTCCTATCTTGATCTCTTTTCTGTCTTCGTCAGTACCCAAATTCACAACCTCAATTGGCTCTTCGTGTGGCTGTATAACTTGTTCTTCTTGCTGTAGCAGTCTGACAAGTTCTCCTGGCACTTCACAATCTTCCTCACCTTCGTCTTCGGCTTGGTAGATCGGATTATCGAAGTCATATTTAGCAATAGCATAGCCTGTTATCAACGAGATTCGGAGTGAATCTGCAGTGTATCACGTGGGTGTGTGTAAGAACACATAGCTTTTTGAAGGGGTGGTAAAGTAAAAGAAAGAAAACAACATTTAAATGCAAAAGTCCAATGATTTTATTGAATGAAAATATGCAAATGACAGATAATAACCCTCACAAACGAGCCATGATGCCCCGGGCAAGGCATTAGGCTTTAAAGTTTATTGTTCAAAGCATAGAAAACGAAAAGAAAAATAGAAAACAAAAGCAATTACTCCTGTCTAAAGGAGATTGGTATGACGTCTTCGGTCTTCCAATTACTGAGTTTGTTGTCGGGAGTTGGGAAGATCCACTTGCTGATGTCGAAGTCGTTGTCGTCGTTTTCTATAGCATGGACTCCATTCTGGCTGATGCGGAAAGGAAGCTTGCTGGCACGTTTGCGGCGTATCATCTTCTGACCTTTGATAGTGAAGCCTAAACCAGTCTTGTCATATTTGAAAGGAAGATCAGGGAGTTGACCCCAAACAGTGCGATCTCCTTCTTCAACTGCGGCTTGAGCATCTTTCAGCGAGGCCATCCTAGGCGGAACTTGTGTAACTTTAGGAGTGACAGGAGAGTCAACAGGCATGGCTCTTGGAACTGTTTCGAAATCTTGACAAGGAGTTTCGAAGAATTCACCTTCCATTTCGAGGTATCGGAATGACTGCAGATGGCTTACCATGTATTCCTCCTCACCGCATACCGTAACAACTTTCCCCTTCACTGGGTACTTCAACTTCTGATGCAAGGTAGAGGTAACAGCGCCTGCCCCATGTATCCAAGGGCGTCCAAGTAGGCAAGAGTAAGCTGGACGGATGTCCTTGACAAAGAAAGTAGAGTCTAAAGTCTGGGAACCGACTTTAACTGGTAGAATGAGATCTCCAAGTACTATTCGTTTAGAACCATCAAAAGCTCTCATAATTATGTCACTGGGCTTCAAAACCAATCCTTCAACATCGAGTCGGTCGAAAGCACTCTTCGGTAGGATATTCAGAGCAGAACCGGTATCTACCAAAACATGAGACAATGTAACGCCCTTGCATTCAACAGAGATGTGCAAGGCTTTGTTGTGTTTCCTTCCGGCAGAAGTCAAATCAACATCAGAGAAGTCTAGACCGTTGTTGGCAGCCAAGCTTGCAATACAAACTTCAAACTTATCAGTGGTAGTGTCTTGCGGTACGTGAGCATTCTTCAGGAACTTCACCAAGGTCTTAGCATGAGTCTCAGAGCACAAGAGCAGAGCAAGCATGGAGATCTTGGACGGAGTCTTTCCTAACTGTTCCACAACATTATAGTTACTCTTCTTGATGATCTTCAGAATTTCCTCCATTTCTCGTTTGGAGGTGTCTTCAGCAACTTCCTTTAGTACTTCTGTCTGAGCAGGATGACTTACTGGTTCTTTCCCTCTAGTTTCGGGAACTAGTTCGATAGTTGGAATTGCGAGCTGGAGTCGCAGTGTCTTTTGGAGGAGAGATCTCTGGAGAAAACACTCTTCCGGTTCTGGTCACCTTACTTGATCCGGTGATGTTGTCGATGTCAGGAATGGCAGCTTCAACTGTAATGTCCTCAATAGTCAGAGGGTCTTGTTTGAGGCCATGATAGTAAACTTCAGCTCCATAGTTCCAAGGTATAACTTTGTCAGAGGAATATGGAACTGGTCTGGGAGAAGTAATGATGAGAGGTGCCACTCTAGGCATGTGGATCGCAGAGGAAACTTATTGTGTTAACATCAAGATCGCTTTCGGGAAATCGCCCCCATCCGGTCGCCTTAACATCTTCAATAGGAATTTTGTAGCTTTCAGGAACATTATACTTCACCATGTAATCGAACTTTCCACTTGGCTGCCCCAAGGTATCCCATACTTCTGGTACGGCTTCGCTAACATCTTCGATCTTCGATTCTTAGACAAGTCTTCACACGCTTCTCCACAGTGAAGGTTTCAAAATAGCACTTCGCGGTTATCCATCATGCATCGAATACGCCTTCTCAACTACACATCCGTGGTGTATGGGCACCAACGACAATTCTCGGGCATCCCGGATTAACACCGCTTGCAACAAATTCTTCTTAATACCATCGAGGGATAGTCAAGTCATCTATATTAAAACATAAGAATTCTTGTCAATAGCATTGGAACTTTGCCATGGTTAGCATAGGTGCGTTGATCACATTCGAGTCTCAACAGAGGATCAAACTCAATCTCTTTAGCTTCAATCATGTTTTGAATCTTGTTCTTCGAGCCCAACAATCGCTTGTTATGTCCGGCTGTTGGAGTGGTAAGCACACTTAGCATTAGGATTGTATCTCGGAGAGGAAGTGTTGATTTTGAGGAGGATCCTCAAGGTAATCACTCGCTTTCAACATGTGTTGCAATGCTTGTGACAAAGGCATGTTGATCTTTGTGCCTTCGTCGCACATTCCGTTACGCTTGTCTCGCCGAGGTTGGCCGATGTAGGATCGAGATCACAACCCCTACGATTGAGCACGGTCGGTCTTGGCTTGGCTTTTCCGACCATACACAACATTGGCTTCTTTCTTACCAAAAGATCTCTTCGAGATTTGAGGATGACTCTACCGAATCTTCCGCTCTTGATTCCGGCTTCAATGCGCTCTCTCACAATATCACCGGTGAATCCGGTCAAGAATTTACAATCGATGATTGAAGAATGGGCCTGCTGTGTTCCCATAAACATATCAACCAATTCCTATTGGACAAGGGTGGTTGAACTCCGCTAGATCTCTCCATTTCTGAGCATACTCTTTGAAATTCTCATCACGACCCATAGACATGCTTTGTAGTTGCATGTGAGTGGGTGCCAATTCAGCATTGTACTGGTACTGCTTGTAAAAAGAATCTGCTAGGTCATTCCAGGTATGGATGTGGGTATTCTCTAGCTGATAATACCACTCCAACTGAGCTCCGGATAAACTTTCTTGAAAGAAATGGATCCACAGCTTCCTGTCATCAGTGTGAGGATGGATCTTCTGAACATAGGACTTCAAATGCAGCTTCGGACAAGAAATGCCATCATACTTGGCAAAAGTAGGAACCTTGAACTTACAAGGAATCACCACACCAGGAACAAGACTCAGATCATCAAAATTCAGCCCGGATATTTTCAGATTTTCCACAGCATTCAGACGGTCTTCAAGTTGTTTGTATTTGTCATCTTCAAAAGAATATTGCTCGTGCTCATAGTCTTCCTCTTTGTTTTCAGGCTCACGCTGGTCTTC
Source organism: Vicia sativa (assembly GCA_021764765.1). NCBI lineage: Eukaryota > Viridiplantae > Streptophyta > Magnoliopsida > Fabales > Fabaceae > Vicia > Vicia sativa. The sequence goes on along the minus strand of CM038796.1, from coordinate 56,105,002 downwards.
TTCGTTGTTCTTGATACTTCCCTCAGTTTCAATGCTCTTGTCTGAGAGTTCTATCCGGCTGACCACTCTAGGTCCACCTTTGTGACATCTGCCCATGTTAAGAACACCAATGACCTTCTTCTTTCTGTTTATGAGCTTCTTCAGATCTTCCTGGCCTTGGACCAAGCTGGTAACCACTTCCTGGAACTGAGCATTTTGAGCCTGGAGATCTTTGACAGTTTGTTCAAGAGCCCTTTTTCTGCTAAAATAAATAGCGAGAAAATGAGAAAACCGATCTTCAATGTACCTGTTATGCAATGTTATGCTATGATATGCGATGTTTATGCAAATGCAATGCAATGTTTTCAAGGACCTTAGGAATTTAAATTTGTTAAACAAGCATGAACAAACTTTATTAGTTTCTTTTTATATTTATTATTTATTTATTTTTTAAGTACAAGAGATAGTTCGGAAAAATAAAAGAACAAAAATCCTAAAGCTCTAGGTCTCCCATGGGCGCTTCCTCTTGGTGTTGAAGTAGGCGTTGATGTTCCGCTCCTCGTGAAGTAGCTTTGTCAACTCTAGTACCTTCTTCTCACTTGCATAGCACTGAGCTTCAAATGTATCCCTTTCTTCTTTTAGTTGAATCCAGGATCTCTTCAAGTCTTCAAAATCAGTAGGCATGTCGGGATGGAGAATGGTATAGGATACGTCACCTATAGCAATAGGTTCCATAATTACTGGTAACACAGGTGTAAATGGCATCATGAGGTTTTGAGCTCGAGCTCGCACCCATTTGAGGTAAGGTTCCCAAGAAATGGAGTTTTGGTGCCCCAAAGTCTTGGTATCAGTCTTCTTTACCATGCCCCAAGCATGTATGAACCTTCGACGGTAATTCTGGAGATCGTGGTTGTAGTCGAACATAATATCTTGGAGAAGCATATCATGAGGACCATCTCTTCGAGCATAACCAAACTGACGTAGAGCTAGAGAAGGGTTGTAGGTGATACCTCCCCTTATGCCAAGGAGTGGTACATTAGGGAATTCTCCACATCGCTCAATGAATGTGAAGTCCTTTTGAGAAAAAAGGCACCAACGAATATCTGAATGAGAGAGTGACATTAGTCTTTGAGACCACTTCAACCTTTGCTCGTTCTTCAAAACCGATTGAGGAAGGTGCGAAATAAACCACCTGGAAAGTAACGGTATACAACACATGAGTGTTCCTTGTCTTTTGATAGTACGAGTGTGGAGAGAATGTAGGATGTCTCCAAGTAAAGTAGGCACAGGATTACGAGTGAGGAATATCTTGATGGTGTTCACGTCGATGAACTGATCCGATTTAGGAAATAGAAACAAACCATAGATTAGCAAAGCCAAGATGTCTTCGAATGCTTGGAAGCTCATAGCTTTGAGGAATTATCGGGCTTTCTTTATCAGGAACTTAGCAAGTAAACCCTTAACTCCGCTTCTCGTTTCCCAATTGGCTTCAATGTCTGACCGTTTCATATGTAATGCTGATGCGATGTCTTCATACTTAGAAGCTCTTTCTAAACCGGTGAATGGTATCTGATCAAGAATAGGTATCCCAAGTAGCTTAGAGAACTCTTCCAAGGTAGGAACTAACTGATAATCTGGGAATGTAAAGCAATGGTGTTTCGGATCAAAGAACTGGGAATAAGACGTGCATCATATCTTCTTCAAAATCGGAGATAACCAAATCAAGTAGATAACCATGTCTTTTGATGAACTGAGCATGATCGGGAATTTCTGAAACCAATTCTTTGAGTTGAGAAGGTATACCCATGAAGTTGATTCGGATAGTCTTTCTAGAAGCCATAATCCCTACAAAACAGAGCAAAGATAAATCCCTAGGTCCTTGAAATCGTTAGAAATGATATGCATTGCGATGATGTCATGATGTCATGTTTAGCAAACACAAACAAATCACACAATAGCCCTAGGTTTAAGGCTTGCATGAGGTATAGGTGTCTACCCTACCAAAGTTTGAGTTGGTTCATCTTGTCCTATAATAGTAACCGGGTTTTAGGAATCTCATATCATTGATCTTTCTCGTAGGCGTTTATTTCAATACGACTACCAAGTGGTCGACCGAAAATATCCCAAAAGTTTGATCTTAATGAGCGTAGCATCGAGTATCAGCCAACCTCGGTCTATACCAAAGTCGGCCATCTCACTACCTTCTAATGGCCAAGATGGGTCAATTAGGGTTCTAAAAGTTGAGTTAGTGCTGATGACACCACGTAGAAGCCAAATACTATCCTCAACTTGGAAATGAAGAGTATCAGGACATCCAAAGTGTCACACTAACGTAGCCATCATGTTGACCGTTTCGGTATACGCCTAACGGTCGCGACGATCTATTGTTACTTACCTAAGGAAACCTGGATCTGGGTGTAGGATCCCCCACAAGTATAATACCCAAGCAACCCTTAAAAGTAAAGCATACAAATCAAACAGAAATCAGTAAAAATGATCTAAAAATCCCTAAGGTATTCTCTCTTTTAGGGTGTCTCCCCGGCAGAGTCGCCAGTTTTGTAATACGGTGGAAGAACTGACTTTTGAGAATTGTTTTGCTTTTTTTCGCAAATCTTGCGGATAGCAAGAGTCGTCATCGACTTTTCTTTTATCCAATTAAGGAAAGGTGAAAAGAACAGAAAAAGACCTTCGTTAGATTCTGAGTAAGGGAGAAGGTTATGAAAAGGGAAGGTATTAGCACCCCTTTCCATCCGTAGTTATCTACAGGCTCTTAGTTGCTTTTAGCTCACTTTAAACTTTCTTTCTGTGTGTTTGACAAAAAATGTTTTGAAAAGGCATTTCGCTTTGACTTTGTAATGATTCATGTAGGAATGTATACAAAGTGTTTGGAAATGTTTTTGAAAAGAGTTTGAACTTTGACAAAAGTGTGTGGTGTGAAAAGTATTTTGATAGAGCAAGCAACTAAAAGTCTTATTACCTACTCATAATGGTCGTTTTCGTGTTGTTTTAACTTTCCTTTAGAATAGTGCTATCCATACCATTAGTTGGTAGGTAACCCTATTCGTTGGATGTAGAAGGGACATTCGAAGGGACATCGTATGGTCATAGAAGGCAACTTGTAGGAGTATCCTAGCACATTCGAAGGGACGATCATCATTTTTCGTAGGCAACAACCGAGGGACGAGATCATGTTTTTCTAGGCCACGTCGAGGGACTCATGATCATTTGTTCGAAAGGACTATGATGATATGTTTCGTAGGCAACGGTGCTAGGACACCTCTATGTTCGAGGGACTTGACCATTTATTCGAAAGGCAACAAGAGAGAATTACCCTAAGGGGTGCATGTGTGAAAAGAGTGTGTCAAATTCAGATATTTTATCTTGCAATTAGAAGTGATCTACGTTCGTTTTTATCTTGCCATACACGCCTAATTACTAGCAGTTTATAGGGTGCGGAAAGTAAATTGCGGAAAGTAAAGTGCGGAAAGTAAATGTCCTACGCTATTACATGGCTTTGGGGCAGTTACATAATATAGGAGTGCGGAAAGTAAAGTGCGGAAAATGTAAATCTACGCTATTACATGATAAAAATTTTGCGACCTATACATCCTTTCTAGAATTGTAAATGCGGAATAATAAATAGATAATCAGAATAAGAAGAAAATGTTAGCAAAATGTTTTGGAAATTAGTAGAAAAAACTTTTTAGGTTAGTAATGATAATTAGATAATAGAATAATTTTTCGGGAATTTTCTGGATTGGTTTTGATGAAAACAAATAATTAAAAGTCAATTTAATGGTTAATTAACAATTAATTAAAATATGCATGCAAAAATATTAATTTTAATGTCAAAAATTAAATAAACATTTTTCTGATTAAAATGCAAAAAGAAAATATTTTTGGTGATTTTTAAATGCATGAGAAAATTATTTAAAGAGAAAATAAATTAAATAGAAAATATGAAAAGAAAATAGAAAAAAGAGTTAGTTTGGAAAAGTTGTAAAAAAGAATTGTCATGCCAAGGATCGAACCCCTGACCATGCCTTCAACACGCGCGTTGCTTGCCACTGAGCCATCCTGCAGATCGTGTTAGTTAAACGAAACAAAAACAATATGAACGAAATTGAGTTCTGAGAACCCAGAAACCGCGCGAAGAACTTCATCTTCTTCGTTTGAATTTTTGAATTCATAGCGACGGCCTGGTTCGACGTTACAGCCCCTGCAAAATTCAAAAATCTCATTCAAGCAATATAAATTCATTGTGAATACATGGTTCGACTGGTTTTTGTCTCCTGAACACGATGGTGGTCTTAGTTTTGGCTAATTTTATCTTAAACAGAAAGCCCTAAATCGGAGCTATAAACCCTAGCAAAGGCAAACTCCAATTCCTGCACTGAAACTTAAATCAACCTATACAGAAAGCTTTGAAACACCATTAGAAACATAAATATGCAATTAAGACACGTTAAACATGAATGTATGTATGAATTCGATTTCAAGCTTTTTTGACACAAACCGTGATCTGGATGTATCGATTCTGGGTGTTTCAACGCGTGGGGATGATTGGAATAGCTTCCTGGGACCTTGAGGATGCTTGTTCAATCCTCAAAACTCCTTGAATTGGCCTCCAAAGTCAAAACCGAAATTGCTTTTTTCACAAGTTTTCTTGAAAAACTTTTAGGGTTCTTGAGGCAGAATTTTCGTCCTTTGTTCATGTAATAACATCATGTATATATAGTGGATGGATTTAGGTCAAGAATTATGAGGAAATAATGTACCAATCAATGAGAAAATATTTGATTTGGTATAAAACCAAATATTGCCTTTTTGATCAAATTTCAATCAATTCTCTTGCCAATCAATGCCAATTTCGAATTTGGCAGCTTGTGTGGATTGCTTGGACCTCAAGAATGAGAGAAAAATGCAATTTGCATTTAATTTTGATTTTCTACCTGTTATTTTAATTTAATTGGCTTTTAAATGATTAAAATCCAAAATAAATAGAAAATAAAAGATAAAATTCGTGGCATTGGGCTTGGAGATTCCAATTCAGCTGAGGAACAAGTTTGAAACAAGAAAAGTTAGGCCCACTTGCAAAATTTTGGATTTTGACAAGTATTTCTCTTTGTGCACCTCCTCAAAAATGCCCAACTTGTGCAAGGTGTATCTTGCTCAATTTTTAACATTTTTGGGTGTTCTTGGACTTTTTAGAAAGCTATAGATGTCCTCTAAACAACCTCTTTGGTTTAATCTCAATTGAAGTTTCCATGCTCAATAACACTTCTTTACAAAAAGTTGACTTTTTGTTGACTTTGAAAAGGTCCTGTAATGTTTTGATCCATACCTTCCAAATGAAGCATTTTCTGACCAAACTTGTGAGACATGAAGTTGTATATAATTGAATCCTCTTCAAAATGAGAGGTGGTGGAAAAAAATTTGACAAAGTATGAGAAAGTTATGCCTGGTCAAAGTTCTGTTGACTTTTGTCTGAGAAAGCCCAATTTAGAAACTTTGACTTTTGATGAAATCTTGAGTTTTCTTGATGAATCATGATCAACCCTTGATCAAATGATGAATGCTACTTCAAAATATGGATGTTGACCAAAAATTATGAAGTTTGACTGTATGTTGACCACAGTTGACTTTTTGTCCAATACAATTGATTTTCAACCATCTAAGCAATTGTCTGAGGAAACTTGACTTGTAAGGCTTGAATCTTGACATGGAGATTATTTGAAGCATATGATGCGGCATGATGACCACTGGAAATGTTGGAGGCTCATCTGGTCTGAGGATAACCAAACCCTAGTTTGGGTTGATTGCTTAGGATAGGGTTTGTCTGGTCAACCCTTGTGAAATCCTTGAGTATGGATATGTGAAATGTATTGAGAAGTAGGAGGGAAAATTTTGGGGTATGACAATAGGTTCTCCATCTTCATTCTTCTTGTATCCTAAAGCTTCTTGTGCTAAGTTATTAGCTTCCTGGTTCTCTCGTCGGGGTATATGTCGAATGCTTGCTTGTTCGAATTGTTTCAACAATCTTATGGCAATCACAAAGTACATGATTAGGTTCTCTTTAACACATCTATACTCTTTTGACACCTGTTTGATTACCAATTCAGAATCTCCCATAATTTCAACATCTCTTGCCCCCAAATCTAGCATCAGTTCAAGTCCAGTTATTAGAGACTCATATTTTGCCTCATTATTGGTGCAGATACCGTCAATTGCATACTTGAACTCTGCTGGAATTCCGTTGGGAGAAATTATTATTCCTCCTATCCCGATGCCATTTTTATGGCTAGAACCGTCGAAATATAATTTCCAAGGTAACAATTTGACAAAGTTTTGTGGCATAGCAACCATAGAATGATCGACTAGAAAGTCTTCCACTATTTTCCCTTTCATTGTCTTTAAATGCATATATGTTAAGGAATGTTCTGTTAACGCTAATGCCCATTTACCAATTCGACTGTGCAAAATTGGTTTTGACAACATATGCTTAATAATATCGAAATAAGAAGAAATATACACGTCAACTGGCTTTATATATTGCTTCAATTTAATACAAGAGAAATACAAACAAAGGCATAGCTTTTCTATATCACTATACCTAGTTTCAAGGCCATTTAACACTCAATTAAGATAATACACGGGTCTTTCGACACTACTTGCATCTTCTTGAATTAACATACTTCCTATAGTCGATACTGAGGCTGCTATATACAACCTCATAGGCCTATTTCTAACTGGAGGTGCCAATATAGGAGGCTTCACTAAATATTCTTTGATTTTGTTGAAAGCCTCTTGATGCTCCTTCTGCCAGATGAACTCCTCATTCTTTAGTCGAAGCAGTGGTGAAAATGCTTTAGTTTTTCCACTTAAATTGGATATGAACCACCTTAGAAAATTTATTTTACCCAACAAAGACTGAAGTTCCTTTTTGATCGACGACGATTTGACATCCATGATGGCTTTGGTCTTTCTTTGATTGACTTCTATGCCCTTTTTATGAACTACAAAACCAAGGAAATCTACGGCCTGCACACAAAAAGCACATTTTAATGGATTCATTTTCAATCCATATTTTCTCATCCTTTCGAAGGATTTTCGAAGGTGTTCCAAGTGTATTGGTTAACTATTCAAATTTATTATAATATCATCGATGTAAACCTGCATAAAATCTTCAATAAAGTCATGGAACATAGAATTCATTACCCTTTGGTACTTTTCTCCAACATTCTTCAAGCCGAATGGCATGACCACCCATTCATAGGTTCCTAATGCCCCCGGGCAACGAAATTCCGTCTTCGGCACATCTTCATCTGCAATAAAAATTTGGTTATAACCAGCATAACCATCAAGCATACTTAAATATTCAAAGCCAGCAGCCGAATCGACTAGTATTTCAGCCACCGGCATGGCATATTCATCCTTAGGAGTGGCAGCATTTAAGTCTCTAAAATCAATGGACACTCTAAGTTTTCTGTTTTTCTTAATGACTGGCACAATGTTGGCCAACCATTCGACATACCTTGTAGTTCTAATGAACTTGCTTTTGAGGAGTCTTTCTATCTCCTCTTTGATCTTCGACATAATTGCTGGAGCAAAACGCCGAGGTGTTTTTTTCATTGGCTTTTATTGGCAACCTCAGCTCGACCAAATCCCTGCTTAAACCTGGAATTTCGTTATAGGCCTAGGAAAAACAATCTTTAAATTCTTTCAATAAAGATATTACCTCAGATTTGAGCTTTCAGTCGATGTTGGCGATGATGTAAATTAGTCTTTTATCACCATCTTCGCCAAGGTCGATTTCTTCTAAAGGATCTTGTGACTACATTTTTTTATGGTGTCATCGGATCCTTCTCAAAACCCAAAGATTCGCCATCGTGTTTGTAGTCGAAACCCTGCTTATCGATGTCTTCCCCGACCAATTTAGTTTTATCTGGTGATTTTGGCTCAATATCCAGAATGACTTCTTCTGAAATTTGAAGTTTATTGGCTTCTACAGCCCTATTCTCTTTAGCTTCTAGGGCCAAATTTATTTTGTTTTCGGAAATGTATGCCGGAATCCTTTGTAGAGCCTCTAGCTCAGACATCACTGTCATGACCGTTTCCCCAGCCTGTCAGTACGTGGTCTTCAGCATATGGATCCTCCAAAGGTTCCACGTCTCACACAAAACTATGGGTTTCATGTAGTTTTAGGGAAACAGATGTCTCGTTTAAGTTGGCATATACTTCCTCAGCTGGTTGACAAGGAGCAATGTTGGCTAGCTTCCTGTTGAACTGATTATGGCCGACATTATTAACATCTACCATGAAATAACCCTGGTCGACCTCAATGTTTTCCATGATGCCGTCTTTTCACCAAATTATCAAGCGTTGGTGCATGGAGGATGGTACAGCTCCAATTCCATGTAACCATTATTTTCCCACCAGCAAGTTGTAGCTTGGTTTCCCTTGGATAACCATAAATATTGTTGGCCTAGTGACTGAGCCGACCTTTATATCTACATGGAGTCCCATGGTAGTATTTGTTCTTCCTTCATCGTCCGATAGGACCACGTTGTGATATCTGATATCAGTGTCGAATTTACCGATTTTCTTCAGTATGTGATGTGGCATTATATTAACTATAGTGCCACAATCCACTAACACTTTGTTAATGGTTTTTCCTTCGACCTTTTCCCTAATCAGCAGAGGCTTCAGATGGCTTCTCATAGCCATGTCAGGCCTCTCGAAAAAGGCATCTTGGCTCTTAATAGAGCCATTGTTCATTACGAAGTAACAATTTGGCTTGTGCAAAGCCACTTCTGCAGCATCGACATCATCAGTGTTCTCCACTTCAGTCGGGATGTTCTATTCCTCAAGGAGTATGGACACAACATTGACCAAAATCTCAAGGCTTTCCTCTGAGTCGGAGGCAAAATCATTGGTTGCCTCGTCGGAATCTTTGGCGGTTGAGTTAGAAACTTCCTTAATCTATTACCTAATAGCAGGGTCGACTTTCGCCCTATACTGCCTATGATTCTTATCCTTGTCGACAACAATTTGCCTAGCAGGAGCAGCGGCTTATCTTTCATCCTGCTTCTTCCTTTGAAACCTCCTCCACTGGGTTCGACTCATAGGATTCTTCCCCATGTAATTTTCAGATACATGGCTCCTCTTCTCAGATCGAACTTCGAGATGGTAGCTCATTGGAGCTTTCCCCCTTACATCCTTCACAACACTAAAGGAATTGGATGCACCCATAGCCATTTGGGGCTTAATCCAAGTTCCCTTGGGCGCAGAAGCCGATGAAATGAAAGTTTTTGGCTTGGCCTGAAACGCCTTCCTGGGATCCCTTTCGTTCCATTGGGCTCTCCCTTTCTTCAATTGTAACCTCGGGAAATTCTCAACAGCAACCCTATCAATTAGAACACGCATCTGGGGAACAGACCGACTTGAAGGAATTGAAGTAGTGTGCTATTATAATCAATTAAGATAAGTGATTGGATTGGTAGAAAGTTTATTAATGAAGTGACAATATGGTTGTATGGTGTTCTATTAAATTAAGTTGGTTTAGTTGGATTATGTAGATTATATGAATACTTACAAGAGCAAAATGGTTTAAGATAACAAAAGGTGTTTTGGTTAGCCGAGGTATTGTGGTAGTGTTGAAATAGTAGAAGTCGGTTAGTTGCAGTATTGTGGAATAGTAGTATACTTAATGACTATTATCAATATACTAATTCGATAGTGAATGAATAGTAGTGAAATGGTTGTTGATAGCAGTGCAGGATCAAAATACTAGCAATCCTAACCGATAAGTAGTTAACTAAAATTAGATAAAACAATCTGAATGATAGTAAGTTAAATTGTAGAATAAGTTACTCAGAGACTGATGTAGTGACTAGTGTCATACCCCAATTTTTTACCTAATATACCACCTTACATTTGCATTACTGCATCACTAACAGTTCAGAACAGAAGAAATCGGGTGTGGCTTCTACAAGTCAAAATTAGGGTTTCATCAATTTTTTCATCTGTTCAAGAGGTAATCAATTAGGGTTTGAGTTTTCACTCACCTCAATGGATCTATCTTAATCAATCATCAACAGTTGATCTTCAGATTCCCAACTTTTTCTCATGACCTATCAAGGATCGACCAATTAGGGTTTTCATCGAGGATAAGGAATTACTGATTTTCTGATCAATGGATGACTTTTTGTTTGGAGATTGATCTTCATATCTTCAATACAACATCTTGACCTAATTTCTTGATTCAAAACATCACAGAAGTTCACATTTTTCATCAGTCAATTTCTGGATCATCTGATGAAATTTCATCAGCACTGAAAAGTCAAACTTTGACTTTTGGTCAACTTTTTCAAGACAAAACTTTTTCAATCATCAAAATACTTCAAATGATCCATCATGATCATAAAAAATCAAGAAATTTGGAAAAGTCAACAAAAAGTCAAAATTTTCAACACTTAGAAAAATTTTAAGTGTTAAAAATTTCATGTTTTTTCCTACTTTTATGGCATTTTTTCACATAGTTCCACTTGGAATTAGAAAAAACTCAAAACGTAAAAGTTGTAGCCCTTGCTACAAGCTTTCCAAAATGTCCAAGAACTTGCAAAACCATTTTGTCTAGCTACACTTTTGATTTTGAAACATAGAGCTCCAAAAGCCATGATTTTCAAGTTCACACTTCAAAGTTATAAGTCATTTTTTGCAAAATCTCTTTCTAGAAGCCTTGTCACCAATTGGAGATAGGCTAGAGCTGATAAAAATCAGATGAGAGGTAATTATGATGGAGATAAGATCAAGTTAAGTTTTAACCATGGTTAAAAGAATATTCCATTTGCATTTATGACAAAAATGACTTTCTTGCCCTCTAAGGCAAGTTGCTCAAGTTCAAGCCAATCTTCTTCACTTACCATTCTGATTTCTTGACCTATAAATAGAGGTCATGGTTTCAAATTGAAACCACACCAAAGCTATGCAAGAACAAGCTTTCACTCTTCTTTCTTGAATTTCAAGTTACATAGTTCAAAAGTGAGGATTTTGCACTTTTGTAAATCTTGTGAAAAACTGTGAGAAATTTGGTGTCTAACATGTTCTAAACTCTAATTATAACCTGTTTGAAACTTAAAATCAACCCAAGAACAACTAAAACTCAAAGTTGCTTTTCAAATTTTCAAACTTGCAAAAACTGCCTTATCTTTCAAACTATTAATTGGCTCGATCTAGTCTTGATTTTATCATTTGAACATCATCCACATGCTTCATATGAATGATACAAACCATCATCCTTGACCTGTAACACCTCTAACCAAGAATTCGAAGTTCACTTCAAGGAACTGCAGTTGGACTTGGGTGGAACAATCCAGGACATTTCAAATCAAGCTAAGCATCCAGATACCTTCCATAGGATCCAGTGAAGCTATAGCAATCCTCAAACATCAACTGGAAACACTCCTTCGAAGAATTCGATCTCAGCTTTAAGAGGTAAGTTGCTCAACTTCGAACTCTTTGATTTTTGAATTACAGTTCAAAAAACTCTTGGCCGTTTTGTTTCTGCACCTTCACTGATTGATAACCCTCAATCAATTGCTTGATTCCATGGCCATACACGATTTCATCTTGATTTTTAGGAATTAGGGTTCTTCGTGTTTCTGGGAAATTTAGTCATCTAAAACTGAAAATAAATGAAATTAACCACCATCATCATGTTCCTGGTAAAATTTCGTTCAAGTTTGATGTTTACAGCGTTCATTTTCGTTGAGAAACAAAGAATCCATGGTTGAATGAAGGATCGAGGAAGAAGAAGAGTATTGCGCGCGTGTTTTTGTTTTCCAGAAATTCAAATATTTCGTTTATAATATAATAACATGAAGTAAAATAAATAAACGGATGTCTTGCCTCCCCAGCGGTTGCCAGCTCACTCTTAAGTCACTTGCCTTGCCTTGCCCAATGGTCCCGGGTTCGAGTCCCCTTGGGACCATTTTGTCAAAAAAATTTGCTTTCTCTTCACATTTTTTTTCAAACTTTAACACTTTCAAAACCCAATCAAAACTCCTCATTTTGAGGTGATTTTTTGCACACTTATCATTTTAACATGTCTATTTTGTGATGATGTCAAAATAATTCAAAAATATTCTCTTTTGATTATATTTTCATCGAAAAAAACGACGTTTTAAGTACTTTTCAAGTACTTTTCAAAGACATTCTTTCAAACTTTGAAACTCGAATCTTTTCAAACTTCTTGTAAATATATTTCATCTTTCAAAACACTTTCAAGATCTTTTCAAAACTTTTCAACAAACTTACACTCTTTTTCCATGATCGACCCGATTTGAAGATAAACCGAACTCGTTTTCCTCGAACTTAATCGATCATGGGCCTCCTCACTGTAAGTCCCAATTCTTTTATGTACATAATTATTTCCTTGTACATATCCAATTCTTTTATGTACATACCAATTTTTGCTTGTACATAATACAGATACCTTCATAAATATTCAAGTATAGCAAACTTTCGTTCGTCTATTCGCTTGTTTATACACCATTTCCATTGGTATTAAGAGGAGCATTATTCCCGGTGAAACTGCTTTTAAACCAATGGGCCTCCCTTACGGTGTAAGTCCCAACCCTCCTATGTACATACATATTTCCTTGTACATAAATACTCATTCGTGTACATATTCACTCCCTTGTACACAACCAAACTCTTGTAAATAAACTTTACACACTTGTTTATATTTCCTTCATAAACTCTTGTAAATAAACTTTACACACTTGTTCATATTTCCTTCATAAACTCTTGTAAATAAACTTTACACACTTGTTTATTTTTCCTTCATAAACTCCTGTGAATAAACTTCATACACTTGTTTATATAACTGTTTAGTTATAACATAACAACTAGTCTAACAATTAAGTTCCCCGCAGAGTTTAGCCTCCTCTTGGGCTTTGTACAAGATAACTCATTCATCTGAGTTCAACCTCCTCTTAGGCTTCATATAAGAAAACTCATTTACTGAGTTTAGCCTCCGCTTAGGCTTCATATAAGACAACACTCCCCTGCTGAGTCAGCCTCCTCTTGGGCTTCGTCAAAAGAACTCCTCATTGAGTTTAGCCTTCTCTTGGGCATCAAACAAGAAAGAGACCAGGAAATCTCTTAACAGCCTCCTATTGGGCTTCCAATACAAAGAATCACCCGCGCTAGGATAGAACCCTGAGAGTATGATTTCCCGGTGAAATCGCTCTTGAAATCCTAAGAGGATGGTTTCCCGGTGAAACCACTCTTAAAGCCAAAGCCAGCCATACCCTATAGCTTCCTCTTGAGCTTCATACAAGGACCCTCGATGACCCTCGATGACCCTCGGAATGCCTCCTCTTGGGCTTACAATACAAGGACCCATGGGCTTCTTAAAAGCATCCCCCCAATCCAATCAATTTCTCCTCGAGATTTAGACATATATCATCTCTATGGAAGAATTATCTTATTTATCACATCACATACAATCAAAAACTTTTCAAACCCTTTTTAAACAAAAACATCTCTTAATCTTAAGTGGTAACGCTTGTACACTCAAGCAAAACACCCAATGCTTACAATTAAAAGATTCAATCATTTTTCAAACATCTTTCTTAACTCGTAAGTGGTAACGCTTGTACACTCAAGCAAAACACCTATAACTTACGATGAAAGATTTCAATCAATCAACTTTTCAAAATGTATGTGATGAAATAGATTAGGTACATTTTTCATTAAGATGACATTTGTCTTTGTCTCTTAATAACATCTCGTTGCTTCCACTAGCATAAGTGGGAACTACGATTGCTCTGACTTTCTCAACATCCTTTTGAGAATACGTAGGCACAAGGTCTCATCCTTGCCGAGCAAATTTCTTCCTCCCTCAAACCAAACAAACCATAGCTCCCTTTAGATCCGAGCTACAAATGCTCTGATTCCCATTAAGGGATATGTATGCAGAGGATCCCAATGATCTTTGCGAGCACAATAATAACAAAACCTAGGATCCCACATAATCTCCCCTTCTTAAAATCCAAAGGAGAAACTTTCCCAATAATAGAAATAGCAATTAAAACACACAAACATATCAAACATATTCATATATAAAGCTATAGATAACTATATATATTTAGGGTACCCCATCTATTCCCTTTATATAACAAACCCCCTTGCCCAGAATCTCCCCAATGCGTTACGTCTAGTTCACGCTAGTCGTAATGCAGATCAAATCAATTGAGGGTATTGCAGCTTTCCCCTTTTTCATAATCATTTTTCTTGTGTTGGAAATAATAAAGCTTGATGCTCGTGGCATCTTTATAAACAAATCAAAAGAGTAAATCGTTTGAGCCGAGAATCAATTGATTCGATTCCTCGCGTCACTTTTAAACGGAAAAAATGGCGATCTGGAGTACGCTAAATTTTGATTTTCAAAATTGTGACTCGCCTAAGAGCACCAAGCTTTTTTATTTTCAAAAGGAAAAAAAAAAAAAGGGGGGTTAAGCTTTCATATGTGCATATGTTTGTTTTTCTTTATTGTGTGTTTCGCGATTTCATCTTATGGAAAGAAATCCTAACCCGGATTTAAGAAACATTTTAAGATCTAGGGGTATAGTCCTATTAACTTGTGGGAAGTTTCAAGACTTACTAAGTTAATTTGAGATCCCTCTCTCTGGAGGTTGTCTTGGGAGTATTTGTGTTTAGCAAGTATTTGCGAAGACATTTTGCTTTCAAGAGAACTTACGGTCGAGTGGTCAGAGAACACATAACCCATCCTGGCCATTTAGGATGTAGTGCAGAAATTATTCAGGCGTAAGCTCATAATAATTGTCATGCGAGACTACGATCATGCGAGTTTTTCTTGAAAAATATTATTGGACTTCGAGTATTCAACAAATCTGATAATATTTCAAAGAGAAGCGTTGAACCTGTATTATCAGTAGAACCCGTTTCACAGATGACTAAGCCCTTAGAACTTATCCACGTTTGGTTCTTATCGTTGGCCTCATGCTCGTGACTACAAACGCTTGAACGTGTGTATAACCACTAACCATGTTTGAATCTTTGTGGCATTCATGCATTCATTCAAAAACTTCATTTCTCTTCCCATTTCCAAAGAATTTAGAGATTTTTCTTTGTAAATATTTTAGGTTAGAGTGATGGACGTCAGAGGAAGATTCACCAAGAAATACAGTTTTAGGATTCCTGATGTAGGGAAGTTAAAAGAGTTAGCATCCTTGGTAGAAGATCCCTCGGATTTTAGAAAATGCTATGGAACTCTTTTAACTGTCCTGAACACTAACGTTGATGAAGGACTTCTCAAAACTTTTGTTCAATTTTACGATCCAGTCTATCGCTGTTTCACTTTCCCTGACTATCAGTTGATGCCTACTTTGGAAGAGTACGCACACATCCTAGGTATCTCAGTATCAGATAAGGTGCCTTTCAATGGTTTGGAAGCCATTCCTAAGTCACCAGTCATTGCAACAATGACTCACTTAAAGAAATCTGAGATAGACAAAAACCTAAATACCAAAGGAAAACTCTTAGGACTAATTTCAAAGTTCTTAATGGAGAAGGCTCTTAAATTCTCTGAAGCCGGTAGTATGGTAGCCTTTGAAGCTGTTTTAGCTTTACTCATCTATGGATTGGTGTTGTTTCCCAACGTCCCAAGTTTCATTGATATCAACGCCATAAGGATCTTTCTGATTGGAAATCTCGTTCCCACTTTGCTTGGTGACACGTATTTCTCCATTCATCATAGGAATCGTCAAGGAGATGGAACTATTGTGTGTTGTGTACCTCTGTTTTTCAAATGGATTGTCTCACACTTGCCCAAATCTCCTATCTTCTGCGAAAACAAAGACGATTGGCATTGGTATCGAAGGCTCATGTCTCTTACAAACGACGATATCCATTGGTATACCTTGGCAGACAATGAGATGGAAATCATTGAAAGTTGTGGAGAATTTGCCAACGTACCTCTCATCGGTACAAAAGGAGGAATCAACTACAACCCATTCTTGGCAAGACGTCAACTCGGGTATGCAAACTCCAGTAAACCTCTTGGTTTTACAGTAGAAAGCTACTTCTATCATGAGGGGGAATATTCTCAAGGTTTGAAAGCCAGAATGATAAGAGCTTGGCATCACATCCGAAGGAAGGAAAAGGGTAATGCAAGAAATTGCGTAGCCATGGAAATCTACACTTCTTGGGTGAAGAAAAGAGCGAAGGAATTCTGAATGCCTTATGCTTATGAAGAACCCATGTTTTCAACAGCTTCCAAATCAACAATTTTTCCCGTCGAGACTATGGGAGAATACCAAGAAGCTTTGGCCAAGATGAGACTTGAGAAAGAGGCTTTGGAAGACAAGTTCTTTAAAACTGATCTCGAAAAGGAAAAGCTTAAGAAGTAGGTCAAAGATCATGAAAAGACGCTTTACTTCCAAGATGAATGGCTCATGGAGAAAGATGAGAAGATTCGTCAGAAAGATAATGCGATCAAAAGATACATCAAAGAAAGAAAAAGAAAGCTTGAGGAAATGACAACTAGCGATTCTGCTCCTGACGAGTGGAAGAAAGTCATCAGCAAGCTAAAAGCCGAGAAAGCTGAACTGAAAGCTCACTATGGGAAAGAGATCTTGAAGTTGAAGCTACATCAAGCCTTTGGATCTTCATCTGATGAAGATGTTTAATTAGTTTAGCTTTAGCTTTATCATTTATTTTATCATTGTAAGAGCTATGCTCAAAAACAAGAAAATTGTTGTAATCTTCTTTCAATAATTAATAAAATAAGTTTTTTCCATCCAAATATTTGCTAGAAATTTCTCTTTTAGTATAAATTCTTTTGGAAATTATTTTCTCTTTACATTCATAATCATGCATCATACTTTGCATTTCGAGTTTGTTGTTTAGAATCTTATCTTTTGGAATTTTTTCCAGAGAGAAAGATCGTCAAGCTGTCGCGTCTTAGAGTTTCTCGACTACGTCCACAGCCAACTCGTACATACAATACTCGTTCAAAAAGAGGGAAAATAATGGAGGGTTTTGAGCAAGAAAATGTTGAGCTTCGTAGCACAGTGACAACACTTCAAGAAGAGGTGGAGAGACTCACTTCTTTGGTAAGTTCATTGGCAACTACGCAAAGTCAGCAAGCAACATTGAGCAGTCAAAATCAAGCTACGATTTCAGAGATCACTACTACTCCAGTTTCAACTATTGCAGCTGCTAGTAGTCCACTCTTCAGTATGCCAGAAGGTTATCCATGGGGCATGCCTTTCAATTTTGGCATCGGATTTCGTCAACCTCTTTCTCAGGTGCAAACAACCACGATCGAAGTTCCTACTTTACAGAACTCAACATTCACTCCGCAGCATGGAGTAACCTTTCCGCAAGTCACTATGACGGTTTCTCAACCGATCATGACCAACTCAGCTTCTGTAGTTCACGCTACTGCAGACGAAGAAGTCTATTATAACCCAGGCGATAACACGAATTCTCGTGGCCCAATGGAGAATCTTCAAGAACAGCTCCATAAGATGCAGCTTGAGATTAAAACAATCCGTGGAAAGGAATTGTTTGGGAAGAATGCCCACGATCTGTGCCTAGTTCCTCGCGTAAGGATACCCGCTAAGTTCAAAGTCCCTGACTTTGAAAAGTATCAAGGAAATTCCTGCCCGCAGAGTCATCTTACGATGTACGCTAGGAAGATGTCTACATATAATGACAATCACCAATTGCTCATTCACTATTTTCAAGACAGTCTCACCGGTGCCGCACTGAAATGGTACATGGGACTAGATAGTGCAAATATCCAGACATTCAATGACCTAGGCGAAGCCTTTGTCCAACAGTACAAATTCAACTTGGACATGGCTCTAGATCGGGATCAACTCCGCTCCATGTCTCAGAAGGAAAAAGAGACATTCAAAGAATACGCCCAACGTTGGAGGGAAATCGCTGCCCAAGTCAACCCACCGTTAGAGGAGAAGGAAATGACCAAGGTTTTCTTAAACACTCTTGGCCCATTTTACTACGAACGCATGATTGGTAGCGCTCCCGGAGATTTCACCGAAATGGTAAGTATGGGAATGCGGCTAGAAGAAGGAGTTCGAACAGGACACCTAGTCAAAGAGAGTGGATCCTCCAGTGGAACCAAAAGGGTTGGAACCAGTTTTCCAAAGAAAAAGGAACATGACATAGGAATGGTATCCCGGGGGAAACCAAGGAAGAATGTCAGTCAACAACAACAGGTAGCTACCATAGCACCAATTGTTAATACAAGTTCAAATACAGGAATTACTCCGCAGTTCCAGCAAACTCAACAGCCTCGACAACAGGCTCAGCAATACAACAATCAGAACCGTGCACCTCGGGTCTCGCAGTTTGATCCAATTCTGATGACGTACACAGAACTATATCCTGCATTGATAGAAAGGAATCTTGTGCAAACCAAATTACCACCTCCAGTACCAGAAAAATTACCATGGTGGTACAAAGCAGACGTATCTTGCCCTTTTCATCAAGGGGCACCGGGTCATGATCTCGAGCATTGCATAGCACTAAAAGCTGAAGTCCAAAGGTTATTAAGGTCTAATCTTCTCTCCTTCAGGAACACAAATCCAAACGTGCAAGCAAATCCACTTCCCAATCATAGTGGACATACCGTGAATTTGATACTAAGGAATACAGATCGGTATCTTGTCACAGATGTGAATATGATAAGAGAAAGTTTGGTACAGCTCCATGATACGTACAGTACAATGGGCGCTTTCACTAAACATGACTACACAGCATGCAGAATCTACTTCAAGGATTTTCGAGGATGTCCAACCGTAAGAGCAGACATTCAACGGTTATAGACATTGGTGATATTCAGATCTTCAGGAACAGAAACGACTATGACGTGAATATGGTAGGGCATTTTCCGCATGAGCTTTTAGTCTCAGATATCAACTCGGAAATTCCCGAAGTAAACGTCATTATCCCCTGTTTCAACGTACCCAAGTGTGTGGAAGTTGAATATAACGGTCCAAAAGTTCCAGAATCTCCTTTGGTGATCTGTTTACCTGGTCCTATTCCGTACAGTTCTAACAAAGCAATTCCCTATCAATACAATGCAACCATGATAGAAGATGGGAAGGAGAAACCCATGCCAACTCTTTTAACTGATGTTAATATAACTGAAATAGGATGAGTAACGCGAAGTGGACGAGTACATACTCTGTTGCCACCAAAGCCACCTGTTGTTCCTATTGTTAGGAAAAATCCCGTTAATACACCTCCTGAGAATCCCATGGGGATTTCTGTAGATAATCCAAACATAAATGTTGGTCCGTCTGATAGAACCAACGTCAACTCAGATTTCGATGAGATTTTGAAGCTAATCAAGAAAAACGAGTACAGAGTTGTGGGTCAGCTAATGCAGACTCCTTCCAAAATTTCGATACTATCTTTACTTCTGAATTCCGAAGCCCACCGAGAAGCTTTGATGAAAGTACTAGATCAAGCTTACGTAGATCACGACATAACTACAGATCAATTTGGTGAAATTGTAGGCAACATAACAGCTTGTAACAATTTAAGATTTAGTGATGAAGAACTTCCGGAGGAGGGAAAAGATCACAACTTGGCCCTGCATATCTCGATGATTTGCCAATCAGACTCTCTGTCCAACGTGCGAGTGGATACCGGTTCATCCCTAAATGTAATGCCAAAAACGACTCTCGCTCGTTTATCTTACAAAGGGACGCCGATGAAATTCAACGATATAGTGGTAAGAGCCTTTGATGGGTCAAGGAAATCTGTTATTGGGGAAGTCGACCTTCCAATGACGATTGGTCCCCATACCTTCCAAATCACTTTCCAGGTCATGGATGTGCCAGCTGCTTATAGTTGTTTGCTAGGAAGACCATGGATACACGAGGCAGGAGCAGTAACATCCACTCTCCACCAGAAGCTAGAATTCACAGTAAATGGGAAGCTAGTAACCATCATCGGTGAACAAGCTTTACTAGTAAGCCATTTATCCAGCTTTTCTTTCATCACAGCCAACGACGTTGAGGGGACACAGTTCCAAGGAATTTCGTTAGAAGATGAATCTACAAGCAAAAGCAGATCGTCTATCTCCTCTTACAAAGAAGCAGCGCAGATAGTAAAAGATGGTAATGCTGCAAGTTGGGGACAAGTAATAAAACCTGTCAACAACGAGACAAAGTCCGGGCTCGGATTTGCTCAAGTATTTCCTAAAGACAATCAAAGGGATGAAGCTCTTCGCCCAATCAGAGAAGTATTCCACAGTGGGGGTTTCTTAAACCCTGTTCTTCAAGAGGTTAACGTTCTTACCGATGAAGGTGATGAAGACGATCTCTCTGGATCTGAAGGGTGGAGCACTTATCTTACCAGCTCTGAATATGTGTCTCAGGAAGAATCATACGCGCCTTTCTATCCTCCGACTGACCAATTCAAAGGCATGTCCTTACAAAAGAATGAGAATGAAAATCCACCTGTCCCTTCTGAAGTTTGGGATACCTTGGGAGAACCAAGTGGAAAGTTTGACTACATGGTGAAATACACTGCACCTGAAAGCTCAAAAATCAGAATTGATGACATCCAGCCCACTGGATGGGACAATCCTTTTGAGTATCCTAGTCAACCAGAAGAGTTATACACATCTTCTCGATCTCATCAACCAATTGAGGTTCCAAATGAAGATCTCGCTTAACGCTACCGTGGAGTTTGTTAAAATAGATCTTAACTATCACTACATCAACGTGATTATCAAGATCGTGGATACGATTCGAAACGAATTGGAAGCGTTGCACAATGAGTCTCTTCACTCGTAAGATTGGAAAGAACATCCCGAATTCAACACGAATGCCAATGGAAAGTACATATGCCATGTTCCATGCTCTCGACCCATCAAGCAGGAAGATCGCTCAAAGACAAAAGGCAAGGTCAAACATCCAGAGTCTTCAAGGCCTGTTCGACCAACGACCAAAGTCTATTCAAGAACTAAGCCAAGTGGAAAACTACCAGAGTATCTTGACATCCAAGGAGTTCGCTACTATTGAAGCTGTTAAGTTCGGACTAATGTTCATAGTTCTAAGTAGTTTATTTTGCTTTTGTTTTGAACTCTCGCCTCGCCCAAAGCGAAGAGATGTTTTATAGGGTTTAGCTTTTAAATAATTTCTCTTTGTCTTGCCCAAAACAAATGACTTTGTATTTTAGGGCCCTGTTTCATATTGTGAATCATAAATAAAAGCGTTGTTTTGATTCCACATGTTGTGTTATTTTTCATTTTTACCCTTTCTTGGAAATGATAATCCTAAAAAACACAATAAAAATCTTCAAAAAAATATAATCTGCATCCACTTTCACATTAACTTTTTCTAAAAAAATGAAAAAAGAGTTAATTAATCAAACATAAATCAAATATGCAGATTAGCAGATGGACAAATCCATTGAACGCAATAACTCTATGCTCTCTCCCAACTTTGAAATCCCCAGTGAAGTCGCCGAGGAAGAAGTTGAAGAAGAGATCCCGGATGAGATTTCTCGACTGCTAAGCACGAGGAAAGAATCATTCAGCCTCACATAGAGCCTTTGGAAACAATCAACTTAGGTTCTGAGGAAGACAAAAAAGAAGTGAACGTCGGAGCTCTACTCGACAGCAACATCAAGGGCAAACTGATAAATCTTCTCAAAGAATATGTTGATGTATTTGCTTGGTCCTACCAAGACATCTCGGGTTTAGATACCAGCATCGTGGAGCATCACTTGCCATTAAAGCCGAAGTGTCCGCCAGTTAAACAAAGACTGCGAAGAGTTCACCCTAACATGGCTAACAAGATCAAAAAGGAAGTTCAAAAGCAGCTCGACGCAGGTTTCCTCGTCACCTCTGAATATCCTCAATGGCTAGCCAACATAGTGCCTGTCTCCAAGAAAGACGGAAAAGTCAGAATGTGTGTTGACTACCGGGATTTGAACAAAGCTAGTCCAAAAGACGATTTCCCACTACCGCATATCGACATGCTAGTGGATAGCACTGCAAAGTTCAACGTCTTTTCCTTCATGGACGGTTTCTCGCTACAATCGATCGAATGGCTCCAAGACAGGAAGACATCTTCATCACGCCATGGGGCACGCTTTTGCTACAAAGTAATGCCGCTTGATTAAAGAATGCAAAGAACTTACCAAAGGGCAATGACTCTCTTTCATGACATGATGCACAAGGAGATCAAGTCTATGTAGACGACATGATAGCAAAGTCCGACAAGAAGAGCATATAGAATATCTCTTGAAGTTGTTTCAATGACTAAGGAAATTTCACCAATCCTAACAAATGCACCTTTGGGGTAAGATCCGAAAACTCCTAGGTTCCATTGTCAGCCAAAGAGGTATTGAAGTTGATCCTGACAAAGTCAAGGCTATTCAAGAAATGCCTACGCCACATATAGAAAAGCAAGTAAGAGGATTTCTTGACGGTTGAATTACATCTCCGATTTATCTCTCAAATCGCACACCAGGCCGATATTCAAGCTTCTCCGTAAAATCAAGAGGTTGTGTGGACTGAAGATTGCCAAAAAGCGTTTGACACTATCAAGGAATACCTGTCAGAACCTCCAATACTGATTCCTCCAGTCGAAGGAGGACCATTAATCATGTACCTTACCGTGCTATAAGATTCCATGGGCTGCGTGCTTGGACAACAAGATGAAACCGGTAAGAAAGAGCATGCCATCTACTACTTGAGTAAAAATTTCACAGATTGTGAAACTCGTTATTCCATGCTCGAGAAAACATGTTGTGCTTTGGTATGGGCTTCAAAACGTCTCCGCCAGTACATGATCAATCACACGACTTGGTTAATCTCCAAAATGGATCCAATCAAGTACGTCTTTGAAAAGCCTGCCTTAACAGGAAGAATTGCTCGATGGCGATGTTATTATCGAATATGACATCCAAGCGCGCCCAAAAGCGGTCAAAGGAAGCATTCTCGCCGATCACTTGGCTTATCAACCGATCAACGAATACCAATCTCTCAAGTTTGACTTCCCTAACGAGGATGTTATGTACTTAAAGATGAAAGATTGTGACGAACCGCTGCCCGAAGAAGGTCCAGATCCAGAATCTAGATGGGGCTTAATTTTTGATGGAGCAGTTAACGTTTTTGGCAATGGAATTGGGGCAGGCATCATCACTCCCGAGGGTTCTCATATCCGCTTTCGCGATTGCTATTTGATTGCACCAACAACATCGCCGAATATGAAGCTTGTATCATGGGTATCGAAGAAGCCATCGACTTGAGGATCAAGATCCTTGACATATATGGAGATTCTGCCCTTGTGATCAATCAAATCAAAGACAAGTATGAAACTCATCACCTTGGTTTGATTCCCTACAGAGATTATGCAAGACGTTTGTTGACTTTCTTCAACAAAGTGGAACTGCATCATATCCCTCGAGATCAGAATCGAATGGCAGACTCCTTGGCTACCTTATCTTCCATGTTCAAAGTCAACAATTGGAATGATATGCCTAAAATTCAGTATCGACGCCTTGAAAGACTATATGTGTTTACAATCAAGCGCTCGATGATAAACCGTGGTTCCACGACATCAAACGCTTCCTTCAAACTCAAGAGTACCCACTCGGGGCATCGTACAAAGATAGGAAAAATCTAAGGAGGATTTCTAGAAATTTCTTCCTGAATGAAGATGTGCTATACAAAAGAAACTTCGACATGGTTCTCGGATGCGCTGCATACGGGCGCATACGATAATCCACGAAATGCATGAAGGGTCCTTTGGAACCCATTCAAATGGGCATGCAATGTCCAGAAAGATCTTGAGAGCAGGATACTATTGGATAACGATGGAATCTGATTGTTGTAAACACGTCAAAAGATGTCACAAGTTCCAGATCTACGCAGATAAGATCCACGTGCTGCCAACTCTACTCAATGTTCTCTCTTCTCCGTGGCCTTTCTCCATGTGGGGCATCGACATGATTGGGATGATCGAACCAAAAGCGTCCAACGGACATCGCTTCATTTTAGTGGCTATTGATTACTTCACCAAATGGGTCGAAGCAGCATCTTACGCCAATGTCACAAGACAAGTGGTTGTGAGGTTTATCAAGAACAACCTCATTTGCCGATATGGAGTTCCAAGTAAAATCATTACAGATAATGGATCGAACTTGAACAACAAAATGATGAAAGAACTGTGTGAGGAATTCAAGATCGAGCATCATAACTCATCTCCTTACCGGCCGAAGATGAACGGCGTTGTTGAAGCTGCCAACAAGAACATCAAAAAGATCGTCCAGAAGATGGTCATCACCTACAAAGATTGGCACGAAATGTTTCCATTTGCTCTGCATGGGTATCGTACTTCAGTACGTACTTCAATAGGGGCAACTCATTTTTCTCTAGACGGCATGGAAGCAGTGCTCCCCGTAGAAGTTGAGATTCCGTCGATGAGAGTTCTCATGGAAACTAAGTTATCTGAGGCCGAATGGTGTCAAAGCAAATACGACCAGCTAAACTTAATCGAAGAAAAGCGCCTTACCGCTCTGTGTCATGGACAATTATATCAAAGAAGGATGAAGAAAGCTTTCGACAAAAGGGTCCGACCTCGTGAATTTCGAGAAGGCGACCTCGTGCTTAAAAAGATTCTGTCTTTTCAAACAGATTCTAGGGGTAAATGGACTCCTAATTACGAAGGCCCATACATCGTCAAAAGAAGCTTTTCTGGCGGTGCTATGACTCTCACAACCATGGACGGTGATGAACTCCCGCATCCTGTGAATGCCGATGCAGTCAGTCAAAAAATACTTTGTATAAAAAACAAAAGAACAGCTCGGTAAGTCGAAAACCCGAAAAGGGCGGCTTAGGCAAAAATGAGTGTCTTGGTGGACTGAAAACCTGAAAGGGCGGTCCAGGCAAAAATTAGAGACAATAAACAGAAATTATCCTGATAGATTGAAAACCTGAAAAGGCAATCTATGCAAAAATTAAGGATACAAAAAATGACAAAGTAACTGCATCAGTCTGTACTTCGTCAATCTGAAGAAACTTCCATCAACGGATCTTCAATCAAATCTTCTAAAGCAACAAGCACAGTTGGAATTCAAAGTTGTTAGGAATAATAGTGGTTATTTGATTTCAATGTAGCCTTTTCCCAATAAATTATCATTTCAAACTCTTGTAAATAGCTCATGGAATCACGCCTTTGGCTGATTACCATTCCATCAATAAAATTTGAGTCTTGTGCCCATTTGTTTGCAATTCTTGTTCTATTCTATTTTACAAAATAACGCTTTTATTGTGAAAATCACTTTTGAAACAAAAAAAAAAGGTTTTAAATGAATTTCTACTTCAAAATTTTGAAATAAAAGCGAAATTTTCCTTTGAACTATGAACACTTCAACAGTTTTCTCCATGAGTGTTTCGACCTCTAAAAGATAAAAACAACTGCTAAAGAAGTCTTCTTCTCCTCGAAAGAGATCATCAAAGGAAGGTATTCTTATCCAAAAAGAATCCCCAACAAGGTTGCCATAGAAATTCCTTTTTCAGAAAAGTTTAAAGCATGCAACTCAGATTCATCATCAGTAACGTCTACACCATTGCTGCAGATTTTGCTGAGTATTTGTTGAACTGTGACGTAGTCCTCTTCCCAAATACCCCCTTTTGTTATCTTGTCAAGTATTGTCAGCATGCATATGACATTCATGACATTCATCATTCATACATAATAACATCATTAATGCATTCCTGCATTTCTCAAAGTTTGCTTCAACATCACTTGTTTAGGTTGCATTTATTCCCGAAAAACAAGTGTGGGTGTGTCATCTCTCCAGCAGATTATCCCCCAAGCAGAATAAATACGTTTGTTCTCTACCATGTTCCCCAGCTGAGATCATTCCTTATTGGGAACGAAGTCTTAATTGACTGTTTCTCTTTCCAGTTCATTCCTGGATAGAACCTCGTCTCTAACCAACTCATGTTTAGATTTCACAGAAAAAATCTACCTGCAAACAATAAGCAATAGCCTCGTCATCCGAGCCGCTTAGTTCCTTTTCATTTTGAAGCTTGTCATAAAAAGATTGTTCTTCTCAGAAAGTTCAAATCATGACAGTTCTAGAAATCCCCACAGTTGTCTTTCTGTCTAAAGGAAACCTGTGTCTTTTCAATCAAAATGCTCGCATCTTCTCAAAAGAGAGATCCCCGGCAAGATTGTAGCTATGAAAATAGAAACTCATTTGAGATATATTTCCATCATTGACTGTTATTCACAAGGCTGAATACTCAGTAATTTTCTCAAGAATTACCTTATTATAGTTATCACTTCGCTGATAATTGGTAATATCTTCAGAATTTGTTACCATAAACTATCACAAGGCTGATAATTGGTAATATCATTTTCACTTACCTTAAACATTGTCACAAGGTTGACAGAAGGTAATTTTCTTGTTTCCCGAAGCGAAACAGATATTCACATGCATTGTGAATCTTTTTTCCCAATGAAACAATTGCTTGTTTCCCAACAAACAGGATTCTCTTTTCTTAGAAAGATTGAGTCATCCTCACAAATTTTTCCCCATCATATCAATCTTTGATATCTCCTGGGTGAACTTTTTGCAACCATTTTGCATCATCCGCTTTTTTTGGTATCTTAGGTCCAAAATTTGCGTATTCTGATATTTAAGTCTCTTCACACCTATCGAGACGAAGATATTCATCTTCATATCTCAGGTTAAAGAAACTTAAATAGGGGCATATGTCATACCCCAATTTTTGACCTAATATACCACCTTACATTTGCATTACTGCATCACTAACAGTTCAGAACAGAAGAAATCGGGTGTGGCTTCTACAAGTCAAAATTAGGGTTTCATCAATTTTTTCATCTGTTCAAGAGGTAATCAATTAGGGTTTGAGTTTTCACTCACCTCAATGGATCTATCTTAATCAATCATCAACAGTTGATCTTCAGATTCCCAACTTTTTCTCATGACCTATCAAGGATCGACCAATTAGGGTTTTCATCGAGGATAAGGAATTACTGATTTTCTGATCAATGGATGACTTTTTGTTTGGAGATTGATCTTCATATCTTCAATACAACATCTTGACCTAATTTCTTGATTCAAAACATCACAGAAGTTCACATTTTTCATCAGTCAATTTCTGGATCATCTGATGAAATTTCATCAGCACTGAAAAGTCAAACTTTGACTTTTGGTCAACTTTTTCAAGACAAAACTTTTTCAATCATCAAAATACTTCAAATGATCCATCATGATCATAAAAAATCAAGAAATTTGGAAAAGTCAACAAAAAGTCAAAATTTTCAACACTTAGAAAAATTTTAAGTGTTAAAAATTTCATGTTTTTTCCTACTTTTATGGCATTTTTTCACATAGTTCCACTTGGAATTAGAAAAAACTCAAAACGTAAAAGTTGTAGCCCTTGCTACAAGCTTTCCAAAATGTCCAAGAACTTGCAAAACCATTTTGTCTAGCTACACTTTTGATTTTGAAACATAGAGCTCCAAAAGCCATGATTTTCAAGTTCACACTTCAAAGTTATAAGTCATTTTTTGCAAAATCTCTTTCTAGAAGCCTTGTCACCAATTGGAGATAGGCTAGAGCTGATAAAAATCAGATGAGAGGTAATTATGATGGAGATAAGATCAAGTTAATTTTTAACCATGGTTAAAAGAATATTCCATTTGCATTTATGACAAAAATGACTTTCTTGCCCTCTAAGGCAAGTTGCTCAAGTTCAAGCCAATCTTCTTCACTTACCATTCTAATTTCTTGACCTATAAATAGAGGTCATGTTTTCAAATTGAAACCACACCAAAGCTATGCAAGAACAATCTTTCACTCTTCTTTCTTAAATTTCAAGTTACATAGTTCAAAAGTGAGGATTTTGCACTTTTGTAAATCTTGTGAAAAACTGTGAGAAATTTGGTGTCTAACATGTTCTAAACTCTAATTATAACCTGTTTGAAACTTAAAATCAACCCAAGAACAACTAAAACTCAGAGTTTCTTTTCAAATTTTCAAACTTGCAAAAACTGACTTAACTTTCAAACTGTTAATTGGCTCGAGCTAGTCTTGATTTTATCATTTGAACATCATCCACATGCTTCATATGAATGATACAAACCATCATCCTTGACCTGTAACACCTCTAACCAAGAATTCGAAGTTCACTTCAAGGAACTGCAGTTGGACTTGGGTGGAACAATCCAGGACATTTCAAATCAAGCTAAGCATCCAGATACCTTCCATAGGATCCAGTGAAGCTATAGCAATCCTCAAACATCAACTGGAAACACTCCTTCGAAGAATTCGATCTCAGATTTAAGAGGTAAGTTGCTCAACTTCGAACTCTTTGATTTTTGAATTACAGTTCAAAAAACTCTTGGCCGTTTTGTTTCTGCACCTTCACTGATTGATAACCCTCAATCAATTGCTTGACTCCATGGCCATACACGATTTCATCTTGATTTTTAGGAATTAGGGTTCTTCGTGTTTCTGGGAAATTTAGTCATCTAAAACTGAAAATAAATGAAATTAACCACCATCATCATGTTCCTGGTTAAATTTCGTTCAAGTTTGATGTTTACAGCGTTCATTTTCGTTGAGAAACAAAGAATCCATGGTTGAATGAAGGATCGAGGAAGAAGAAGAGTATTGCGCGCGTGTTTTTGTTTTCCAGAAATTCAAATATTTCGTTTATAATATAATAACATGAAGTAAAATAAATAAACGGATGTCTTGCCGCCCCAGCGGTTGCCAGCTCACTCTTAAGTCACTTGCCTTGCCTTGCCCAATGGTCCCGGGTTCGAGTCCCCTTGGGACCATTTTGTCAAAAAAATTTGCTTTCTCTTCACTTATTTTTTCAAACTTTAACACTTTCAAAACCCAATCAAAACTCCTCATTTTGAGGTGATTTTTTGCACACTTATCATTTAACATGTCTATTTTGTGATGATGTCAAAATAATTCAAAAATATTCTCTTTTGATTATATTTTCATCGAGCCGAAAACGAGACGTTTTAAGTACTTTTCAAGTACTTTTCAAAGACATTCTTTCAAACTTTTGAAACTCGAATCTTTTCCAAACTTCTTGTAAATATATTTCATCTTTCAAAAACACTTTCAAGATCTTTTCAAAACTTTTCAACAAACTTACACTCTTTTTTCCATGATCGACCCGATTTGAAGATAAAACCGAACTCGTTTTTCCTCGAACTTCTTAATCGATCATGGGCCTCCCTCACGGTGTAAGTCCCAATTCTTTTTATGTACATAATTATTTCCTTGTACATATCCAATTCTTTTATGTACATACCAATGTTTGCTTGTACATAATACAGATACCTTCATAAATATTCAAGTATAGCAAACTTTCGTTCGTCTATTCGCTTGTTTATACACCATTTCCATTGGTATTAAGAGGAGCATTATTCCCGATGAAACTGCTTTTAAACCAATGGGCCTCCCTTACGGTGTAAGTCCCAACCCTCCTATGTACATACATATTTCCTTGTACATAAATACTCATTCGTGTACATATTCACTCCCTTGTACACAACCAAACTCTTGTAAATAAACTTTACACACTTGTTTATATTTCCTTCATAAACTCTTGTAAATAAACTTTACACACTTGTTCATATTTCCTTCATAAACTCTTGTAAATAAACTTTACACACTTGTTTATTTTTCCTTCATAAACTCCTGTGAATAAACTTCATACACTTGTTTATATAACTGTTTAGTTATAACATAACAACTAGTCTAACACTTAAGTTCCCCGCAGAGTTTAGCCTCCTCTTGGGCTTTGTACAAGATAACTCATTCATCTGAGTTCAGCCTCCTCTTAGGCTTCATATAAGAAAACTCATTTACTGAGTTTAGCCTCCGCTTAGGCTTCATATAAGACAACACTCCCGAGTCACCTCCTCTTGGGCTTCGCTCAAAAGAACTCCTCATTGAGTTTAGCCTTCTCTTGGGCATCAAACAAGAAAGAGACCAGGAAATCTCTTAACAGCCTCCTATTGGGCTTCCAATACAAAGAATCACCCGCGCTAGGATAGAACCCTGAGAGTATGATTTCCCGGTGAAATCGCTCTTGAAATCCTAAGAGGATGGTTTCCCGGTGAAACCACTCTTAAAGCCAAAGCCAGCCATACCCTATAGCTTCCTCTTGAGCTTCATACAAGGACCCTCGATGACCCTCGGAATGCCTCCTCTTGGGCTTACAATACAAGGACCCATGGGCTTCTTAAAAGCATCCCCCTAATCCAATCAATTTTTCCTCGAGATTTAGACATATATCATCTCTATGGAAGAAGTATCTTATCTATCACATCACATACAATCAAAAACTTTTCAAAGCCTTTTTAAACAAAAACATCTCTTAATCGTAAGTGGTAACGCTTGTACACTCAAGCAAAACACCCAATGCTTACAATTAAAAGATTCAATCATTTTTCAAACATCTTTCATAACTCGTAAGTGGTAACGCTTGTACACTCAAGCAAAACACCTATAACTTACGATGAAAGATTTCAATCAATCAACTTTTCAAAATGTATGTGATGAAATAGATTAGATACATTTTTTATTAAGATGACATTTGTCTTTGTCTCTTAATAACATCCCGTTGCTTCCACTAGCATAAGTGGGAACTACGATTGCTCTGACTTTCTCAACATCCTTTTGAGAATACGTAGGCACAAGGTCTCATCCTTGCCGAGCAAATTTCTTCCTCCCTCAAACCAAACAAACCATAGCTCCCTTTAGATCCGAGCTACAAATGCTCTGATTCACATTAAGGGATATGTATGCAGAGGATCCCAATGATCTTTGCGAGCACAATAATAACAAAACCTAGGATCCCACATAATCTCCCCTTCTTAAAATCCAAAGGAGAAACTTTCCCAATCATAGAAATAGCAATTAAAACACACAAACATATCAAACATATTCATATATAAAGCTATAGATAACTATATATATTTAGCCAATGTTGAATTGTACTGAGTTATAGGCCTATGGCCAATGTTGAATTGCAGTTGACTAGTTGTTATGTTGTCGTTGTCGTGTGTTGTTGTTGTTGCGTTGTCGTGATTTTGTTTATTGAGGTTGAGGTTGCATGGCATACATTGCATTATTAAGTTATCCTGGATTGGCACCACGTTGTCCTGGATTGACAATTTTTAAGTTGGAGCAAATGCTCACCATGTTGGCCTGGATTGGCAAAATATTAAGTTGAAGGCTTATGCCTTGTTGATGCCTCGGTAAACTGGCAGATTTCTAAGTTGGGAGTTTTAATCTAATGGTACCACATGCATATGCACAGTTGAGTTGCATTTGAAGTCGCATAATTATAGTCGTTATGTTGACTTGTCGATTGATTTAAGTTGTTATTGTTATTCACAAGTTGTGAAATAGTTGTTATGTTGTGTTGGAAATGTTGTTGTGATATAATTGTTATAATTGTTGTCATTGATAGTTTTTAGTATATATGTTGTTGTATTCGTTGTTGGTATTGTCGATATAACTATTGTTTGGATTATGTGAAGCGGTGAATTATATGATCTACATTATAATATATTATTTATCATGAATTTAATTATATTGGTAAATATCTCACCCTTTCATTTGTTTCGTCGTTGCCTTTATACTGGTAACGTGCAGGTATTCGAGAATGAAGAATTTAGTTGTTGTTAGTCCAAGTCGGTTTAGTTGTTTTGATACGTAGCACTCGGGGGGATGTTTAGTTTATGTAGTTTACGTTATTGACTCTTGTCGTTCTTATTGTGTTGTTAAAAACTAAGTCATGTTGTTGAAAAAAACTAGTTAGTTATTTTGAAGTTGAAGATGCCGTTGTAAATGATATATGAAGTTAAGTTAATGATTCCGCTGCATATTAAATAAAAGATTGTTTTATTTTAAAAGCCGAAGCAAGTGTTATGTGATCCCCTGATAATAAAGGTGTTATGTATCTGATATGTTTGTGTTGTTAAATTTGAAATGTGGCATCCCATGTGTTGTATGAAAAATTAAAAATACTCTGATTTTCTTTATATTTTTCTGGTAGAATTTGGGGCGTTACAGGTGGCACATGATGCTCGGGTCAATCCCGGGCATACCCGAAGGTTTCCAGGAAAAAAGATCAATATTTCGCCTCAGAATCTTAACTACTTCGGCCTCCTCCTCTGCAGCCTTCTGAGTACCAAAGTGAGTAATTTCAGACGGCTGAGAACCAATTTGTACCTCCTTCGTTTCCTCCTGGGGAGCCAGACTATCCTCATGGGGTCTTCCTTAGGGTCGATATCCACCACGTTAACCTTGTGGTCTGCTAGTTCCTCAACCAAAACCGATTTTCGCTTAATCTTCAGGTTGTCTTTGTAAATTTTTCTGGCTAAACCTTGACCCCCCCCCCCCCGGACCACTCCAACTCAGCCCTCTCCCAGCAGGTACTTCATGGTGAGGTATAGCGTAGATAAAGTCGCCTCCAAAGCAATGAAGGTGGGACGGACGGTGATGATGTTGTATGGTAATGGTTCATTAACGACCAGATATCGAACCCATACATCTTTAGAATTCTCATCCGTCCCGAACGTGGTTAACATTGGAAGATGGCAAAGTACCTGCACCTACTCCCTAGAAAAACCCACCAAAGTTCCACTAAAAGGAAGCAACTCCTTGGGATCGAAATCCATTCCTTTGAAGGCTTCTGAATACATTACATTCGTTGAACTTCCCGGGTCCACCAGAACTCTTTTGACTCCTCAGTCTCTGATCTGCACCTTGATTACCATGGGATCGTTTTCATGAGGCAAAATTCCTTTAGCATCATCACGGGGAAAAGCCACAATCTTGGGATCACTATCAGCGGGTCCGACTTGTGCTACGTGCATCACTCCCCGGGCATACCTCTTCCGAGTTGAACTAGTGGAACCTCCCCCGGTAAATCCACCAGAGATGGTGTTAAGGGTATGTCGGGTAAGCCTTGCCTCACGAACCTCCTCAGTCGCTTTTCCTTTCTTCTTTGAAGGTGACCTAGATGTGTCAACTCCTTTCGGTGGCAGGCTACGCTTGCTGGAATGATATGGGTTATCTTTGATGTAGGATGAAAGTTTTCCCCTCTGGATCAACCTCTCTATCTCCCGGTGTAAATGCGTGCAATCTTCTATCATATGCCCTCAGGTTCTATAGTAGGTGCACCATGCCTCTGCATCTTTGCCCATCACGGCATTTACTGTCTGAGGTTTCCATGGAGCGACAAACAAGTTCAAATGGTTCACATCCCTCCAGATGTCCTCCCTACTTGAATTTAAGGGAGTAAAGGTCTCGTCCTGCTTTAAAGGACGGCGAGACGGTTGTTGGGTCCGCCTTTCCTGGGGACACTCCCACGAAGGCGGATTGTCCCAAGGACGAGCCTTCTGTCCAGTGCCATCTTCTCGACCCTTACCCTTTTCTTTAGCATCCCAGACTCTTTTTTCCATGTTGCTTTCTTCACCTTTCACGTAGCATTCTGCTCGGGTGATGATTTCATCCATGCTCCTAGCCGGTTTCTGAGCTAGAGACTCGTTAAATTTCCCGGCTCAGAGCATGTGTTGAAACGCCGCCACGAAGATTTTCTAGTTAAGATGGAAAACCTTTATGGTTTCTTCATTAAACCGAGTCATGTAATCCCTCAGTGACTCTGTTGACAGTTGCTAGACGTTGAAAAGTGATGTGTTTTCCACTTTTCAGTGACGATTTGCAGAGAACTGTTGGATTATCTTCTTGTTGAAGTCCTGGCAGCTGATCACGGAGAGCCCGAGCAGGCCCATGTACCATCTTAATGTGGATTCCCTGAAAGTGTCATCCATCAACTTGCATTTTAGAAAGTCGTTGGCCCCAATCAAGGAGATGATATGCTCCTGAGGGTCTATTTTTCCGTCATATGTTGTCAGGACTGGAGGTTTAAAGTTCTCTAGGACTAGATCGTCCCAAATGGCGTGAGATAGAGGTTGTAGCTCCAAAAGCTCCGCCTCCTGCTCCCCAGCTTCTTACTGACTCCTCTACTGAAGAGCTTGAACACTATCTTGTAAGGTGTCGTTGTGTTGACGTAAATCATCAATCATGGCCAACAGCTGCGCCAAGTCTGGCGTCGGCTGGTCATGCTCTGGTGTCATAGCCATTGTTTTGAAATTCTAATGCAGTGGCCTAGGAATGTTTTTTCGAGGCCCCACGGTGGGCGCCAAATGTTCTTGCTATAAAAACTACCTGAGAATATTTAGGTATTCAAAGGCTCAAGTAAGGTGACTCGAGCTCCAAGCTAATTGTCTTGCTTATCCCTCATTCGAGAGCCCTTTATATAGTGGTGCCAAGACCTCAATGGTTAATACCTATAACGGTCATGCCTTCCTAGTTCCATAAATATGTTGTCTTTAAAGAAGGTAACGTCTACTGCCTATGAGTGATGACCCCAAAGTGTAACGCACGCCATCAAACTTAAAGCGGCAGTTACATCTTCAATGGTCGTCCTTGGCATAACGTCCTCATAATTGTCGGGCTACTCGTAACTTCCTGAGTCTGAGTTATATGTCGGGCGAGGTCTTCACCATCTTCTGGCGCTTTGGTCCTCGACATCTCTGACCCCTCAACCCGGACGAAGCTTTCCTAAAGGTTCGGCGTATACCATTTACTAGAAAACCTTGCTTAATCACCATACTTCGGGTTAATGAATTTTATGCATGAACACTATCTTAATTTTTTCTTCTATTATATTATTTTCAAATTATTACTATTTTATATTTCAAATTGAGAAAATAAGATATCCATTAATATAATTTTACATATATATTTTAAAATTCTTTTAATAATAAGGCATATAGGTGGTTTTCTATTATACTAAGTGTGTTGATTAAACTCTTTTACATGATAAATATATATATTAATTAATAAAAATAATTTATGAAATGAACATTTACCTTATAAGAGAGAATAATAATTATTTCACTTTAGAATTTCACAACAGATTGTATTATTGGGTCACAAGTTGGTGAAGAAATAAAATAGAAAATTAAAAACCTGAAAATCGTATAAATAAATATAGTGTTTATATATCTCAGCAACTTTTCCGCAAAGTTGACGCCTGATCAAATTTAACATTACAGGGTCCAGTTTGTCATGACGGAAGACGTTCCAATGCTGGAGTAGATAGATTCCCGTGATATCAGGGAAACTCATTGCGTGTGTTTTACACTCCCAACGAATTCACTTGCTTTTCAATGGGATTTTCTCGGTGACTTTTAATTACTCCAGTTGTGTAAACTTAGTGGTGTACGTACAAGCATGCTTCTGAGTTCTGAGCGAAAATCTCCCCCCAATGATTAAGTGTTACATACTTTATTAGGAAAATCACATAGTATCATAGTTACATTGTCCAATTTATACTGCCCTCTTCCCTCTATTTCAAAATAACTTGCGCATTTTGTTTTATACATTTTGAGGCTTAACGTCCAAATCGTCTGTCATTTGGAATAAGTATGAACAAAGTCCATGTAAAAATACATATATCAAATTAATTATCATTTTCTTATAATGTAGTTTTTTTTAAAGTCATCTTATTAACATGATTATTATTACACGTGAGAAATCATTTTATTAAAATATGCAACTATTATTAAGTAAAACTACAATTCTTTGCCAATTTTTAAATTTGGCCCTAATAAAAAATTCAGAGAAATAATTTTACATTTTGATTTTTTTTTTTAAATAATACATTTAATTAAGAAATGTGTAGACACCAATAATTGAATCATTGACCTTTAATTAAGAAAAAAGATTTTTACTACTACACTAACTATCTTACACTACACATTCAATTGAACAAAAAATATTATATATTTATTTTAGATTTATAATTTATAAAAAAAAAATTTTGAGGCCCCTATTTTTTGGAGGCCATGAGCCTTGTTGACTGGGCCCAAGGTCGGCCCGGATCATCTTCCTTCTTACACATTTAACTAATTCATCTATATCACTTGTGTTTCGGTAGAACAATATTGATAATCTTTCTGAAATTAGTCGGAAGAGGTCGCAGTATTTTTCGAATAATGTTGTATTGGTTATAGTTTGTCTTGTTCTTTGACTCATGTCTCATTTTATAGTTCTCCGTCCATACTAGGAAGATCTCTAGTGTTTATGACTATCATGACACTTTACTGCTCTTGTTTTCTGGTCGGGAGGACCATGACGAGTCTTTATTCGACCCTGTCAGGTTGTCCCCTTAGCTTTATTTAGGTGGGAACTATTTCAAACACGGGATGACACATCTCTGCCTGGGCGTGGGACCTGGTATTCCTTGAATATTTGGGTTGTTTTTAGGAAACCAGAACCAAGTAGTTTTTAAGATCTTGAGTTGGGTCTTAGGTCTTGGATATTCATAAGCCCCTCAAGTGCAAGGCCTGATAAGGGTGAAGCGGTTTAGGAGTCTTGATTCGGGTCTTAGGTCTTGGATGTTCATATGTCCCTAAAGCGCGGGGCCTGATAAGGACGAAGTAGTTTAGTTTCTTAAGCCGAGTCTTAGATTCATGATGTTCATAAGCCCTCAAGCGTGAGGCCTGATAAGGGAGAAGCAGTTTAGTGTGTTGAGCCAGGTATCAGGTCCAGATGTCCAGTCGGTTTTATGGAAAACGAGTTTGAAGGAAGGAGATGGACTTTGTCGTTCCTTCCATTGCTTTAGGTAAACAATAAAACCTTTGAGTGTGAACCGTGCTTGGTGCGTGCTTGGAACTCTCTTTTTCTCTTTCCGCCACGTGTGTGATAAAGCATGAGGATGTCCCTGCTCTGACCCATTTTTTAATGCTTTGTCATTATTGCGCTATTATGGGAAGCGTATGGGTTTGGTTTTAATGATTATATTTATGGAAATAAAGTGTTATCATTAAGCCATGTTTATTAGGGACTGTTTTGAAATTCTAATATTCAGACCACAAATGTCCTAAAAGATATCGAGACACCTTTCTCTGAACAAACACACAATAAACAAGATAAACGATTTTCACAATGGAGAAAAGTAAAGAATACCCAGGATTGTTAACCCAAATCAGTATATTACAACACCTATTTTTGGGGCTACCAAATGATAGGAAAATAGCAAGTGTACTATTTGTCTTGCAGTAATAAAGGGGAAATTCCCCGGATATCGATCTCGAGGACTGCGTACACGTATCGAGTTTAATGCGTGTTTCAATTAAACAAAAACATTAATTTAGGATTTAGTTTTGAAATTGTCACTTGATAAACAAAAATATAAAATGAATTTTTCACAGTTATAAGAAGCATCTTATGGTAAGGTGTAGAATTTTTCATGTAACTATATTGAATCCTGATCTCTTCAATAAGTTCATAACCTTAAATTACCGCTCTTTAGGTTATTTCCCCATAAATCCTTAGTGGGAAAACCTTTGAACATTCCTTTTAAACCCTAAGTCCTTAGAGAATTATTAGGAAAACAAGCTTTGATTTTATCAAGAGTTAGCTGGTAACTATAGGGTATCCCTAGTCCTAGGTGATATCTACTGATCTGAATAAATGATCAGAATCAGAGACAGCCGAAATGGTTGATGATCCTTCGAGCAAGTTGATATTGAGGAGGAGGTGGTGTACCTGCAAGGCACTCTGATGCTAAAGTAAGCAAATATTCAAGGAGGAGGGTAGAAAATATTAGGGTTTTGAGTGTAAGAAAGTGATACCTTGCCCTCAAAGATATGAGGGTTTATATAAGAGACATAGGAGGATTCTCATTGGTTACTATATTTGAGTCGAGATATGCGGATCCGCAAATATAGTCGTCTGAGTTGACTAGGTCAAGACTGAATAGATATGCCCGTAACTAGCTATTATGTCGAGCATGGATGACATAATAGGAACAATTTACAACGAGACAAACCGTGGATTAACTCGACATACTTCGAGCAGAGTAAATGTGATGTGGGCAACTGAGATCCCTGAATATGCCGCTGAGGCCTGATAGGTCGTTACAATTAAGGGAGGAATGACCTGCCAGAAAGCTTCCGGGCAGTCAAGAACATCTACTATAGTCTAATCGTACACAAACCTTAATAATCACGGTCTAGCTGGTCGTTAACTGTGAATCAATCCTAATTGGTCCGATTAGGAAAACATAAAAACATTGCACAAATAAATTGAATACAAAAACAAATGTATTGATAAACTTAGGAATTCAACATCGTTACAGAATCAAATCAGGGACACTCCCTAACATTGGGGGATTTAGCTACTCATATTGTTCAAAAGAATTTCAATGATATAAAAGTTAAACATTACAGATAAATGATGAACTTTGATCTTCAATTGCTGCGGCTCATGAAAAATCTTTGTCCTTCAATAATCTCATATGTTGCTCTCTTTAATCGTCAATCCTTTCGTTGACAAAAATTCCCCTCATCTATCGTGCAAGATCATCTAAAATAGCAAAAACTCACTTAGGTCGGTTGGAAGTACCTAAAACACCCCCATAGCTTAATAGATGGGAAAAATACCAAAAAAAAGACCAGAAATCAGCGTCACATGCCAACACGGCCACCCATGTTGGCCTTTTAATTTTTAATTCTCCAATTCAAGTTCCAGGGGTTGCACCACTGATCAATCCCAAACTTAAATCGTTGATAGACCTCAAGCGACAAATAAAAGAGCTCATGAAATTCACAGCAAATCGGTACTCATACATGATATATTTTTTCACATAGATGAAGATGTATTTCGTCCAACGTTCACATGACGCAAAGAGTTTTTGTAAGAAACTTTTAATATTGACCTTCCTCTTCGAATACCTCCCTAACTATGCTTTGTACTTAAATCTTTTTCTGATTTTCCTTCTCTTTCATTCAGACAATCAAATTAAGGCAATGAGAAATATGATAATCATCACATGCACATGAATAATCAAGAATTTTTTGTTTGAGCACCTAATGAGCAACATTTGCCACTTTTCATTACCGATGAAATTTTCAAACTTTGCAATTATATATTGTCCTTATTTGGATGATGTTTGGGGATCAACCCCCTTTGGACTAAATAACATGGTGAGGGCTACCCAACTTAGTGAGCCAGTTTTCTTTTACCACCTTTACATCATTTGGTGCCAACTTTATTTACTTCTCAACCCAGCATACCTGCATGTGTATCTAGATTATGCCAGATTGTATATATAAACTACTCAAGGAGTACTTCTTAGGATTTAAGCACTAGGGTACAAATCTACACGTTAGACTCGTATCACTGTCACATTATTATGAACTTCCTACCCTCAAACAATCATCCATTTATCTCTATATACTATTCCTAATCTATTTGAAATACAAGCTCTTGAGCAATTGAAAGCAAAAATTTCGGTTAAAATTGGGGAAAGACTTCAACTAGTGGATTTACATGGCAAATAGCATAAAAGAAACAAATAAGTTGCAAAATAAAGCAGTAAAATACCCCCAACCTTGAACTAAATATTGACCCCCAATGTTTCAGAACAAGCTTGAGAAAGGTGACTCACATAGGGTAATCCAACACCAGTTGTTGACTCATAGCTTTCACCAGTAAGGCTCCCTTTTTATTACCTGCAAACAAAACAAAAACTAAAAGGGAAACTAAGTTATTAAAAACGTGGGTTTCCTCCCATAAAGCGCTTTGTTTAACGTTGCATTGCTCGACGAGTCATTCTGTTATGGGGGATACTTACTCTTCCGCACCTTGTTGCTTGTCCTTTCTGCAACCCAGAACTCATTCAGATCAATAGTAAGATACACTTTGTGCTTCAGGTCACTTCCAACTTCCATCTTCTCACCCCGGTTTCTCTTTTTGACTTCTTGACTGAACTTGGGAATTTTTATTGAAGCTACCTGAGAGATTATGCCTGAGACTTCTTCTGGGAGTGATTTTGAAAGTTTTCTTTCTCCTTATACTTTGATCATACTGACTGAAGATTTATTCTTTCCACCTCCACTTTGATTCTTGATTTTTAACACCTTCAAAGTTATCTCCTCATCAAAAGATTTTAATGTCAAATTACTTGTCTTGATATCAAAATTTCATGGGCTAGTCAGCAGAAATGATCGACCAAGAATGATAGGATTATCTCTATCTTACAGAATATCCATGACCTGGAAATCAACTGGAAAGACAAAATTGTCAATTTCCACCAACACATCTTAAGCTATCCCATATGACTTCTTGGTTGTGTGATCAACAAATTTCAAATTTGTCCCTCTCCCACTTGTCATACCCCAAAATTTGCCCTCCTACTTCTCAAGGCATCTCATACATCCATACTCAAGGATTCCTCAAGGGTTGATCAGACAAACCCTCTCCTAGACAATCATCCCAAACTAGGGTTTGGCTATCCACAGATCCAGATGGACTTATAACATCTCCAATGGTCATAATGCCTCCTCATATGCTTCAAAGATTCTCCATGTCAAGTTTCAAGCCTCATAAGTCAAGTTTCCTCAGACAATTGCTCAGATGGTTGAAAATCAGTTGTATTGATCAAAAAGTCAACTGTGGTCAACATACAGTCAAACTTCCTGATTTTTGGTCAACATCCTCATTTTGAAGTTACATTCATCATTTGATCAAGGGTTGATCATGATTCATCAAGAAAACTCAAGATTTGCTCAAAAGTCAAACTTTCCAAATTAGGGTTTTTCAGTGAAAAGTCAACTGAACTTTGACTGAGCATAACTTCTTCATACTTTCTCAAAAAAATTTCCACCACCTCTCATTTTGAAGGAAATTCAATTCTCTACAACTTCATGCTCACAAGAATGTTCAAAAAATGCTTCATTTGGAAGGTATGGATCAAAACATTACAGGTCCTTTTCAAAGTCAACAAAAAGTCAACTTTTTGTTTTGAAGATTTATTGAGCATGGAAACTCCAATTGAGATGAAACCAAATAGGTTGTTTAGAGGACACTTATAGCTTTCTAAAAAGTCCAAGAACACTCAAAAATGTGGAAAATTGAGCAAAATAGACCTTGCACAAGTTGGGTATTTTTGAAGAAGTGCACAAAGAGAGATACTTGTTAAAATCCAAAATTTTGCAAATGGGCCTAGTTTTTCTTCATTCAAACTTGTTCCTTAGACAATTTGGAACATCCAAGCCCAATGCCACGAATTTTAGCTTTATTTTTCTATTTAATTTGGATTTTATTCATTTAAATACAAATTAAATTAAAAAATAAGGTATAAAATCAAAATTAAATGCAAACTGATTTTTTCTCTCATCCTTGAGGTCCAAGCAACTCATAAAAGCTGGCAATTTCGAAATTGGTTTTGATATGGCAAGGAATTAATGAAAATTGATCAAAAAAGATAAGATTTGATTTTGTACAAAATCAAATAATCTTTGCATTGATTGATGATTATTTGTTCCTCAAATCAGCTCAATTTTCATCCATTATAAATATACAATGCATATCACACAAGAAAGAACAGAAAAATTGCCTCAAGAACCCTAACCTAAACTCAAAAAAACCGTGCACTACAAGTCACTAGCAGCCTTGGTTCCAGCTTGTTTCAATCGATTTTGAGCATCCAAACACATTCCTTGACATCCCTTGAAGCATTCCAGACCCTTACATCATTCAAAAACATCAAGAATCAAGCAAATACGATTTCGGTTTGTCACACTTTTTCAAAAATCAAATTCTGTTTATCATGCATTTTTAACATGTTTTGTTGTTTGTTTTGTGTTTAGAACGAAGCTTGGAAACTTTCTGGATAGTTTAATTGCATTTCCATGGCCTGAAACACGAATTACCATGATTAGGGTTTTCTGAACCAGTTTGGGGTTTTCCTAAATCGGTTAAATTGGACCAAAAGACCACCACCATCGTGTTTAGAATGATATTTGCAATCGATTCATGTACTCACAATTCATTTATATTACTTGTATGAGATTTTGGAAATTGCAGGGGTCATAGCGTCGAAGGAAGCCGACGCTAACTTTTCAAAAATTCAAATGGAGAAGATGAAGATCTTCGCGCGTGTTCTGGGTTTCCAGAAATCGAATTCGTATAAAAACGCTCCGTTTCAATTTCATAACACCAAATGCGCTTTGGTCTAGTGGTAAGGCAAGGGGCGCGTGTTTTCATCCAAGAGGTCACCGGTTCGATCCCTGGCAAGACCATTTATTTTTGCTTCTTTACAAACTAACATATATTTTCATATTTTCTATATTTTTCTTTTAATATTTTCATTCTATTTAATTTATCTTCAATAATTTTTATCATGCATTTAAAAAACACCAAAAATATTTATTTTTTGCATAATCATCAGAAAAATGTTTATTTAATTTTTAAAATTAAAAATATTATTTTTGCATGCATATTTAATTTAATTGCTAATTTATCATTTAAATGACTTTTAATTGTTTTTTAATTATCAAATCAATTCCAAAAATTCCCAAAAAATAATTTTATCATATTAATGTCATTATTAACACAAAAACTTTTTCTCATTCAAAAATACTTATTTTTACTAACATTTTCCTCTTATGCAATTTTCTCGAATTTCCCAATTTTGCATCTTTTCACAGGTTATACCGTTTCGGACGATTTTTATCGCTTTTCTTTTCCAATTATGTAATTGCCTATGGGATGTAATATTTTAATTAGGACTTTTATTTTCCGCACTTTTAATTATGTATCTGCCCCAAAGCCTTGTAATAGCGTAGGATTTATCTTTCTGCACTTTACATTTCCGCAATTTATTTTCCGCACCCTATAAAACTGCTAGTAATTAGGCGTGTATGGCAAGATAAAAATGGACATAGATCACTCTTAATTCCAAGATAAAATATCTGAATTTGACACACCCTTTTCACACATGCACCCCCTTAGGGCAATTCTCTCTCGTTGCCTTTACGAATTCAAATGGTCAAGTCCCTCGAACGTAGAGGTATTCTAGCACCGTTGCCTTCAAAACAAATCATCATAGTCCCTTCGATACAAAGATCATAAGACCCACGATGTCGCCTCCGAATACATGATCTTGACCCTCGATTGTTGCCTACTAAAAATGATGATGGTCCCTTCGAATGTGCTAGGATACTTCCTACAAGTTACCTTCTATGACCATACGATGTCCCTTCGAATGTCCCGCTTACATCCAACGAATAGGGTTACCTACCAACTAATGGAATGGATAGCACTATTCTAAAGAAACGTAAAATAACACGAAAACGACCAATTCTGAGTAGGTAATAAGACTTTTAGTTGCTTGCTCTATCAAAATATTTTTCACACCACACACTTTTTTCAAAGTTCAAACTCTTTTCAAAAACGAAACATTTCCGAACACTTTGTATACATTCCTACATGAATCATTACAAAGTCAAAGCGAAATGCCTTTTCAAAAAACATTTTTTGTCAAACACACAGAAAACACAATTTTAAAATGATCTAAGAGCAACTAAGAGCCCGTAGATAACTACGGATGGAAAGGGGTGCTAATACCTTCCCTTTTCATAACCTTCTCCCTTACTCAGAATCTAACGAAGGTCTTTTTCTGTACTTTTTACCTTCCCTTAATTGGATAAAAGAAAAGTCGGTGGCGACTCTTGCTATCCGCATATTTGCGATACAAAAAAATCTCAAAGTCAGTTCACCGTATTACACCACTTATCTTTCTAATACCAAGATTTTTGAAAATAGATAATAGCATTAAACTCACACTAGAACCATAATTAATCAGAACCCTCTTGAATTTTCTGTATTTTATAGTGCACGATATTTCTACCGACTTGGATCCTTCTGCTTGATGGGTATTCTTCACTCGGTCATGATTGCACATAATTTCTCATCACCAGGTGCCGGTCCATCTTCTATTGGTCTATTTTCTGATAGTACCTCCTTCATAAATTTCTGGTACAAGGGAATTTTCTTGAGTGCTTCAAAGAACGGTATG
This sequence comes from Vicia sativa, assembly GCA_021764765.1. Taxonomy (NCBI): domain Eukaryota; kingdom Viridiplantae; phylum Streptophyta; class Magnoliopsida; order Fabales; family Fabaceae; genus Vicia; species Vicia sativa. Next base: position 56,060,988 of record CM038796.1, on the reverse strand, counting down.
TTGATCTCTAACTTTTTGAACAAATTGACAAATTTAGCAAAGTCTTTCTCTTTTATGTCCTTGTTTGCTACTCGAGAGGGATACGACAAATTAATCACTATTTTAATCTTCTCTTCAAATGGTTTCACAGCTAATACCACATCTTAGTGCTTTTTCTTGTCTCTCTCACTTTTAATTCTACTTCAATGATATGATCATCAAACTTTACCTCCTCTAATTTTTCTTTAGTAACTTTCTCACTCCTTGTGGTGACAACATTAACATTCTCATGCTTTTTCTAATTTCCTTCTTCTTGTAGAGATAATTGTTGTGCAATCTGTCGCATATGAACTTCCAAAAATTTTATTGCGACTGTGATATTCCTGTGATTGCTCCTTGTATCTTCTTGAAATTGAGAGGTGTAGGCAGCCATCTTTTCAATAGCTACCTCTCATTCTTCCTTTGGAGGAACTTGTTGTTGCTGATCTTTCCAGGAGAAATTAGGATGACTCTTCCACCCAGGATTATAGGTGTTAGAATATGGAGTATTCTGCTTCAAGAATTTTATCTCCTCAATTTATTGTGGAGTTGCAAGACATTGCACAGTAATGCGTGGTCCACCATAAATTTCACAAACAAAAGTTTTTGCTTATTGAACATGAGCTACCTGTTGAGTACCACCAATGTTCATTGCTTTTAGCTTTTTCTCCACTTCTGCAATAATTGTTTCTTCAATCTTAAGTTGCTTGTTAAATTGTAAAAACTTTAGATCAATCACTCCCTCAGGTTTACTGTAACCCTATCTTACAGCTTTAGATGATCACTTGCATTAATGGCTTCAATAATCTTCCTCACACCGACGACTGTTGTAAATTTGGATGAGCCACCGATTGTTGTATCAATAAACATCTGCAATTGGTCTGTTTGATCCATATTATGAGTGGGACAAGCTACAAATAACCTTTTGAACTTCTTATAAGCATCACCATGGGACTCGTCTTCTTTCTACTTAAAATTCACAATATCATATCTCTTGTGAATGTAAACAGAAGCATGAAAGTACTCATCATGAAAAGTCTTCTCAATCTGTTCCCAAGTGGTAATATTGTCAGTAGGGAATGAGTAAAACCACTTTTCAGCATCCTCAGAAAGTGTGAACAGAAACATTCTTAATTTCTTTGCTCCTTCAGAATGCCCCTCAATTTTCAAATTAGTGCTCATAGTGAGACACCTTTGAAAATACTTATTTGCATCTTCATTTATCTTTTCAGTGTGAAAGATCTATTCTCGAGTTGTTAGATTGTTGAAGGGTGTAGCTGAAAATTCGCAACAACTACCAGTTGATTCACGATAGTCAACCGATCTGTTGGAGTATTTGCTCCTCCATAGTCCCCAAGCGTCTCTCTGGTTGTGGTGGGATTTAACCGACGGTTTTTTCTTCCTTCCGAGGCTTTGAACCTGAATGATTTGATGAACCTTCTGATTCCAGTCTAACCAATGAGCTCGTCTGTGCCTTACGTGGAAAGTTCTTTCGATTTCTGTGTCAAAAGGAAATTCAGCTAAGGGCTTTCCTCACATACAAAATTTAGAAACAAATCAATAATAATAATAAAATAACAGAAAAGAAAATTTTAGTTGCGGAGCAACAAAATTTTAATAGAACTCAAATTAATCTCTATAACTTGGCAGGCCCCGACAACGGTGCCAAAAACTTGATAGAAAAAATATCAAGTGTACTATTTTTCATTGAAGTAATAAAGGGGGAATTCCCCGGTTATTGATCTCGAGGGTTGCGTATATGTACCGAGTTTAATGTGTGGTTCAAATAAACAAAAACTTTAATTTGGGATTTAATTTTAAAATTGTCACTTAATAAATAGAAATATAAATGGATTTTTCACATTTATGAGGAGCATGCTAGAGTAAGGTGTATAATTTTCCCTGTAACTATCTTAAATCATGATCTCTTCAACAAGTTCATAACCTTCAATTACCACTCTTTAGGTTATTTTCTCCTAAATCCTTAGTGGGAAACCTTTGTGCATTCCTCCTAAACCCTAAGTCCTTAGAGAATTATTAGGAAAACAAGCTTTTATTTTATCAAGAGTTAGGAGGAAACTATAGGGTATCCCTAGTCCTAAGTGATATCTACTATAGTTTAATCGTATAAACACCTTAACAATCACGGTCTAGATGGTCGTTAACCTTGAATCAATCCTAATTGGTCCAATAAAAAAAGCATAAAAACATTGTACAAATAAATTGAATACGAAAACAAATGTATTGATAAACTCAGGAATTCAACATCATTACATAATCAAATCAGGGACACCCCCAAGCATTAGGGGGTTTATCTACTCATGTTGTTTAAAATAATTTCAATGATATAAAATTTAAAATTACAGATAAAGGATGAACTTTGATCTTCAATTGCTGCGGCTCATAAAAAATCTCTGTCATTCAATAATCTCATATGTTGCTCTCTTCAATCGCCAATCCTTTCACTGGCAAAGAGTCTCATAATCTATCACGCAAAATCATCTAAAATATCAAAATTTCACTTAGGACAACTAGAAGTACCCAAAAGGACCCCATAACTTAGCATATGGGCAAAATATAAAAAAGACCAGAAATCAGCATCACAGGCCAACACGCCTCGTGTTGGGAAACACGACCACCCGTGTTGGGAAACCGGCCACCCGTGCTGGGCAACACGGCCATCCGTGTTGGGCAACACGGCCATCCGTGTTGGCCTTTTGATTTTTAATTCTCCAATTCAAGTCCCTGGGGTTGTAAGACGACATGTGTTGGGCAACATGGCCGCCCATGTTGTACCCTTGACTTCATATGTTTTTCCAACGCACCCAAGGTACCTCTTGACACGGCTCATGTCAGGTGACATGACCACCCGTGTTAGGCCTCATATACGTGGATTTTTGCCTTTCTTCGATACTCTGAGTTTTGCACTTTTTGCCTCGATTTGTCCTGTTTTATTACTTTGAACTTGAAAAACACTAAAACATACAACCAAAGCATAAAATGCGATAAAATAAAATAAAACACATGACAAAAAAAAAAGACAACTGAACTTAACGGAAAATAACTATGTAAAATCACTGATCACCAAGCTAGGGATTAATTTAACTAAAATAATATCAATTCCAAGCTAAACTCCCCTGTTTACAACTTCTTACTTAATTACTACCCTTGCTTAACTTCTACCTAAGACTCACCTAGGTATGAGACCCTTCTCAAATCTCTTCCAATTACAACCAGTGATCGAACCGTTCTAAACACTTAGGAAATCACATAAAAGTCACACTTCAAAGACACATAATCATTCACTACTTAAAAGCTTTGGATGACTGACATAACTTACAACAAAAAGATAGTCCTACTCTTTTATCAACATGATAATTAAGAGGCTCACAATTAAGCATACGAATCCTAATAAACACACAATAAGTTCTACATGATACTAGGGTAGAAGCCTTCAATTTATAGTCTTCAATAATTGGATTTGGGCTTCACATAATCATCCAGATAACACTTAGGCGTTGTAGAATCAACTCCACAATTATAGGACATCAATCATTAATTTCCTTAATTATGTCTATAACTAGAAACTAACAAATATCCAATAAAACATCTTGAATCTTTTTCAATCTTCAACATGTGCGCCACATAGGATTGCATAATATTCATAGAATATTCTGCACCTGAAACAAACTAAAATATCTAATAATCTAGTTGTTCTAAAATACGATGTCAGATGAACCTTTATAGGACATCACATTCAACATGTTTCTTCAAGTTGATAGAACATCTTCATTTAACATGTCTACACTAAGTTAGTTTTACCAAACATAATGCCAATACCAAAAATAGAGAATTAACAATCTACCTATTTGGCCTATTTTGGCTAAGACAACTTCGTACATCTTCCACACAGAAATATCAGTAGCTCAGGTTTGAGAATTACCTCAAACACACAATCAGTCAAAGACACAACATCATAAGTTAATTCAATGTTTGAAAATAAATCAAACACACACAAGTCAGAGAAATAGCTAGTGGAAGTTACTCAACACAACACACAAGAGAATACCAAATTCTCAACATGTCAGAACATCATGTCTAAAATCTCTTCATCACATCCAGACCAGGGCTGAAACCTCTCCCACAACTGAGGTACTCCCCCTCAACATATTACTCCCCCTTTTTAGTCATAATATGAAAAAGGTAAGTAATTTTTAACGCAAAATATATTGAGCCCATCATTGTGACACCCCAAATTAATTCAATTATTAAATAATTAGAAATTTAATTATTAATTTAATTAAAGGTTTAACTATTGGAATTTTTGAATTAATATATTTAATTGATTAAATTAAATAATGGAAGAGTTGGGGGTGTAAAGTTGAATTGTAGGGTGTATGGAGTAAAAGACTCTACTTAATCCTAATTAATTTATTTCTATTATTTGGCAATTAAAAAGGAATAAATAAAGGAATAAAAGGAAACAAGGGAGAAGAAAAATTAGGATTTGCTTTCTACGTGAGATTGGAAAACAGAAGAGAAAGAGGAGAAAAAGTCAAACACCGAGAATTCGAAGATTCATCGCGAGGTAAGGGGGGATTGAATCTGATTATTTTGCCTTATAGGTTTCGATAATCAATAGAACGAATCGATCCGTTAGGAATCTCGAATTAGGATAATTGAGTGTGCCCTAACGTTATAATCCGACGTAAAAATCATGATTGGGACTGTTATGAATGATTAATCTATGTAAGATGAATATAGGTTAATTAGAAAACAAATTTTGTGATCAATTGGATGTAAAAACACAGTAATAAATTCTATTTTATGATGACAAGATGTTTGGTGATGATTGGAGTTAATAGAAATTCGTAACAGTAGATAAAAACTGAGTTTTTGATGAAAAACAACAGTATGGGTCGACACATAGCTTTATGCATCGATGCATGCAGTAGAATTTTTGAAAACCAGAAGCTTTGGGAAGCTATGCATCGACTCATAGAGCCATGCATCGATCCATAGGAGAAATTTTGAAGCTATGCATCGATCCATAGGCCAAAAACAAAGTTATGCATCGACACATGATGCGTAAGAATCGATGCATACTGAGCAATTTTTGAAAAATGCAGAATTTTTAAGTTATGCATCGATGCATACTAATTATGGGTCGATACATGCTGTTTATGCATTGATGCATAGCCTTATGCATCGATGCATACTGTGTTGAGAAAGAACATGAATTTTCTGAAAACGATTTCGGACATATCTTTACGTCCGTAACTCCGATTTAAGCATAGTTGGTATCGTTGGAAAGCTTAGAACGAGTACTACCTAATAAAAATATTTTCAACACCAATAATTGAGGTCTGGAAGAATTAATTTGGTTTCCGTAATAAGGACTCATTGTGAATTTGTGAATCCTTGCTAAGTAAACATGCAGTATGTTATTTTCCTTGGATTTTAATTGATTTTGGATGCTCATGATTGTTATTATCATATGCTGTTATGGTTATTGATTATAATTGGAATAATGTTGTGTGATTCTATTCCATGTTTGATCAGTTGCATGCTTCTAAATGTGCATGCATGAGCATTTTGGTAATGGTTCATTCCCATTGTGTGGAATTGAGCTTGCAGGGCCAATAACCGTACCTAATGGACAGAGGTGGTGAGGCTAGATTCTTGACCCAGTGATGTATGGGCGAATCATGGATTGACGCTGCTGTTTTCCGAGTGTAAGCGGAACAGGGGGTGTGGACTTGGTTCACGTTTGGTACCACATGCATTTGAGTCTGCATTGCATATGTAATTATAACATGTTAGGATGCTTTCCAGTGTTATAATTGCATTGATTCTTGATGTATGCATAATGATCTGTGGGTTTGTATTTGTGAATTGCATTCTGATGATGTTAATAAGGGTGAAATGACGAATTGTTTGCTTTATTGTGTTAAAGAAATGTATAATGCATTTTAATCTTGATGAAATCTCACCCTTACTTTGATGATTTCAGATTGAAGGATTAGCCACTTAGGAGCTGGTGAGGATGGCCTTAAGCTGTGATATTTAGTTTGTCCGCGTGTCAGTGTCATGCTCTGGTAGTTGTAACACTGGGGAACGATTGGTTTAGAGTTATTATTAAACTCTGTTTTCTTTGGTTTATGTTGGAATATTTATGATTTGAATTATTCCGGATTCTTATGTTATTTCCGCTGTATAAACATAATCCTTGGTTTTGTTTTATTTAATAAGTTCTTCAGTGAAAGACATGATAACTGTTTTGTTATTTTGAATTATTAAAATTGTGACGCCCGTGAGGTATGTTTAAAACTCTGATAGAATTATATAAATCGCGGGTAAATTAGAAGGGGTGTTACAATCATGACCCCCAATCCATCACAAAATCATATAGAAGAAAAAAGAGACACACAAAGAGAAACCAAAAAGAATCACATAAGCCATAATTATGCATCAACCTTAGCATCAGTACCAACAGATACAACAACCTTGCTCCTAACAGCATCATCAGTTTTGTTGTCACTGCAACTTCTGAACTATCTATGCCACCAGTCATTCCATAGTGTAAAGATAATTCCATTATATTGATTCTTACCATATCATGATGCATGACTTTATTGACCCACCACAATAGTAGTAATTACTATAAATCCTTATATATACAAATTCCTAGTCTCTTTCTCAAATTTTCAAATGGAACCGCATCAAGTGCTTTTGTGAAGATATTCGCAAGCTGATTTTCAGCACTAACATGCTCAGGCGTTACAACCTTGTCTTCAACAAGCTCTCTAATGAAATGGTGTCTGATGTCAATTTGCTTAGTCCTACTATGTTGAATAGGATTTTGGATATGTTAACATCATTCAAATTGTCACAAAATAATGTCATAACATCTCATGTGACATTATATTCAGATAACATTTGCTTCATCCATACAAGTTGAGAACAACTACTACTTGTAGCCATGTACTCAGCTTCAGCAGTATATAGAGATACACAATTCTACTTCTTGCTGAACCACGAGATTAAATATTTTTCCAAAAAGAAACATCCACCATAGGTACTCTTCCTATCATCAACACTTACAGCCAAATCGACATCACAATATCCCACAATTATTGAATTTGAATCACGAAAGTATAGCATACCATACTCACATGTGTCATTCACATATTTCATAATTATCTTCACTTGATTGATACGACTTGCCAAATGTTGGCTTAGTTCTCTCCCCAAGAGTTCTTCTTGAGATTTTTCACTATCAACCTGTGAGCTTTTATTAATTATGTCCACGAATCTTAATACAATCAAGATATTTGAACATGCTTAATCAAAACGTATGAAACCCTTAGAGATTTATGGTTGATCTCTTTAACCAAGAATAAAGAGTTTTACTGGCTAAGCTTAATAAACCAATAACATAGATATTTGTTTTATCTCAATAGCCAATAACTTAATCTCTCAAAGATGTTATATCTTTAAGAATATAAACAACAAGCACTGCCACTTATAAAAAGATACTCTCCTTACAAATGAAACTTCACTCTAAAATACTAAGGCAACCAAGAGTGAATAAAAAGAAATCTCTATAGAGAGAAAAAGAGAGTTTAGAGAGATAAGTTTCAAACAAATAGAAACTGTTGGAAAATGGCGTGATTTTAAGGGAGGAAGTCACCCCTTTATATAGTAAACAAAACCACTCAAAAAGGAAATAATCCATGGGCCTTATTAATGATTTAATCAATTGGTTTAGTCGATTGCATTGAATGAATACGACCGTTATGCTCCTCAAAATGGAATATTCTGTTTTAGATCCGTTGCCAACTGTTTATGTGTTTTAGAAAAGTCTTGAGGCACAATTTTGATCTATTTTGATCTATTTTAATCGATTAGATTAATGTCTTAACCGATTAATTTAGACAATTTTTTCCCTGGCCATTTCTAGGGTTCCCATGCTATTTAGCATATTTTCCAAGAGGTTTTGAGTGTGTGTGTGTGTGAGTGAGAGAGAGAGAGAGAGATAGAGAGTTCCCTTAGTATTTCTAAGCTATTTGTTTCACTTTTACATTACTTGGTTTTCTTAGACAGACTGTCACGATTTGATGAGCTTTTATATCTTTCCCTAAAGAGGATTTAAGAGTTCTTGATAGATAATATTTAATTATATATGCACTTTTATATTGAATCCTCTTTTGCAAGCTTATATAGATCTTCAAGCATTATCGTTATCAAAACTTCAGATGCTGGTCATTTTTAAAGTCTATTCCCTACAAAACAAGGTTCAATAAGCTATACACCAAAGGATTGGGTATAACAGCCTTGTTAATTCGCCGTGAAAATATGACAACGTTTTATTCATGTAATGTGTTAGACATCAACAGGGGAGAAATAAGGGATTCTAGGCAAAACTTGACCGCTTTCTCATCAATGTCAAAACAAGTTTTATTTTCTCTCAAGCAAATTCAAAAAAAACCCTTTTATTACTTTCTAAATATTGAACTAATATTGTTTTGTTAAATAACAATCATTGTTGGTACTTAATTTATTACTTTGATATTATAGATACACGTTTCGATAAGTCATCACTACACCTTGTAGCCTATTCTGATTATGATTGGTGCGATGATCTGATTGATAGAAGAATTACCATGAGATAATTGTTCTTGTTGTCAGGGTCCCCCATATCCCAGAGTTTTAAGAAATGCATAGTGGTAGCCCTGTTTACATGTGACGCTGAATATATTGTTGCCTCTGCAGTAGCCTGTCAAGCCTTGTGGTTGTAATCATTATTTGGAGAAATGAAGGTGATCAATGATGATGCAGTAGATCTGTTAGTAGATATCAAATCAACAACTCATGTGGTCAGAAATCCTATGTCACACGACAGAAACAAACATATTAATATCAAATATATTTTTTAAAGACCATGTAAACAATGGCAAAATCAAAATTCAGTATTGCAGAAGTGAAATGTATAATTAGCATATATCATGACTGAATCCTTAAAGAGTGAGAGATTTAAGAGACTAGAGATCTAATGAATCTAATTTGTTTATAGTTAGTAAGGTCTTAGAAGTGATTCATATACTAAACAACATGTATACTAAGATGAATAGTAGAAAGTGTATGCGTGTGACTTTACTATAAATAAGCACACTACATAATCACTTTGTGTATCTATCTGCTCTAACACATTAGAGATGAGAGGGAGTAGATGTGATATTTTCTTTCACATGTTGTACCACGCTTCATTGACACCTTACCTCTAAATAAACTATTTGAAATTCTCTGCCAACTTCTTTCATCACCACAACTGGCAAAATGGGTCGGATTAACTGGGTTGGCTCGAAATTCCGTCAAAAGTTTAGACTTAAACAAAAAATTTAGAGTCCGTTTATCATCCGGACTTTTAAGCCCAACCGAGTTTCGGGTAGTCCGTTTATTTAACTTTTTTCTATTTTTTTTTATAAAAACTATAATACATTATACAATAAATATCCATATTATTTTTTAATAAAAATACATATGTCTATTTTATAATACATTTTACTACTAATGTCCATTTTAATAAAAAACTATAATATATTATATAATTAATGTCCATTTTATAATACATTATAACTAATATTGAATCTTGGTTATTTAATTAAAATAATTTAATTTAATGATATTTTATTTTAGATTTTATGAATATAATTGATTTATACTTTTTGTGATTAATAGTCTTATATATTTTAGTTTTTTAGTTTATCATTTATAAATTAATTAGTTGATTTATTTAAAAATTATTTTTTTAATAAAAATAAATATTAAATATTATCCGGACCGACCCGAATAATCGAAACTCTATGTAGAATCAGACTTGGACAATCAAATTAGAGCCTCTTTAAATTTTGGGATTTTAGGTCAAGCCTGCTAAAGACCCAAATCCATCACGGACTGACTAGTCGCGGGCTGGGTAACTCGTTTTACCAGCTCTAACCACAACTAAATTTTTTACTACTTTTATGTGGATTAACAAATCCCAAAAATTTTCACGGTAAAATTAATAACTCCTTCTATGTTCATAAAAAAGTTTTCATTTTATTTGACCCACCCTCGTAAAATCATTAGTGTTAAATCACTTTCAGCAAATTTTACAAAATTTCAAAGGAAAATAATTAAAATTTCATCTTCCCAAGGTCCATGATACATTTACTACCTTTTACAGAATCATATGGCCATTTGGATACATGTACTATAGAAAGCCAAAAAAAGAAAAAGAAAAGAGAGAATCTTAATAAATTTTATTTAATTCTTCAAAAAGTATCCTTAAATTATTAATTTAATTTTGTTTCTGCATTTATCCATTACTAATATTGGTTGGCCATTACAAAAAAACAAGTAAATATAAAATAATACTTATTACTAGTACTATATACACTACTCTTGTTACTTACACTTCACTACTCACAAGTCAATAGAGTTAACAATTTAACATAACACTCTTCTCTCTCTCTCTTTCACATTCATTCTCATCATCACTCACATGATGAATGGTTAACAACATTTCCTTCTCATCATTATTACAATCATGCCATCGCGTCCGCCTCCTCAACCACACCACAACCACCACCGTGATATGATAATCGGCGGCTGTATCGCAGCCGCAGTTTTCCTAACAGCGGTGGTAATCTCTGCAGCAATCTTCATCTACAGAAAACTTTCACACAACCGAACGACGCCGTTTGAGCAAAACCAGAGGAGATTCTCATTCTCAGTTCTCCGTCGCGCCTCGAACTCGTTCTCGGCTTCGACTCGCCTCGGTCACGGCGGATTTGGCTCGGTTCATAAAGCTACTTTACCGACCGGAGAAACTGTTGCTTTGAAAGTAATGGATTCACCGGGTTCGATTCAGGGGGAGAGAGAGTTTCATAACGAGCTTTCTCTGTGTTCGAATCTTCGTTCCTCGTTCATTCTTTCGCTTCTCGGATACTCTTCGGACAGGTGCGGGAGAAAGCTTGTTTTGGTTTACGAACTCATGGAGAACCGGAGTCTTCAGGATGCGCTTTTGGACCGGCGGTGTCCGGAGTTAATGTGTTGGGTGAATCGGTTCGATGTGGCGCTTTCGGTTGCGAAGGGACTTGAGTATCTTCATCATGAGTGTGATCCTCCGGTGATTCATGGTGATGTTAAACCTAGTAATGTTCTTTTGGATCGTGAATTTAGGGCTAAGATTGGGGATTTTGGACTTGCTAGGGTTAAGAGTTTGGAGGATTCTGGAATGGAGATGATGGTGGAGGAGGTTCACGAGAAGAAGAAGAGGGGGGATGTTGTTGTTAGTGTTGGTGTTGAGGATTGTAGTTCTGTTTCTGTTGTTGAGGAATCGGAGAGTGTTGTTACGAATACGACTGTTGGATTTGATCGGTCGCCGGAGAGTTTTAATGTGAGGGTTTTGGATTCGGATGCTTCGCCGGAGGTTGGGGTTGTGTCGCCGGAGATGAGTGGGGTTGAGAAATTGAGTGTTGTGTCGGATGGTTGTTTTGATAAGTTTAGTGTTGATAGTGGGAATCAGAGGAAGAGAGGTGGTGGGGGGTGTGTTCGCGGTGGTTCTGGGCGGGATTGGTGGTGGAAGCAAGAGAATAATGGGGGAGGATCTGAGTCAGGGAGGGTGAAGGATTATGTTATGGAGTGGATTGGGAGTGAGATACAGAAGGAGAGACCTAAGAGTAGTGAGTGGGTTGGTTCTGGTTCTTCGATTTGTTCGGGTGCTGGTGATGTGGCTGCGACCTCAAAGGTGGAAGGTAAGAAGAAACAGAGGAAGAAATTGGAATGGTGGGCTTCACTTGATGAGGAGAAGGTTAAGGGGAAGAAGAATAGAAAACCGAGGGAATGGTGGAAGGAGGAGTTTTGTGAGGAGCTATCAAAGAAGAGTAGGAAGAAAAAGAGAAGTCTCGATTGTCGTGGAGAATCGTGGTGGCAGAGAGACGAGGATATAGGCAGTGTGGCTGGGGTGAAGAAGAAAAAGAGGAAAAGTAAGAGTAGCAGAGGGAGAATTGATTGGTGGATGGAAGGTTTAAGCGGCGATCTTAGGAATAATGGAAGGAGAAATAGTCAAGATTGGGGTAATGGTGATATACCAAAGAGTGGTGGAATCAGTAGTACGCCAAGTATGAGAGGAACCGTTTGTTACATTGCTCCTGAGTACGGTGGCGGTGGACAATTATCGGAGAAATGTGATGTGTATAGTTTCGGCGTTCTGCTTTTGGTTTTGGTTGCCGGAAGAAGACCACTTCAAGTAACAGCATCACCAATTTCAGAGTTCGAGCGAGCAAATCTCATTTCATGGGCTAGACAACTTGCTCACAACGGGAAACTCTTAGATCTTGTTGATAGTTCTATTCATTCTTTGGACAAGGAACAAGCATTGCTTTGTATCACCATTGCATTGTTGTGTTTGCAGAGATCTCCAGGGAAAAGGCCTTCCATGAAAGAGATCGTTGGGATGCTTTCCGGCGAGGCTGACCCACCTCACTTGCCCTTTGAATTCTCACCTTCACCACCCTCTAATTTCCCTTTCAAATCAAGAAAAAAAGCTAGGTGAGTTTTGCTCAGTGAGTGAGTTTTATTATGATGATTATCATTGACTTCTTAAGTGTTTATTTATTTTAGGTCAACTCTAATTCTATTCACCATTTGTAGAAACTGATGCAGAGTAAAATGTGAGAAAAAAACAGTGACTAGTTGTGAATTACAAGCCTTGCATAAATCCATTTCTTAACTTTATCATATCGTACTATTCATTTTGACCTAATTATTGTTTTTTAATCTGAAAGAACTTTTTGAGTTCATGAATTGTTGAATTTGAGGATCTTTTACTTTTAAATGGGCCCTTTTTAGTGAATACTGGTGTATATTATTTGCTTATAGTGCTTTCTTTTTGTAATTGTAAGAATAAGAATCAGGCAAGATTTAATAATGTTTTCTTGTTGTTATAACCTTTTAAAGTTATATTTAGATTGTGCTACATCTTTTGTAGTATGAGTTTCAGATGAGGGGAACATATTCAGGTCCCATTCTTGTCTTTTACAAGTAATTATGATGTTAGTTTGAGCTGAGTGGAGACTCCACTGTCCTGAAAATTGAGAGAAGCATATACCATCATTTTATCATCAGTGCTTTGGACCTACAATCAAGTTTTTAGTTTTTCTATCATTCACAGACTTTGATTTTTGCAAAGCTAGTTCCAATAATATCCATGAATAACTATTAACCAAGTAAATGATAAATTAAAAACAGTTGGTACTAAATTAGGAGCCTAAAATGGTCCCTTTTCAACACTGTACAGAATGAAGCATTTGATATGGTTAGGCACGAGTACGAACCTACAAAGTGATCACAGTGAAATTACTTCCATGTTTGGTTACACAGCCAAAGTGGATTAAATTTAGTTGTATGTTTTTTTACTTGATTGATTGCTCTCAAATTGAATGGTTTTTATCCTAAAAAGGTCTATAGATTAAATATTATAAACACTATATAAGTAATTGGCCCACCAAATTATACTAATTATATACTAATTGCTTTAACATGTACAAGTGCTACTGAATATAATTGCTACTGATAACGTTTATATGACCTTAGCATACCTGTAACCTTTAAAAAATTTACGTCTCTGAATACTTTTATTATTAAATTTATGCCCATAAAGTATTTGTCTATGATGGGCAAGTTTAACACTTATTATTAAGAGGATATGTATTGTGAGTTTCTTTATGTACTCCGTAAAGGCTATATATGTATGGGCAGGTAAGAAGTGTTAGCTGTACGGGTTCCTCTCTTTCACTCCTGCCTTTTATGAGTTTCACTTTATAGGTTAGTATAAAAAAATAATTTTGTTTACATATAATTAATATAAAGAACTTGGCGACACTTGTTTTATTTTTATTTTTTTTCAAAATTCTGTGTCGGATTAAAATTTATGAATGAGATTATGTGTAACTGTGAGATCCATTCATGCACTCAAAAATCAAACCGAGAAAATATCATTGTATATACTCTAAAATTCATAAAGAATCGTCAAAATTTCATCCGTGTACATCCTTACAAATTTGGGGTTTAATATGAATTAACATCTCACCCTTAAATTATACACGTCACCCTTTTAAATTCTTTTATTCTAGAATTATCCCAGTAGAATTAAAAACCAATTTTTAGTGGACTTATTGAAATTTTTGATATCAACAAAATTGTTGGTACACTTACAAATTTTTTGGTAGTACATTAAATTTTTTTGGTATTTCAAAAATTTCAAATTTACTAGATAGTGTTAGAACATAATTTAGTTCTAGAAATATCTTAGAGTTTTGATGATAACAAGTGAAATAAATTTTGTATAATAGATATGATACTCTGATATATATTATTTTCATTTCAGATGATGTTATGACTCAAGCATTGAATAATATAGAGACATCAAAATTATGCTGAGTAAAACAAGAATTAGACATTCTAATGAAAGCAGAACTTCTGGTCATGCACGCCAGAAGCAACTTCTGATAGAAGCATGCAAGCGCAAACCTCTGATAGAAAACACCAAAATGATGTCTGATTAGAAGATATTTAACAACACTTACAAAAGATTATAATCCATGTGTACGTCATCTTCTAAGATAAAGTCTGCTACATTAACGTTACCCTACTAAGCTAAAACGGCTGAAGTACTTGAGTGGCGCAACATTTTATGTTCCTTGGATAAGCAGGACACGTGAAACAAATCAAACATTTATTACACTTTCTAGTAACCAAGACACGCAAGAGTGCAACGAAAAGATTCCTAGAAGCTTTATATAAAAGGCAAGATTCAAACAAGAAAAAAAACAAGCATTCTTAGAAAACTTATGCTGCTAATTTGAAAACTATCATCCTGTAAAGTTTATTGTTAAGTTCTTGAGCTAAATAACTTGTGTAAAAATCACTTTTAGTGATAAAGCTTTTTAGAAGCAAATTGTAAACACATTGTCTAGAAGTTCTTGTGAACTTGTTCCTTGAGAGACTAGTTGGGTCAAATTTTTCAAGAGGGCTAGGACTAGTTGAGTCTTAGAGGTGTTAGTCACTTGCAGTTGGCTTGTGCATTGTTATTAGTCACAACAGTTGGTTGTGCATTTGTAATATTTGGATTATAGTGGATTAAGTCCTCGCTGAGTTAGGCGAAATCACCTTGACGGGTGGACTGGAGTAGTTTGAGTTTCAAACGAACCAGGATAAAAATCCTTGTGCATTTAATTTTGTTGTTTGTTAAAAAGAAAGATTTAATCTGAAAAACTTATTCAACCCCCCCCTCTTCTAAGCCTTCAATTGGTATTAGAGCCTAGTTGGTTCTGGGTGCAAACACTTAACAATGTTAGATAAAGATCCAAAAGGAAAACACAAAATGGCAACATATCACAACAACAACAACAACAACAACAACAACACTAAACCTCCTATGTTTGATGGAGAGAATTTTGAATACTGGAAGGATGGATTGGAAAGTTTTATTTCAGGCTATGATCCTGATCTTTGGGATATGGTTTTGGATGGTTACAAACATCCAGTAGATGAAGATGGAAACAAAATAGAAAGAAAAGCAATGGACAAAGCACAGAAAACAAAATTTAAGAATCATCACAAATCTAGAAATATTTCATTGAGTGCCATTTCAAAAATAGAATATGAAAAAATTACAAACAGAGACACAACACATGATATCTTTGAGTCACTCAAAATGTCACATGAAGGAAATGCTCAAGTCAAGGAAACTAAAGCTCTGAAACTTATCCAGAAGTATGAGGCGTTCAAGATGGAGGAAAATGAATATATTGAGGTAATGTTCTCAAGGTTTCAAACCTTAACTGCCGGTCTGAGAGTGCTAGATAAAGGATACACCAAGGCTGATCATGTAAAGAAAATTATCAGGACCCTACCCAGAAGATGGGCACCTATGGTGATAGCTTTCAAATTCTCAAAAGATCTGATTGCTATATTTATAGAAGAACTCATTAGCGCATTAAGAAGTCATGAAATAGAGCTTGATGAATTTGAGCCTCAGAAGAAAGGTAAGTCAGTTACTTTGAAAGCTACAAAAAAATATGATGTTAATGCTTTTCAGGTTGAAGATGGAAGCTCTGAAGATTTAGAGTTAGAAGATGAGCTATCCATGCTGTCCAGAAGGATAAATCAAATGTGGAAGCATAGGCAGAAGAAGCTCAGAAACCATAGAAGATATAAGGATAGAGGAGAATCTTCTGGACACAAAAAGTTCAGTAAAAGAAGCGTCACATGCTATGAATGCAAAGAACCTGGACACTTCAGAAGTGAATGTCCCAAGCTACAGAGGGAAAAGCTAAAGAAAAGATTTGAGAAAAAGAAGGGAATGGTGGCCACATGGGACGACTCAGAATCTTCTGAAGCTGAAACTGACTCAGAAGATGAGCATGCCAACATAGCTTTCATGGCCACAACAGAAGATGACTCAGGCTCTGAATCAGACCTTGATGAGGTATTCTCTGAATTCTCTCGTGCTGAACTGGTAGATAGTCTATCAGAACTTATGGAAATTCAAAGTCAGCTCAAGATCAAATACAAGAAACTTAAAAAGAGTCTTGTATCTGAGATTGAACAACTCAAAGCAGAAAATGTTGAACTTAAATAAAATAACATTAAACTTAAAGATGATTTTCAAAAAGTTCAAAAAATATCTAGTTCAGATACTACTTCAAGTTCTACAGATATTCTTAAAGAATATGACTATAGCTTTCAGAAGTTTCTGACTAAAAGCATAGATAGAAGAAAGATGGCTTCAATGATCTATGGAGTTAGTAGAAACAACAGAAAGGGAATATGATATGAAACCCCTAGAGGGAAAGAAACATATCAACCCAAATCTGTTGATAAAATGACTATCACATACAAACCACTTTACAAATAGTTCAGTTATGGTCACACACATGATATAAAATACACTTCACATTCTAAAAGATTTTATGTTAAACTAAGGTTCAAACAGAACCTTAGAAACTCTAACCAGAAAAGACCCAGAAATATATGGGTACCTAAAGAGAAAATAATCTATGTTGCAGATGTCCTTAACAGTAAAGTTGAAACACCAATCATGGTACCTGGACTCTAGATGCTCACGACATATGACGGGAAAAAGGTCTATGTTCCAAAGCCTGGAACTTAAACCTGGAGGTGAAGTGCAATTTGGAGGTAACCAGAAGGGAAGAATCATTGGTTCTGGAACTATAGGAAATGGTAACCTTCCCTCTATCTCTAATGTTCTATTAGTTGAAGGATTAGCGCATAATATATTGTCCATAAGTCAATTAAGTGATAATGGTTATGACATTATCTTTAATCAAAAGTCATGTAGAGCTGTAAGTCAAAAGGATGGGTCAATCCTATTTTTTGGCAAGAGAAAGAACAACATTTACAAAATTAATCTTTCTGATTTAAAATCACAAAATATAAAATGTCTTCTATCAGTAAATGATGAACAATGGGTCTAGCACAAAAGATTGGGACATGTTAGCATGAGAAAAATTTCTCAAATTAACAAACTCAATCTGGTCAGAGGACTTCCTAATTTTAAGTTCAACTAAGAAGTTTTGTGTCAAGCCTGTCAGAAGGGAAAATTTTCAAAACCATCTTTTAAATCTAAAAATGTTGTTTCTTCCACTAGGCCATTAGAACTTCTACATATTGATCTATTTGGACCAGTGAAAACTGCATCCATTAGAGGCAAAAAGTATGGATTGGTCATAGTAGATGACTACAGCAGATGGACATGGGTAAAGTTCTTAAAACACAAGGATGAGTCACATTCTGTGTTCTTTGACTTCTGTAACCAAATCCAGAATGAAAAAGAGTTTAGAATTATAAAGCTTAGAAGTGATCATGGCGGTGAATTTGAAAATCAATTTTTTGAAAAATATTTTAAAGAAAATGGAATTTCACATGATTTCTCTTGTCCTAGAACTCCAAAAAAAAAAGGAGTTGTAGAACGAAAGAATAGAACTTTACAAGAAATGGCCAGAACTATGACCAATGAAACTAATATGGCTAAACATTTCTGGGCAGAATATGTGAACACAACTTGTTATAATTAGAATAGAGTTTCTATAAGACCTATTCTTGAAAAGACTCCTTATGAATTGTGGAAGGACAGAAAGCCCAACATTTCTTATTTTCATCCATTTGGATGCACTTGTTATATTCTTAACACTAAAGAACATCTGAACAAGTTTGATTCTAAAGCACAAAAATGTATTCTGCTTGGAAACTCTAAACTCTCAAAAGGCTATAGAGTGTACAACACATAAACTCTGATTGTGGAAGAATCAATCAAAGTAAGATTTGATGATAAGCTTGGCCAACAAAAGCCAAAGCAGGTTGAAAATATTGCAGGAACAGAAGTTCAGTTGCCAACCTTTGAAGGGAAAGAACAGAAGGACAACTCAGAAGTTCCAGCTGTTGAAGACGTTCTGGACAACTTGAGAATTTCTGAAGAATCCTCACAAAAAAGATATCCAAGAATCACATCAGCACATCTAGAAGATGTCATCATTGGAAAGAAGGATGACCCCATCAGAACTAGATCTGCATTAAGAAACAATGAGGAATCACTATTTGGTCTTGTTTCTATTATTGAGCTAACTTCTGTAGATGAAGCTCTTCAAGACAATGACTGGATTATTGCCATGCAAGAAGAATTGAATCAATTTACAAGAAATAATGTGTGGGATCTTGTTCCAAGGCCTAAAGGATTTAACATTATTGGAACAAATGGGTGTTCAAAAATAAACTAAATGAACAAGGAGAAGTTGTCAGGAACAAGGCAAGATTGGTAGCACAAGGGTATAGTCAACAAGAAGGTATTGATTATAATGAAACCTTTGATCCAGTTGCCAGGTTAGAGTCAATTAGATTACTAATTTCTTTTGTTGTTCAACATAATATTACCTTATATCAAATGGATGTCAAAAGTGCATTTTTAAAATGGTTATATAGAAGAAGAAGTTTATGTCCGTCAACCTCTTGGTTTTGAGGATTCAAAATTTCCAGAACGTGTCTTTAAACTCAAAAAATATTTATATGGATTAAAGCAAGCTCCCAGAGCTTGGTATGAACGTTTAAGTAATTTTTTGTTAGAAAATAATTTCACCAGAGGAAAAGTGGACACAACTCTTTTTAGAAATACATTTAAAAATGATATTTTGATATGCCAGATTTATGTAGATGATATTATTTTTGGTACTTCTAATGTCTTTCTTGGAAGAGAATTTGCTAAGTCTATGCAGGAAGAGTTTGAGATGAGCATGATGGGAGAGTTGAAATTCTTTATGGGAATTCAAATTAATCAATGCTCAGAAGGTACTTACATACATCAAACTAAGTATGTCAAGGAAATTTTGAAGAAATTCCAACTGTTAGAAAGTAAGGAAGCAAAGACTCATATGCATCCCATGTATAATTTGGGAAAAAATGAGGTAAGTAAGGAGGTAGATCAGAAGCTCTACAGAGGTATGATAGGATCTCTTCTATATCTAACTGCATCTAGGCCAAATATTCTGTTTAGTGTATGTTTATGTGCAAGATTCCAATCAGATCCCAAAGAATCTCACTTAAATGATGTTAAGAGAATTCTAAGGTATCTGAAAGGTACTACTAATGTTGGACTGTGTTACAGAAAATCCAAAGAATTCCAATTAGTAGGTTATTGTGATGCTGACTTTGCTGGAGATAGAGTAGAAAGGAAGAGCACCTCTGGAAGCTGTCAATTCCTTGGTGAAAATCTCATCTCATGGCACATCAAGAAACAAGCCACCATAGCACTTTCTACCACAGAAGTAGAATATGTAGTTGTTGCTGGCTGCAGTACTAAAATGCTCTAGATGAAGAGTCAACTAGAAGATTATCATCTGTATGAGTGTAAGATTCCTATATTTTGTGATAATACTTCTGCAATTTTCCTTTCTAAAAATACAATTTTACATTCTAAGGAAAAGCATATTGAAATAAAACATCATTTCATAAGGGATTATATTCAGAAAGGAATTTTAAGTTTAAACTTTGTAGATACAGACCATCAATGGGCTAATATTTTCACTAAACCTCTTTGTGAAGATAGATTTAAATACATTTTGAAAAATATAAGTATGGAAGTATGCCCTGAATGAAATTGTTGTTTACTTTCAATATAGTCAGAAGTTCTGCTTGAACATTGTAATTAACATCTCTTCAGAAGTTAGAAGAGGAGTTCAATTAGAACTCACACATAGAAGTTCCGAAATAGTTTTATTACAAGTATGGTTTAGAAGTTCAAAACATTAAACAACTGTTACGCTATTAACCTAGAAGTAGAACAAGTGTTGAAAACTTCTGATAGGTTACTTACACGCGTGCTGGCTATTGACATCATGTTTTTAGGTAACTGTTGAAATCTAATCAAATCTCAAGAAATCCCTCTTTAATTTCAGACGCCATTTATTGCGTGTGATGATTAACAAAATTAATTTAATTTGTAATTCGATTTTAAACTGTTCATTTGCATGCATTCACTCTATATATAGTCCGTTTTCAGAAACTCTTATCTCTTTCTCAATCTTCCAAAACCCTTTTTATGCATTTCTGCCTCTTCTTCTCTCTGTTTAAGAACCCTAAACCCAGAAACCTTCAAATCAGAAACTCATCCATGGCTTCTTCTTCATCCAACCCATAAACATCTAACCTAAAAACTCTAGTTTCTAACCCTTATGTAACCCATGGTTCTTCTTTTCCTAAACCCTATGAGCGTTATATCATTCCTGAATGAACAACCCTTATTCCAATTGAGAAATTGGAAGTAGTGTGTGAGTTGATTCTTGATTTGGTAAACCTCAAGGATAATGTCTTCAATCTATTTCCATCTATTGAGTTTCAAGGTTAGAAGAACTTCTTTGACTGTCTAGTTGGTCATGTGTATCCAAATCTTGTAAAAGAACTCTGGATTCATGCCACAGTGACCCCAAAAGCCATTCTGTCATTTGTCACGGGGAAGGAAATTTCAATCACTGAGTGTGTCATTAGAAGGTTCCTGAACCTAGAAGGTGAAGGTGAGATTGGGATTCCTCAAGGAAGGATTGATATGGATCCTGTACATGCTGAGATATTCATATTTGGTGAATCATCTACAAAAATCAAGGACTTAAAGGATGTTTACAAAATATGGGCCAAGATTTTTCATAGATGTATTCAACATAGGAAGGAGACAAGTTCACCTGACTATATCAATGCAGATCAGCAGTATCTATTATACTATGTTGGAACCAATGTCAAAGTGGATCTACCATATCTTCTGTTTAGGCATCTTTGGTTGCATGTGAAGGAAACTAGGGAAGTATAAAGGACCAAGAACCCAAAGGCTAAGAGAAAATGGATCCCTTTGGCAAGAATGATTTTAGACATTCTGACAGAGAATGGTCTGATTAAGCATCTAGAAGATGCTAAGCTGTTGAAGGAATTGGATCCTACGTGTGGGAAGCTTTTTAATGGCAAGAATATTCTCAAAAGAAAGATCATAGATAGTGTAACACCCCTTCTAATTACCCGCGATTTATAATTTAATGATCAGAGTTTTTTAACACATATCAAGAGGCATCACAATTTTAATATATTTCAAAATTATAACCAAACAGATGTCATGCTTTCCCTGAAGGAAATCAATAAATAAAACAGACTTAAGGTTATGTTTAACAGCGGAAATGAAACATAACAAATCCTGAATACGTCGTTCATAATCATTCCAGGACAATAAATTGAAACATTAACCAAAGCTAATATTTAATATCCAAAACGGATTTCAAATCAAGCGTTTCCCCAGCGTTACATCTACCAGAGCACGACACTGACACGCGGATTAACTAATGACTCGACTCTAGAAGCTATCCTCACTGATTCCAAGCAGCTAATCACTTCAAATCTGAAATCATTAAAGTAAGGGTGAGATTTCTATCCAATATAAAATGCATTATACGTTTTTAAATACAACAAAATAATTAAATACATTAGTCCATTATCCAAACACATATTCATAGCCAATTCACAAATGCATCTCACTCAATGAACATGTAATATAACAAACGATGGAAATTGCAACACTGGAAACCATCCTAGCATGTTACAATCCCATATGCAATGCAGACTCTAGGCATGTGGTACCAAAACGTGAACCGAGTTCACCCACTGCTCCGTTTACATGTGGAAAGACAGCGGAAATCCATGATTCGCCCATAACCACTGGGTCAAGAATCTAGCCTCACTACCTCTATATCCTGGTAAGTCTATTGGCTCAGCTAGTTCACCTCCGCACAATGGGAATGAACCAATTAACAAATGCTTATGCATGCATCATAAAAGCATGCAACATCACTTCACAGATCATGATATCAATATAATTCACATAATGCCAATCACCAATGTATTACATTCAATCATAATGAATATCAAAATACAACATTGTAAGCATTAGTTCTTCTCCGATAACTCAGACCATTTATAATAATTTCCCATTATCCTTAACTATCCACACTTTTCAAAATCGGAAGCTCGACTCTTTTTAAAATAATTTTAGTAAAATAATATTTTTCCTTTTTAAAAGATAGTATTTTAAATTTAAGAAATAATGCCGAAAACGGCACTCGAATCGGAGTTACGGTTTGAAAAATATGAATTTTTGAAGTTTTAAGTGTTTTGAAAAATTACACAGTGGAACCCGGTTCCTCACTGGGAGAACCCGGTTCCCACCTTTTGAAAATAAGCTTCCCCTTGAATTTTGTATGGGGAACCCAGTTCCTCCCCACTTGGAACCGGTTCCCACGTACAAAATTGCCAGTTTTTGAAATTTCAACACTGGAACCGGTTCCTCCCAGGAACCGGTTCCCACTGAAACAAATTACGCTATTTTGACAGCACTTATGCATTCTCATTCACTTCCAATCATTTCCATACGAGTTGTAACATTAGAAACACTAAATTACAACCATTATACACCAATATAACATCATACATCATTGTTCTTCCTTCCTATTGATTGTTCGACGCACTAACGGTCTTAAAATCTATAATCCGACACAAAATAGGGTTTCATCCTACAAACCTATAATCACCTAAATCAAACTTTCTAACATACCCAATCATCTGGTTGGTTCCCAAAACCCATAAGGCATTAAAATTGAATGAAATCACCCCTTACCTCGCGATGATCTTGACTTTCCGTTGGCTTTTCCTCTCTTCTCTTCTCTTCAATTCTACGTGAATGACTTTTCCAAAAAGACTTTCTTTTCCTTCTTTTCCTTTTTATAATCCTTGTTATATTCCTTTATTATTTCCAAATAAAATACATAAATTAATAATTAGTAAAAGTAGAGTGATTTACTCCTCACACCCACTATTTACTCTTCACACCTCCAACCCTTCTTTCTTCAATTAATCCAATTAATTCCAAAAATATTAATACCTCAGTCTTTAATTAAATAAATAATTAAATTCCTTATTATTTAATATTCGAATTAAATCGGGTGTCACAACTCTCCCCTACTAAAAGAGTTTTCGTCCTCGAAAACATACCTTAACGAAAAGTTCGGATCGAGTCCTTCATCCTCTCCTCCCAAGTTACATTTCCTCCAGTTGGTCCTCCCCAAGCTACTCTCACCAGTGCTATCTCTTTACCACGCAATTGCTTCACTTTCCGATCCTCAATTCTCGCAGGTACTGCTTCAACAGTCAAATTATCCCGTACCTGTACATCATCTACTTGAATCTCATGAGACGGATCCGCAATGTACCTCCTCAGTTGAGATACATGGAAAACATCATGCAAATTCGCAAGTGACGGCGGTAAAGCAATCTGATAAGCAACTTTCCCAACTCTCTTGGTAATTTGAAACGGACCAATAAAGCGCGGAGTCAACTTTCTTGACTTCAAAGCTCGACCAATACCAGTCATCGGAGTAACCCGCATGAACACATGATCTCCTTCACTAAACTCAAGGTCTTTCCTCCTCTTATCATGATAACTTTTCTGACGACTCTGAGAAGCTCTCATCTTCTCCTGAATCATCTTGATCTTGTCTGAAGTTTGTTGAACAATCTCCGGTCCAATCACAACACTTTCTCCAAATTCGTACCAACACAACGGCGTCCGACACCTCCTACCATACAATGCCTCAAATGGAGCCATACCAATGCTCGAATGAAAACTATTGTTGTAGGTAAACTCTATCAACGGTAAGTAGCTATCCCAAGCTCCACCTTTCTCTAACACACAAGCCCTCAACAAATCTTCTAACGATTGAATCGTCCTCTCTGTCCGACCATCTGTCTATGGATGATATGCGAAACTCAATCATAACTTAGTACCCAAAGCTTCCTGCAATCCTGTCCAAAACTTAGACGTAAACCTCAGATCTCTATCCGACACAATGCTAGACGGAATACCATGCAAACTCACAACCTTCTCAACATACACTTCTGCCAACCTCTCCATCGGATAATCCATTCTTATCAGAATAAAGTGAGCAGACTTTGTCAACCGATAAACAATAACCCAAATAGAATCATATTTCTTCGATGTCCTCGGCAAACCAGACACGAAATCCATTGAAAAACAATGGTTCCATCAATCCTGACGGTTTCTGATGCTCAATCTTTGATTTCTGACAAACCAAACACGCATACACAAACTCGACAATTTCCTTTTTCATTCCCGGCCACCAAAATAATTTCTTCAAGTCATGATACATTTTAGTAGCACCGGGATGAATACTCATCCCACTACGGTGTCCTTCTTCCAAAATACTCTTTCTAATCTTAGCAACATCCGGAACACACACACTCTATCACCAAATATCATAACGCCATTCTCGTCAATTCGGAACTCACCTCCTTGACCTTGGTTAATCAATGTCAGCTTATCCACCAAACCAACATCAGACTTCTGTCCATTTCGAATCTCTTCCAAAATATCACTAGTCAGCTTCAACATGCCCAATTTCACACTATTCGGAGTAGTTTTGCATACTAAACTTAAGTCTCTGAATTGTTCCACTAAATCCAATTCACGAACCATTAACATCGACATATGCAAGGACTTTCTGCTTAACGCGTCTGCCACAACGTTTGCCTTACCAGGATGGTAATTCAAACCGAAATCATAATCCTTGAGAAATTCTAACCACCTTCTCTGCCTCATATTCAACTCTTTCTGGTCAAAAAGATACTTCAGGCTCTTGTGATCACTGAACTCTTCAAATCGTGCACCATACAGATAATGCCTCCACAATTTCAAAACAAACACAACAGCTGCCAACTCTAAATCATGAGTCAGATAATTCCTTTCATGAATCTTCAACTGCCTCGAAGCATAAGCCACAACCTGCCTATCTTGCATCAAAACACCACCTAAACCTCTCAGAGACGCATCACAATACACTACGAAAGATTCTTTCGGATTCGGCAAAATTAAAATCGGAGCACTAGTCAACCTCCTCTTCAACTCTTGGAATCCTTCCTCACAATCTGTATCCCAAACAAATGCTTGACCCTTTCTCGTCAGCTTAGTCAATGGTAAAGCTAGCTTCGAAAATCCCTCAATGAATTTCCTGTAGTAACCTGCAAGACCAAGAAAACTACGAATCTCTGAAGTATTCTTCGGCGCTTCCCACTGAGATACAACTTCCACTTTTGTAGGATCAACAACAATACCATTCTTGGAAATCACATGACCAAGGAAACTCACTTCGCTTAACCAAAACTCGCATTTAGACAACTTCGCATAAAGTTTCTTCCCCTTCAATAATTCCAATACAATCCTAAGATGCTTTGCATGCTCTTCATCATTCTTTGAATAGATTAAAATGTCGTCAATAAGTACCACCACAAATTGGTCAAGATACGGATGAAATATCTTGTTCATATACTCCATAAAAACACCAGGTGCATTAGTAACTCCAAATGGCGTAACAGAATATTCGTAATGCCCATACCTTGTTCTAAATGCAGTCTTCTGAATATCTCCCGCCTTAACACGAATTTGATGATATCCAGACCTCAGATCAATTTTACTGAATACACAAGCTCCAACCAACTGATCCATCAAATCATCAATCCTCGGCAATGGGTACCGATTCTTGATTGTCACTTTATTCAACTGCCTGTAATCAACACACAGTCTCATCGTACCTTCCTTCTTCTTAACCAACAATACCGGCGCACCCCACGGTGAAACACTAGGCCGAATAAACTTCTTCTCAAGTAACTCTTCCAACTGTTTCTTCAGCTCAGACAACTCAGATGCCGACATGCGATAAGGCGCCATCGACACCAGACTAGTTCCAGGAATCAAATCTATAGCAAATTCCACTTCTCTCTCAGGTGGTAGCTCATTAACATCTTCCGGAAACACTTCTGGGAATTCATTCACAACAGGTAATTCACCACTCTTAGCCTTTCCTTTCACCTCCATCGAAGAATATAACATAAACACTACAACACCATCTCTAACAGCTGAATTCATCTGCCTAACTGACATAGTCACGTCATCAACTTTAACTTCTTCAGGGAATATGACCGTCTTCTCAAAACAATTGATATGAACCTGGTTGAAGACCAACCAGTTCATTCCAAGGATAATATCAAGTTGTTCTAGAGGTAGGCACACTAAATCCATACCGAAACCTCTATCAAAAATGACAATAGGACAATTTCTACAAATATACGAAGTAGTCACTGAACCCGACGCAGGAGTGTCAATAACCATACTTCCATCCAAATTAGAAATTTATAGATTTAATCTTTTAGCACAATCCAAAGCAATAAAAGAATGCGTCGCTCCAGTATCAATAATTGCAATTAAAGGTATGCCATTAATAAAACATGTACCTTTAATCAACCTATCATCTGGCTTAACGTCTGATCCTGACAAAGCGAACACCTTCCCACCAGCTTGCTCTTTCTTTGGCTTAGTACACTGCGGATGAGTATGTCCTTCTTCGCCACAGTTGTAACAAGTTATCCTTCTGGATCTGCACTCAGCAGCTAAATGACCAAATCTTCCACAGTTGTTGCACTTCTTCGCATCATTCTTGCATTTAGGAGCTCTGTGTCCCAATTCACCACATCTGTAACACTTTACGGAAGAACCAAAAGAATCAGAGTCTCCCCCACTAGGCTTCTTCCAACCTCCAGATTTCTGATTATTCCTATCATAGGGCTTACCACGATCCATATGTCTCTTCCCTTTACGGTCAGCATAACTCTGAGCATTCGACTTGGTACTAGTAAGATCCTCTTCCAGAATCCTACTACAGTCAACTAAATCAGGAAACCTTCTAATGCGTTGATACCTGATACCCTGCTTGATCTCATCTCGCAGACCATTCTCAAACTTGATACATTTGGAAAATTCTTCATCTGCATCGTTAGTGTAATGAGCATAATACTTCGCTAATTCAGTAAACTTCGTAGCATACTCACTCACAGACTTGTTGCCTTGCTTGAGCTCCAGAAACTCAATCTCTTTCTTGCCCCGAATGTCTTCAGGAAAGTACCTTCTCAGAAAAGCTCTCCTGAACACAGCCCAAGTCAATGCAATACGATCTTCTTCCATTTTAGTCCTGGTAGCAACCCACCAGTCATCAGCTTCCTCTGCCAGCATGTGAGTACCATATCTCACCTTCAGCTCTTCAGCACAATCAATCACTCTAAAGATCCTCTCGATCTCCTTCAACCACTTCTGAGCACCTTCGGGATCATGTGCACCCTTGAACAATGGAGGATTATTCCTCTGAAAATTCCCCAATTGTCTGTCAGCACCAATAACAGCTCCCTGCTAATTCCCTCCGAGTACTCCAGCTAACATTCCCAAAGCTTAAGCAATAGCATCGTCGTTCCTTCCGTTACCTCTTCCAGCCATTGTTCTGTAACATTACAAAACAATCTACATCAGCACACAAGTATCGACAGTGTCATCTTACACTAGTCGCATACAAAAGGGATAACGACACTAAGACAAGACCGACTATGCTCTGATACCACTATTGTAACACCCCTTCTAATTACCCGCGCTTTATATTTAATGATCAGAGTTTTAACACATATAAAGAGGCATCACAATTTTAATATGTTTCAAAATTATAACCAAACAGATGTCATGCTTTCACTGAAGGAAATCAATAAATAAAACAGACTTAAGGTTATGTTTAACAGCGGAAATGAAACATAACAAATCCTGAATACGTCGTTCATAATCATTCCAGGATAATAAATTGAAACATTAACCAAAGCTAATATTTAATATCCAAAGAGGATTTCAAATCAAGCGTTTCCCCAGGGTTACATCTACCAGAGCACGACACTGACACGCAGATTAACTAATGACTCGACTCTAAAAGCAATCCTCACTGATTCCAAGCAGCTAATCACTTCAAATCTGAAATCATTAAAGTAAGGGTGAGATTTCTATCCAATATAAAATGCATTATACGTTTTTAAATACAACAAAATAATTAAATACATTAGTCCATTATCCAAACACATATTCATAGCCAATTCACAAATGCATCTCACTCAATGAACATGTAATATAACAAACGATGGAAATTGCAACACTGGAAACCATCCTAGCATGTTACAATCCCATATGCAATGCAGACTCTATGCATGTGGTACCAAAACGTGAACCGAGTTCACCCACTGCTCCGTTTACATGTGGAAAGACAGCGGAAATCCATGATTCGCCCATAACCACTGGGTCAAGAATCTAGCCTCACTACCTCTATATCCTGGTAAGTCTATTGGCTCAGCTAGTTCACCTCCGCACAATGGGAATGAACCAATTAACAAATGCTTATGCATGCATCATAAAAGCATGCAACATCACTTCACAGATCATGATATCAATATAATTCACATAATGCCAATCACCAATGTATTACATTCAATCATAATGAATATCAAAATACAACATTGTAAGCATTAGTTCTCCTCCGATAACTCAGACCATTTATAATAATTTCCCATTATCCTTAACTATCCACACTTTTCAAAATCGGAAGCTCGACTCTTTTTAAAATAATTTTAGTAAAATAATATTTTTCCTTTTTAAAAGATAGTATTTTAAATTTAAGAAATAATGCCGAAAACGGCACTCGAATCGGAGTTACGGTTTGGAAAATATGAATTTTTGAAGTTTTAAGTGTTTTGAAAAATTACACAGTGGAACCCGGTTCCTCACTGGGAGAACCCGGTTCCCACCTTTTGAAAATAAGCTTCCCCTGGAATTTTGTATGGGGAACCCAGTTCCTCCCCACTGGGAACCGGTTCCCACGTACAAAATTGCCAGTTTTTGAAATTTCAACACTGGGAACCCGGTTCCTCCCCACTGGGAACCGGTTCCCACGACCTGCAGAACCAAATTCTGCTATTTTGACAGCACTTATGCATTCTCATTCACTTCCAATCATTTCCATACGAGTTGTAACATTAGAAACACTAAATTACAACCATTATACACCAATATAACATCATACATCATTGTTCTTCCTTCCTATTGATTGTTCGACGCACTAACGGTCTTAAAATCTATAATCCGACACAAAATAGGGTTTCATCCTACAAACCTATAATCACCTAAATCAAACTTTCTAACATACCCAATCATCTGGTTGGTTCCCAAAACCCATAAGGCATTAAAATTGAATGAAATCACCCCTTACCTCGCGATGATCTTCGACTTTCCCGGCGTTGGCTTTTTCCTCTCTTCTCTTCTCTTCTCCAATTCTACGTGAATGACTTTTCCAAAAAGACTTTCTTTTCCTTCTTTTCCTTTTTATAATCCTTGTTATATTCCTTTATTATTTCCAAATAAAATACATAAATTAATAATTAGTAAAAGTAGAGTGATTTACTCCTCACACCCACTATTTACTCTTCACACCTCCAACCCTTCTTTCTTCAATTAATCCAATTAATTCCAAAAATATTAATACCTCAGTCTTTAATTAAATAAATAATTAAATTCCTTATTATTTAATATTCGAATTAAATCGGGTGTCACAACTCTCCCCTACTAAAAGAGTTTTCGTCCTCGAAAACATACCTTAGACGAAAAGTTCGGGATACGAGTCCTTCATCTGGCTCTCCAGCTCCCAAGTTACATTTCCTCCAGCTGGTCCTCCCCAAGCTACTCTCACCAGTGCTATCTCTTTACCACGCAATTGCTTCACTTTCCGATCCTTAATTCTCGCAGGTACTGCTTCAACAGTCAAATTATCCCGTACCTGTACATCATCTACTTGAATCTCATGAGACGGATCCGCAATGTACCTCCTCAGTTGAGATACATGGAAAACATCATGCAAATTCGCAAGTGACGGCGGTAAAGCAATCTGATAAGCAACTTTCCCAACTCTCTTGGTAATTTGAAACGGACCAATAAAGCGCGGAGTCAACTTTCTTGACTTCAAAGCTCGACCAATACCAGTCATCGGAGTAACCCGCATGAACACATGATCTCCTTCACTAAACTCAAGGTCTTTCCTCCTCTTATCATGATAACTTTTCTGACGACTCTGAGAAGCTCTCATCTTCTCCTGAATCATCTTGATCTTGTCTGAAGTTTGTTGAACAATCTCCGGTCCAATCACAACACTTTCTCCAAATTCGTACCAACACAACGGCGTCCGACACCTCCTACCATACAATGCCTCAAATGGAGCCATACCAATGCTCGAATGAAAACTATTGTTGTAGGTAAACTCTATCAACGGTAAGTAGCTATCCCAAGCTCCACCTTTCTCTAACACACAAGCCCTCAACAAATCTTCTAACGATTGAATCGTCCTCTCTGTCTGACCATCTGTCTATGGATGATATGCGAAACTCAATCATAACTTAGTACCCAAAGCTTCCTGCAATCCTGTCCAAAACTTAGACGTAAACCTCAGATCTCTATCCGACACAATGCTAGACGGAATACCATGCAAACTCACAACCTTCTCAACATACACTTCTGCCAACCTCTCCATCGGATAATCCATTCTTATCAGAATAAAGTGAGCAGACTTTGTCAACCGATAAACAATAACCCAAATAGAATCATATTTCTTCGATGTCCTCGGCAAACCAGACACGAAATCCATTGAAAAACAATGGTTCCATCAATCCTGACGGTTTCTGATGCTCAATCTTTGATTTCTGACAAACCAAACACGCATACACAAACTCGACAATTTCCTTTTTCATTCCCGGCCACCAAAATAATTTCTTCAAGTCATGATACATTTTAGTAGCACCGGGATGAATACTCATCCCACTACGGTGTCCTTCTTCCAAAATACTCTTTCTAATCTTAGCAACATCCGGAACACACACTCTATCACCAAATATCATAACGCCATTCTCGTCAATTCGGAACTCACCTCCTTGACCTTGGTTAATCAATGTCAGCTTATCCACCAAACCAACATCAGACTTCTGTCCATTTCGAATCTCTTCCAAAATATCACTAGTCAGCTTCAACATGCCCAATTTCACACTATTCGGAGTAGTTTTGCATACTAAACTTAAGTCTCTGAATTGTTCCACTAAATCCAATTCACGAACCATTAACATCGACATATGCAAGGACTTTCTGCTTAACGCGTCTGCCACAACGTTTGCCTTACCAGGATGGTAATTCAAACCGAAATCATAATCCTTGAGAAATTCTAACCACCTTCTCTGCCTCATATTCAACTCTTTCTGGTCAAAAAGATACTTCAGGCTCTTGTGATCACTGAACTCTTCAAATCGTGCACCATACAGATAATGCCTCCACAATTTCAAAACAAACACAACAGCTGCCAACTCTAAATCATGAGTCAGATAATTCCTTTCATGAATCTTCAACTGCCTCGAAGCATAAGCCACAACCTGCCTATCTTGCATCAAAACACCACCTAAACCTCTCAAGAGACGCATCACAATACACTACGAAAGATTCTTTCGGATTCGGCAAAATTAAAATCGGAGCACTAGTCAACCTCCTCTTCAACTCTTGGAATCCTTCCTCACAATCTGTATCCCAAACAAATGCTTGACCCTTTCTCGTCAGCTTAGTCAATGGTAAAGCTAGCTTCGAAAATCCCTCAATGAATTTCCTGTAGTAACCTGCAAGACCAAGAAAACTACGAATCTCTGAAGTATTCTTCGGCGCTTCCCACTGAGATACAACTTCCACTTTTGTAGGATCAACAACAATACCATTCTTGGAAATCACATGACCAAGGAAACTCACTTCGCTTAACCAAAACTCGCATTTAGACAACTTCGCATAAAGTTTCTTCCCCTTCAATAATTCCAATACAATCCTAAGATGCTTTGCATGCTCTTCATCATTCTTTGAATAGATTAAAATGTCGTCAATAAGTACCACCACAAATTGGTCAAGATACGGATGAAATATCTTGTTCATATACTCCATAAAAACACCAGGTGCATTAGTAACTCCAAATGGCGTAACAGAATATTCGTAATGCCCATACCTTGTTCTAAATGCAGTCTTCTGAATATCTCCCGCCTTAACACGAATTTGATGATATCCAGACCTCAGATCAATTTTACTGAATACACAAGCTCCAACCAACTGATCCATCAAATCATCAATCCTCGGCAATGGGTACCGATTCTTGATTGTCACTTTATTCAACTGCCTGTAATCAACACACAGTCTCATCGTACCTTCCTTCTTCTTAACCAACAATACCGGCGCACCCCACGGTGAAACACTAGGCCGAATAAACTTCTTCTCAAGTAACTCTTCCAACTGTTTCTTCAGCTCAGACAACTCAGATGCCGACATGCGATAAGGCGCCATCGACACCAGACTAGTTCCAGGAATCAAATCTATAGCAAATTCCACTTCTCTCTCAGGTGGTAGCTCATTAACATCTTCCGGAAACACTTCTGGGAATTCATTCACAACAGGTAATTCACCACTCTTAGCCTTTCCTTTCACCTCCATCGAAGAATATAACATAAACACTACAACACCATCTCTAACAGCTGAATTCATCTGCCTAACTGACATAGTCACGTCATCAACTTTAACTTCTTCAGGGAATATGACCGTCTTCTCAAAACAATTGATATGAACCTGGTTGAAGACCAACCAGTTCATTCCAAGGATAATATCAAGTTGTTCTAGAGGTAGGCACACTAAATCCATACCGAAACCTCTATCAAAAATGACAATAGGACAATTTCTACAAATATACGAAGTAGTCACTGAACCCGA
This sequence comes from Vicia sativa, assembly GCA_021764765.1. Classification (NCBI taxonomy): domain Eukaryota; kingdom Viridiplantae; phylum Streptophyta; class Magnoliopsida; order Fabales; family Fabaceae; genus Vicia; species Vicia sativa. The sequence continues at coordinate 56,027,621 of CM038796.1, read as the reverse complement.
CGCAGGAGTGTCAATAACCATACTTCCATCCAAATTAGAAATTTATAGATTTAATCTTTTAGCACAATCCAAAGCAATAAAAGAATGCGTCGCTCCAGTATCAATAATTGCAATTAAAGGTATGCCATTAATAAAACATGTACCTTTAATCAACCTATCATCTGGCTTAACGTCTGATCCTGACAAAGCGAACACCTTCCCACCAGCTTGCTCTTTCTTTGGCTTAGTACACTGCGGATGAGTATGTCCTTCTTCGCCACAGTTGTAACAAGTTATCCTTCTGGATCTGCACTCAGCAGCTAAATGACCAAATCTTCCACAGTTGTTGCACTTCTTCGCATCATTCTTGCATTTAGGAGCTCTGTGTCCCAATTCACCACATCTGTAACACTTTACGGAAGAACCAAAAGAATCAGAGTCTCCCCCACTAGGCTTCTTCCAACCTCCAGATTTCTGATTATTCCTATCATAGGGCTTACCACGATCCATATGTCTCTTCCCTTTACGGTCAGCATAACTCTGAGCATTCGACTTGGTACTAGTAAGATCCTCTTCCAGAATCCTACTACAGTCAACTAAATCAGGAAACCTTCTAATGCGTTGATACCTGATACCCTGCTTGATCTCATCTCGCAGACCATTCTCAAACTTGATACATTTGGAAAATTCTTCATCTGCATCGTTAGTGTAATGAGCATAATACTTCGCTAATTCAGTAAACTTCGTAGCATACTCACTCACAGACTTGTTGCCTTGCTTGAGCTCCAGAAACTCAATCTCTTTCTTGCCCCGAATGTCTTCAGGAAAGTACCTTCTCAGAAAAGCTCTCCTGAACACAGCCCAAGTCAATGCAATACGATCTTCTTCCATTTTAGTCCTGGTAGCAACCCACCAGTCATCAGCTTCCTCTGCCAGCATGTGAGTACCATATCTCACCTTCAGCTCTTCAGCACAATCAATCACTCTAAAGATCCTCTCGATCTCCTTCAACCACTTCTGAGCACCTTCGGGATCATGTGCACCCTTGAACAATGGAGGATTATTCCTCTGAAAATTCCCCAATTGTCTGTCAGCACCAATAACAGCTCCCTGCTAATTCCCTCCGAGTACTCCAGCTAACATTCCCAAAGCTTAAGCAATAGCATCGTCGTTCCTTCCGTTACCTCTTCCAGCCATTGTTCTGTAACATTACAAAACAATCTACATCAGCACACAAGTATCGACAGTGTCATCTTACACTAGTCGCATACAAAAGGGATAACGACACTAAGACAAGACCGACTATGCTCTGATACCACTATTGTAACACCCCTTCTAATTACCCGCGCTTTATATTTAATGATCAGAGTTTTAACACATATAAAGAGGCATCACAATTTTAATATGTTTCAAAATTATAACCAAACAGATGTCATGCTTTCACTGAAGGAAATCAATAAATAAAACAGACTTAAGGTTATGTTTAACAGCGGAAATGAAACATAACAAATCCTGAATACGTCGTTCATAATCATTCCAGGATAATAAATTGAAACATTAACCAAAGCTAATATTTAATATCCAAAGAGGATTTCAAATCAAGCGTTTCCCCAGGGTTACATCTACCAGAGCACGACACTGACACGCAGATTAACTAATGACTCGACTCTAAAAGCAATCCTCACTGATTCCAAGCAGCTAATCACTTCAAATCTGAAATCATTAAAGTAAGGGTGAGATTTCTATCCAGTATAAAATGCATTATACGTTTTTAAATACAACAGAATAATTAAATACATTAGTCCATTATCCAAACACATAGTCATAGCCAATTCACAAATGCATCTCACTCAATGAACATGTAATATAACAAACGATGGAAATTGCAACACTGGAAACCATCCTAGCATGTTACAATCCCATATGCAATGCAGACTCTAGGCATGTGGTACCAAAACGTGAACCGAGTTCACCCACTGCTCCGTTTACATGTGGAAAGACAGCGGAAATCCATGATTCGCCCATAACCACTGGGTCAAGAATCTAGCCTCACTACCTCTATATCCTGGTAAGTCTATTGGCTCAGCTAGTTCACCTCCGCACAATGGGAATGAACCAATTAACAAATGCTTATGCATGCATCATAAAAGCATGCAACATCACTTCACAGATCATGATATCAATATAATTCACATAATGCCAATCACCAATGTATTACATTCAATCATAATGAATATCAAAATACAACATTGTAAGCATTAGTTCTCCTCCGATAACTCAGACCATTTATAATAATTTCCCATTATCCTTAACTATCCACACTTTTCAAAATCGGAAGCTCGACTCTTTTTAAAATAATTTTAGTAAAATAATATTTTTCCTTTTTAAAAGATAGTATTTTAAATTTAAGAAATAATGCCGAAAACGGCACTCGAATCGGAGTTACGGTTTGGAAAATATGAATTTTTGAAGTTTTAAGTGTTTTGAAAAATTACACAGTGGAACCCGGTTCCTCACTGGGAGAACCCGGTTCCCACCTTTTGAAAATAAGCTTCCCCTGGAATTTTGTATGGGGAACCCAGTTCCTCCCCACTGGGAACCGGTTCCCACGTACAAAATTGCCAGTTTTTGAAATTTCAACACTGGGAACCCGGTTCCTCCCCACTGGGAACCGGTTCCCACGACTTGCAGAACCAAATTCTGCTATTTTGACAGCACTTATGCATTCTCATTCACTTCCAATCATTTCCATACGAGTTGTAACATTAGAAACACTAAATTACAACCATTATACACCAATATAACATCATACATCATTGTTCTTCCTTCCTATTGATTGTTCGACGCACTAACGGTCTTAAAATCTATAATCCGACACAAAATAGGGTTTCATCCTACAAACCTATAATCACCTAAATCAAACTTTCTAACATACCCAATCATCTGGTTGGTTCCCAAAACCCATAAGGCATTAAAATTGAATGAAATCACCCCTTACCTCGCGATGATCTTCGACTTTCCCGGCGTTGGCTTTTTCCTCTCTTCTCTTCTCTTCTCCAATTCTACGTGAATGACTTTTCCAAAAAGACTTTCTTTTCCTTCTTTTCCTTTTTATAATCCTTGTTATATTCCTTTATTATTTCCAAATAAAATACATAAATTAATAATTAGTAAAAGTAGAGTGATTTACTCCTCACACCCACTATTTACTCTTCACACCTCCAACCCTTCTTTCTTCAATTAATCCAATTAATTCCAAAAATATTAATACCTCAGTCTTTAATTAAATAAATAATTAAATTCCTTATTATTTAATATTCGAATTAAATCGGGTGTCACAACTCTCCCCTACTAAAAGAGTTTTCGTCCTCGAAAACATACCTTAGACGAAAAGTTCGGGATACGAGTCCTTCATCTGGCTCTCCAGCTCCCAAGTTACATTTCCTCCAGCTGGTCCTCCCCAAGCTACTCTCACCAGTGCTATCTCTTTACCACGCAATTGCTTCACTTTCCGATCCTTAATTCTCGCAGGTACTGCTTCAACAGTCAAATTATCCCGTACCTGTACATCATCTACTTGAATCTCATGAGACGGATCCGCAATGTACCTCCTCAGTTGAGATACATGGAAAACATCATGCAAATTCGCAAGTGACGGCGGTAAAGCAATCTGATAAGCAACTTTCCCAACTCTCTTGGTAATTTGAAACGGACCAATAAAGCGCGGAGTCAACTTTCTTGACTTCAAAGCTCGACCAATACCAGTCATCGGAGTAACCCGCATGAACACATGATCTCCTTCACTAAACTCAAGGTCTTTCCTCCTCTTATCATGATAACTTTTCTGACGACTCTGAGAAGCTCTCATCTTCTCCTGAATCATCTTGATCTTGTCTGAAGTTTGTTGAACAATCTCCGGTCCAATCACAACACTTTCTCCAAATTCGTACCAACACAACGGCGTCCGACACCTCCTACCATACAATGCCTCAAATGGAGCCATACCAATGCTCGAATGAAAACTATTGTTGTAGGTAAACTCTATCAACGGTAAGTAGCTATCCCAAGCTCCACCTTTCTCTAACACACAAGCCCTCAACAAATCTTCTAACGATTGAATCGTCCTCTCTGTCTGACCATCTGTCTATGGATGATATGCGAAACTCAATCATAACTTAGTACCCAAAGCTTCCTGCAATCCTGTCCAAAACTTAGACGTAAACCTCAGATCTCTATCCGACACAATGCTAGACGGAATACCATGCAAACTCACAACCTTCTCAACATACACTTCTGCCAACCTCTCCATCGGATAATCCATTCTTATCAGAATAAAGTGAGCAGACTTTGTCAACCGATAAACAATAACCCAAATAGAATCATATTTCTTCGATGTCCTCGGCAAACCAGACACGAAATCCATTGAAAAACAATGGTTCCATCAATCCTGACGGTTTCTGATGCTCAATCTTTGATTTCTGACAAACCAAACACGCATACACAAACTCGACAATTTCCTTTTTCATTCCCGGCCACCAAAATAATTTCTTCAAGTCATGATACATTTTAGTAGCACCGGGATGAATACTCATCCCACTACGGTGTCCTTCTTCCAAAATACTCTTTCTAATCTTAGCAACATCCGGAACACACACTCTATCACCAAATATCATAACGCCATTCTCGTCAATTCGGAACTCACCTCCTTGACCTTGGTTAATCAATGTCAGCTTATCCACCAAACCAACATCAGACTTCTGTCCATTTCGAATCTCTTCCAAAATATCACTAGTCAGCTTCAACATGCCCAATTTCACACTATTCGGAGTAGTTTTGCATACTAAACTTAAGTCTCTGAATTGTTCCACTAAATCCAATTCACGAACCATTAACATCGACATATGCAAGGACTTTCTGCTTAACGCGTCTGCCACAACGTTTGCCTTACCAGGATGGTAATTCAAACCGAAATCATAATCCTTGAGAAATTCTAACCACCTTCTCTGCCTCATATTCAACTCTTTCTGGTCAAAAAGATACTTCAGGCTCTTGTGATCACTGAACTCTTCAAATCGTGCACCATACAGATAATGCCTCCACAATTTCAAAACAAACACAACAGCTGCCAACTCTAAATCATGAGTCAGATAATTCCTTTCATGAATCTTCAACTGCCTCGAAGCATAAGCCACAACCTGCCTATCTTGCATCAAAACACCACCTAAACCTCTCAGAGACGCATCACAATACACTACGAAAGATTCTTTCGGATTCGGCAAAATTAAAATCGGAGCACTAGTCAACCTCCTCTTCAACTCTTGGAATCCTTCCTCACAATCTGTATCCCAAACAAATGCTTGACCCTTTCTCGTCAGCTTAGTCAATGGTAAAGCTAGCTTCGAAAATCCCTCAATGAATTTCCTGTAGTAACCTGCAAGACCAAGAAAACTACGAATCTCTGAAGTATTCTTCGGCGCTTCCCACTGAGATACAACTTCCACTTTTGTAGGATCAACAACAATACCATTCTTGGAAATCACATGACCAAGGAAACTCACTTCGCTTAACCAAAACTCGCATTTAGACAACTTCGCATAAAGTTTCTTCCCCCTTCAATAATTCCAATACAATCCTAAGATGCTTTGCATGCTCTTCATCATTCTTTGAATAGATTAAAATGTCGTCAATAAGTACCACCACAAATTGGTCAAGATACGGATGAAATATCTTGTTCATATACTCCATAAAAACACCAGGTGCATTAGTAACTCCAAATGGCGTAACTGAATATTCGTAATGCCCATACCTTGTTCTAAATGCAGTCTTCTGAATATCTCCCGCCTTAACACGAATTTGATGATATCCAGACCTCAGATCAATTTCTTCAATACACAAGCTCCAACCAACGATCCATCAAATCATCAATCCTCGGCAATGGGTACCGATTCTTGATTGTCACTTTATTCAACCGCCGTAATCAACACACGTCTCGCATTTTCTTCTTAACCAACAATACAAGACCACGGTGAAACACTAGGCCGAATAAACTTCTTCTCAAGTAACTCTTCCAACTGTTTCTTCAGCTCAGACAACTCAGATGCCGACATGCGATAAGGCGCCATCGACACCAGACTAGTTCCAGGAATCAAATCTATAGCAAATTCCACTTCTCTCTCAGGTGGTAGCTCATTAACATCTTCCGGAAACACTTCTGGGAATTCATTCACAACAGGTAATTCACCACTCTTAGCCTTTCCTTTCACCTCCATCGAAGAATATAACATAAACACTACAACACCATCTCTAACAGCTGAATTCATCTGCCTAACTGACATAGTCACGTCATCAACTTTAACTTCTTCAGGGAATATGACCGTCTTCTCAAAACAATTGATATGAACCTGGTTGAAGACCAACCAGTTCATTCCAAGGATAATATCAAGTTGTTCTAGAGGTAGGCACACTAAATCCATACCGAAACCTCTATCAAAAATGACAATAGGACAATTTCTACAAATATACGAAGTAGTCACTGAACCCGACGCAGGAGTGTCAATAACCATACTTCCATCCAAATTAGAAATTTATAGATTTAATCTTTTAGCACAATCCAAAGCAATAAAAGAATGCGTCGCTCCAGTATCAATAATTGCAATTAAAGGTATGCCATTAATAAAACATGTACCTTTAATCAACCTATCATCTGGCTTAACGTCTGATCCTGACAAAGCGAACACCTTCCCACCAGCTTGCTCTTTCTTTGGCTTAGTACACTGCGGATGAGTATGTCCTTCTTCGCCACAGTTGTAACAAGTTATCCTTCTGGATCTGCACTCAGCAGCTAAATGACCAAATCTTCCACAGTTGTTGCACTTCTTCGCATCATTCTTGCATTTAGGAGCTCTGTGTCCCAATTCACCACATCTGTAACACTTTACGGAAGAACCAAAAGAATCAGAGTCTCCCCCACTAGGCTTCTTCCAACCTCCAGATTTCTGATTATTCCTATCATAGGGCTTACCACGATCCATATGTCTCTTCCCTTTACGGTCAGCATAACTCTGAGCATTCGACTTGGTACTAGTAAGATCCTCTTCCAGAATCCTACTACAGTCAACTAAATCAGGAAACCTTCTAATGCGTTGATACCTGATACCCTGCTTGATCTCATCTCGCAGACCATTCTCAAACTTGATACATTTGGAAAATTCTTCATCTGCATCGTTAGTGTAATGAGCATAATACTTCGCTAATTCAGTAAACTTCGTAGCATACTCACTCACAGACTTGTTGCCTTGCTTGAGCTCCAGAAACTCAATCTCTTTCTTGCCCCGAATGTCTTCAGGAAAGTACCTTCTCAGAAAAGCTCTCCTGAACACAGCCCAAGTCAATGCAATACGATCTTCTTCCATTTTAGTCCTGGTAGCAACCCACCAGTCATCAGCTTCCTCTGCCAGCATGTGAGTACCATATCTCACCTTCAGCTCTTCAGCACAATCAATCACTCTAAAGATCCTCTCGATCTCCTTCAACCACTTCTGAGCACCTTCGGGATCATGTGCACCCTTGAACAATGGAGGATTATTCCTCTGAAAATTCCCCAATTGTCTGTCAGCACCAATAACAGCTCCCTGCTAATTCCCTCCGAGTACTCCAGCTAACATTCCCAAAGCTTAAGCAATAGCATCGTCGTTCCTTCCGTTACCTCTTCCAGCCATTGTTCTGTAACATTACAAAACAATCTACATCAGCACACAAGTATCGACAGTGTCATCTTACACTAGTCGCATACAAAAGGGATAACGACACTAAGACAAGACCGACTATGCTCTGATACCACTATTGTAACACCCCTTCTAATTACCCGCGCTTTATATTTAATGATCAGAGTTTTAACACATATAAAGAGGCATCACAATTTTAATATGTTTCAAAATTATAACCAAACAGATGTCATGCTTTCACTGAAGGAAATCAATAAATAAAACAGACTTAAGGTTATGTTTAACAGCGGAAATGAAACATAACAAATCCTGAATACGTCGTTCATAATCATTCCAGGATAATAAATTGAAACATTAACCAAAGCTAATATTTAATATCCAAAGAGGATTTCAAATCAAGCGTTTCCCCAGGGTTACATCTACCAGAGCACGACACTGACACGCAGATTAACTAATGACTCGACTCTAAAAGCAATCCTCACTGATTCCAAGCAGCTAATCACTTCAAATCTGAAATCATTAAAGTAAGGGTGAGATTTCTATCCAGTATAAAATGCATTATACGTTTTTAAATACAACAGAATAATTAAATACATTAGTCCATTATCCAAACACATAGTCATAGCCAATTCACAAATGCATCTCACTCAATGAACATGTAATATAACAAACGATGGAAATTGCAACACTGGAAACCATCCTAGCATGTTACAATCCCATATGCAATGCAGACTCTATGCATGTGGTACCAAAACGTGAACCGAGTTCACCCACTGCTCCGTTTACATGTGGAAAGACAGCGGAAATCCATGATTCGCCCATAACCACTGGGTCAAGAATCTAGCCTCACTACCTCTATATCCTGGTAAGTCTATTGGCTCAGCTAGTTCACCTCCGCACAATGGGAATGAACCAATTAACAAATGCTTATGCATGCATCATAAAAGCATGCAACATCACTTCACAGATCATGATATCAATATAATTCACATAATGCCAATCACCAATGTATTACATTCAATCATAATGAATATCAAAATACAACATTGTAAGCATTAGTTCTCCTCCGATAACTCAGACCATTTATAATAATTTCCCATTATCCTTAACTATCCACACTTTTCAAAATCGGAAGCTCGACTCTTTTTAAAATAATTTTAGTAAAATAATATTTTTCCTTTTTAAAAGATAGTATTTTAAATTTAAGAAATAATGCCGAAAACGGCACTCGAATCGGAGTTACGGTTTGGAAAATATGAATTTTTGAAGTTTTAAGTGTTTTGAAAAATTACACAGTGGAACCCGGTTCCTCACTGGGAGAACCCGGTTCCCACCTTTTGAAAATAAGCTTCCCCTGGAATTTTGTATGGGGAACCCAGTTCCTCCCCACTGGGAACCGGTTCCCACGTACAAAATTGCCAGTTTTTGAAATTTCAACACTGGGAACCCGGTTCCTCCCCACTGGGAACCGGTTCCCACGACTTGCAGAACCAAATTCTGCTATTTTGACAGCACTTATGCATTCTCATTCACTTCCAATCATTTCCATACGAGTTGTAACATTAGAAACACTAAATTACAACCATTATACACCAATATAACATCATACATCATTGTTCTTCCTTCCTATTGATTGTTCGACGCACTAACGGTCTTAAAATCTATAATCCGACACAAAATAGGGTTTCATCCTACAAACCTATAATCACCTAAATCAAACTTTCTAACATACCCAATCATCTGGTTGGTTCCCAAAACCCATAAGGCATTAAAATTGAATGAAATCACCCCTTACCTCGCGATGATCTTCGACTTTCCCGGCGTTGGCTTTTTCCTCTCTTCTCTTCTCTTCTCCAATTCTACGTGAATGACTTTTCCAAAAAGACTTTCTTTTCCTTCTTTTCCTTTTTATAATCCTTGTTATATTCCTTTATTATTTCCAAATAAAATACATAAATTAATAATTAGTAAAAGTAGAGTGATTTACTCCTCACACCCACTATTTACTCTTCACACCTCCAACCCTTCTTTCTTCAATTAATCCAATTAATTCCAAAAATATTAATACCTCAGTCTTTAATTAAATAAATAATTAAATTCCTTATTATTTAATATTCGAATTAAATCGGGTGTCACAACTCTCCCCTACTAAAAGAGTTTTCGTCCTCGAAAACATACCTTAGACGAAAAGTTCGGGATACGAGTCCTTCATCTGGCTCTCCAGCTCCCAAGTTACATTTCCTCCAGCTGGTCCTCCCCAAGCTACTCTCACCAGTGCTATCTCTTTACCACGCAATTGCTTCACTTTCCGATCCTTAATTCTCGCAGGTACTGCTTCAACAGTCAAATTATCCCGTACCTGTACATCATCTACTTGAATCTCATGAGACGGATCCGCAATGTACCTCCTCAGTTGAGATACATGGAAAACATCATGCAAATTCGCAAGTGACGGCGGTAAAGCAATCTGATAAGCAACTTTCCCAACTCTCTTGGTAATTTGAAACGGACCAATAAAGCGCGGAGTCAACTTTCTTGACTTCAAAGCTCGACCAATACCAGTCATCGGAGTAACCCGCATGAACACATGATCTCCTTCACTAAACTCAAGGTCTTTCCTCCTCTTATCATGATAACTTTTCTGACGACTCTGAGAAGCTCTCATCTTCTCCTGAATCATCTTGATCTTGTCTGAAGTTTGTTGAACAATCTCCGGTCCAATCACAACACTTTCTCCAAATTCGTACCAACACAACGGCGTCCGACACCTCCTACCATACAATGCCTCAAATGGAGCCATACCAATGCTCGAATGAAAACTATTGTTGTAGGTAAACTCTATCAACGGTAAGTAGCTATCCCAAGCTCCACCTTTCTCTAACACACAAGCCCTCAACAAATCTTCTAACGATTGAATCGTCCTCTCTGTCTGACCATCTGTCTATGGATGATATGCGAAACTCAATCATAACTTAGTACCCAAAGCTTCCTGCAATCCTGTCCAAAACTTAGACGTAAACCTCAGATCTCTATCCGACACAATGCTAGACGGAATACCATGCAAACTCACAACCTTCTCAACATACACTTCTGCCAACCTCTCCATCGGATAATCCATTCTTATCAGAATAAAGTGAGCAGACTTTGTCAACCGATAAACAATAACCCAAATAGAATCATATTTCTTCGATGTCCTCGGCAAACCAGACACGAAATCCATTGAAAAACAATGGTTCCATCAATCCTGACGGTTTCTGATGCTCAATCTTTGATTTCTGACAAACCAAACACGCATACACAAACTCGACAATTTCCTTTTTCATTCCCGGCCACCAAAATAATTTCTTCAAGTCATGATACATTTTAGTAGCACCGGGATGAATACTCATCCCACTACGGTGTCCTTCTTCCAAAATACTCTTTCTAATCTTAGCAACATCCGGAACACACACTCTATCACCAAATATCATAACGCCATTCTCGTCAATTCGGAACTCACCTCCTTGACCTTGGTTAATCAATGTCAGCTTATCCACCAAACCAACATCAGACTTCTGTCCATTTCGAATCTCTTCCAAAATATCACTAGTCAGCTTCAACATGCCCAATTTCACACTATTCGGAGTAGTTTTGCATACTAAACTTAAGTCTCTGAATTGTTCCACTAAATCCAATTCACGAACCATTAACATCGACATATGCAAGGACTTTCTGCTTAACGCGTCTGCCACAACGTTTGCCTTACCAGGATGGTAATTCAAACCGAAATCATAATCCTTGAGAAATTCTAACCACCTTCTCTGCCTCATATTCAACTCTTTCTGGTCAAAAAGATACTTCAGGCTCTTGTGATCACTGAACTCTTCAAATCGTGCACCATACAGATAATGCCTCCACAATTTCAAAACAAACACAACAGCTGCCAACTCTAAATCATGAGTCAGATAATTCCTTTCATGAATCTTCAACTGCCTCGAAGCATAAGCCACAACCTGCCTATCTTGCATCAAAACACCACCTAAACCTCTCAGAGACGCATCACAATACACTACGAAAGATTCTTTCGGATTCGGCAAAATTAAAATCGGAGCACTAGTCAACCTCCTCTTCAACTCTTGGAATCCTTCCTCACAATCTGTATCCCAAACAAATGCTTGACCCTTTCTCGTCAGCTTAGTCAATGGTAAAGCTAGCTTCGAAAATCCCTCAATGAATTTCCTGTAGTAACCTGCAAGACCAAGAAAACTACGAATCTCTGAAGTATTCTTCGGCGCTTCCCACTGAGATACAACTTCCACTTTTGTAGGATCAACAACAATACCATTCTTGGAAATCACATGACCAAGGAAACTCACTTCGCTTAACCAAAACTCGCATTTAGACAACTTCGCATAAAGTTTCTTCCCCTTCAATAATTCCAATACAATCCTAAGATGCTTTGCATGCTCTTCATCATTCTTTGAATAGATTAAAATGTCGTCAATAAGTACCACCACAAATTGGTCAAGATACGGATGAAATATCTTGTTCATATACTCCATAAAAACACCAGGTGCATTAGTAACTCCAAATGGCGTAACAGAATATTCGTAATGCCCATACCTTGTTCTAAATGCAGTCTTCTGAATATCTCCCGCCTTAACACGAATTTGATGATATCCAGACCTCAGATCAATTTTACTGAATACACAAGCTCCAACCAACTGATCCATCAAATCATCAATCCTCGGCAATGGGTACCGATTCTTGATTGTCACTTTATTCAACTGCCTGTAATCAACACACAGTCTCATCGTACCTTCCTTCTTCTTAACCAACAATACCGGCGCACCCCACGGTGAAACACTAGGCCGAATAAACTTCTTCTCAAGTAACTCTTCCAACTGTTTCTTCAGCTCAGACAACTCAGATGCCGACATGCGATAAGGCGCCATCGACACCAGACTAGTTCCAGGAATCAAATCTATAGCAAATTCCACTTCTCTCTCAGGTGGTAGCTCATTAACATCTTCCGGAAACACTTCTGGGAATTCATTCACAACAGGTAATTCACCACTCTTAGCCTTTCCTTTCACCTCCATCGAAGAATATAACATAAACACTACAACACCATCTCTAACAGCTGAATTCATCTGCCTAACTGACATAGTCACGTCATCAACTTTAACTTCTTCAGGGAATATGACCGTCTTCTCAAAACAATTGATATGAACCTGGTTGAAGACCAACCAGTTCATTCCAAGGATAATATCAAGTTGTTCTAGAGGTAGGCACACTAAATCCATACCGAAACCTCTATCAAAAATGACAATAGGACAATTTCTACAAATATACGAAGTAGTCACTGAACCCGACGCAGGGAGTGTCAATAACCATACTTCCATCCAAATTAGAAATTTATAGATTTAATCTTTTAGCACAATCCAAAGCAATAAAAGAATGCGTCGCTCCAGTATCAATAATTGCAATTAAAGGTATGCCATTAATAAAACATGTACCTTTAATCAACCTATCATCTCGCTTAACGTCTGATCCTGACAAAGCGAACACCTTCCCACCAGCTTGCTCTTTCTTTGGCTTAGTACACTGCGGATGAGTATGTCCTTCTTCGCCACAGTTGTAACAAGTTATCCTTCTGGATCTGCACTCAGCAGCTAAATGACCAAATCTTCCACAGTTGTTGCACTTCTTCGCATCATTCTTGCATTTAGGAGCTCTGTGTCCCAATTCACCACATCTGTAACACTTTACGGAAGAACCAAAAGAATCAGAGTCTCCCCCACTAGGCTTCTTCCAACCTCCAGATTGCTGATTATTCCTATCATAGGGCTTACCACGATCCATATGTCTCTTCCCTTTACGGTCAGCATAACTCTGAGCATTCGACTTGGTACTAGTAAGATCCTCTTCCAGAATCCTACTACAGTCAACTAAATCAGGAAACCTTCTAATGCGTTGATACCTGATACCCTGCTTGATCTCATCTCGCAGACCATTCTCAAACTTGATACATTTGGAAAATTCTTCATCTGCATCGTTAGTGTAATGAGCATAATACTTCGCTAATTCAGTAAACTTCGTAGCATACTCACTCACAGACTTGTTGCCTTGCTTGAGCTCAATCTCTTTCTTGCCCGAATGTCTTCGAAAGTACCTTCTCGAAAAGCTCTCCGAACACAGTCAATGCAATACGATCTTCTTCCATTTTAGTCCTGGTAGCAACCCACCAGTCATCAGCTTCCTCTGCCAGCATGTGAGTACCATATCTCACCTTCAGCTCTTCAGCACAATCAATCACTCTAAAGATCCTCTCGATCTCCTTCAACCACTTCTGAGCACCTTCGGGATCATGTGCACCCTTGAACAATGGAGGATTATTCCTCTGAAAATTCCCCAATTGTCTGTCAGCACCAATAACAGCTTCCTGCTAATTCCCTCCGAGTACTCCAGCTAACATTCCCAAAGCTTAAGCAATAGCATCGTCGTTCCTTCCGTTACCTCTTCCAGCCATTGTTCTGTAACATTACAAAACAATCTACATCAGCACACAAGTATCGACAGTGTCATCTTACACTAGTCGCATACAAAAGGGATAACGACACTAAGACAAGACCGACTATGCTCTGATACCACTATTGTAACACCCCTTCTAATTACCCGCGCTTTATATTTAATGATCAGAGTTTTAACACATATAAAGAGGCATCACAATTTTAATATGTTTCAAAATTATAACCAAACAGATGTCATGCTTTCACTGAAGGAAATCAATAAATAAAACAGACTTAAGGTTATGTTTAACAGTGGAAATGAAACATAACAAATCCTGAATACGTCGTTCATAATCATTCCAGGATAATAAATTGAAACATTAACCAAAGCTAATATTTAATATCCAAAGAGGATTTCAAATCAAGCGTTTCCCCAGGGTTACATCTACCAGAGCACGACACTGACACGCAGATTAACTAATGACTCGACTCTAAAAGCAATCCTCACTGATTCCAAGCAGCTAATCACTTCAAATCTGAAATCATTAAAGTAAGGGTGAGATTTCTATCCAGTATAAAATGCATTATACGTTTTTAAATACAACAGAATAATTAAATACATTAGTCCATTATCCAAACACATAGTCATAGCCAATTCACAAATGCATCTCACTCAATGAACATGTAATATAACAAACGATGGAAATTGCAACACTGGAAACCATCCTAGCATGTTACAATCCCATATGCAATGCAGACTCTATGCATGTGGTACCAAAACGTGAACCGAGTTCACCCACTGCTCCGTTTACATGTGGAAAGACATCGGAAATCCATGATTCGCCCATAACCACTGGGTCATGAATCTAGCCTCACTACCTCTATATCCTGGTAAGTCTATTGGCTCAGCTAGTTCACCTCCGCACAATGGGAATGAACCAATTAACAAATGCTTATGCATGCATCATAAAAGCATGCAACATCACTTCACAGATCATGATATCAATATAATTCACATAATGCCAATCACCAATGTATTACATTCAATCATAATGAATATCAAAATACAACATTGTAAGCATTAGTTCTCCTCCGATAACTCAGACCATTTATAATAATTTCCCATTATCCTTAACTATCCACACTTTTCAAAATCGGAAGCTCAACTCTTTTTAAAAATAATTTTAGTAAAATAATATTTTTCCTTTTTAAAAGATAGTATTTTAAATTTAAGAAATAATGCCGAAAACGGCACTCGAATCGGAGTTACGGTTTGGAAAATATGAATTTTTGAAGTTTTAAGTGTTTTGAAAAATTACACAGTGGAACCCGGTTCCTCACTGGGAGAACCCGGTTCCCACCTTTTGAAAATAAGCTTCCCCTGGAATTTTGTATGGGGAACCCGGTTCCTCCCCACTGGGAACCGGTTCCCACGTACAAAATTGCCAGTTTTTGAAATTTCAACACTGGGAACCCGGTTCCTCCCCACTGGGAACCGGTTCCCACGACTTGCAAAACCAAATTCTGCTATTTTGACAGCACTTATGCATTCTCATTCACTTCCAATCATTTCCATACGAGTTGTAACATTAGAAACACTAAATTACAACCATTATACACCAATATAACATCATACATCATTGTTCTTCCTTCCTATTGATTGTTCGACGCACTAACGGTCTTAAAATCTATAATCCGACACAAAATAGGGTTTCATCCTACAAACCTATAATCACCTAAATCAAACTTTCTAACATACCCAATCATCTGGTTGGTTCCCAAAACCCATAAGGCATTAAAATTGAATGAAATCACCCCTTACCTCGCGATGATCTTCGACTTTCCCGGCGTTGGCTTTTTCCTCTCTTCTCTTCTCTTCTCCAATTCTACGTGAATGACTTTTCCAAAAAGACTTTCTTTTCCTTCTTTTCCTTTTTATAATCCTTGTTATATTCCTTTATTATTTCCAAATAAAATACATAAATTAATAATTAGTAAAAGTAGAGTGATTTACTCCTCACACCCACTATTTACTCTTCACACCTCCAACCCTTCTTTCTTCAATTAATCCAATTAATTCCAAAAATATTAATACCTCAGTCTTTAATTAAATAAATAATTAAATTCCTTATTATTTAATATTCGAATTAAATCGGGTGTCACAGATAGACTGCTTGCTGAGCCACCTCCTTTGGAGTTAGGGACTGTTATAAGGCGCAGAGTCCCAGTTGAAGATTTTCCAGCTTTTGACTCAGAAACTCATCAGCTGATGGTGAAGGCAGTTCTTCTAGACCCCAAAAGTCATAGAAGAAGAAATTTAAACAAGTTTCAGGTAGAACTTCTGCTCCTACTTCTTTTTCTAACTCTGCAAGCTTATTAACATCTGCTGCGCAAACTTCAACCCCTGTTCCCCTAACTCCAAACACCACCAAACAAACAATAGAAACAATTGATGTAGATATAGATCTAACAGCACCTTCAGAAACTGTAGAAATAAACCCCCTCATTGACCAAGTTTTATCTAATATTGAAAACTTTGATACTCTAAACTCAGAACTTCCATCTTCCTCCACTACAACTACAACCATTCCACAAACTTCACAACAAGAAATTCTTGTATCTGCTCCCCAACAAACTAATCCAAATGCACCATCCTCTGAAACTCCTATTCCTCACCCAGGAACTAGTGGATGGAACTCAGAAGTACCGTCTTGGATTTTACCTGGGATAAATTTCCCCTTACAAACAAAATTTCCTAGCCCTATACCAACAATAAATATTTTCACTATTTCAAAAAATCCACCACTCCTCACCAAAACTATTTCCATCTAACAGAACTTCCACCACCTACATCCCCTGAACTACATATCACAACACCAGAACTTCCAACCACTCCCATACAAGAATCAGCTACCATAATACCAGAATTTCAAAATCCCCACTCTCCAAAAATGGCCACACCAACCTCTTCTCCCATTCCCCAAAGTCCATACCCTCAAATTTCTGAGTCTCCAGAATTTTTGAGAACCTAAATTAATTAACTCCCTAACCAAAAGGACACCTGGTTCTAAACATGTGCATGCAAATGTTAATATACTTTTGCAGAAATTTGAAAAGGAAACGCTTGGCTGGTTAGAACTTCTAAAACATGATTGTGCAAACAATCTTAGCCCTTCTACTTCAGCAGAATTATGGAGCACCTTCAGAAGGAGATTCATTGGTGAATCCCTCAAGCTCAAAGACTTGTGCCAATCTCATGTTTATGAGAAATTTGCTGAGTGTCTGAATGGGGTGAAGAAGGCTGTCTTCAGTGTTCGGAATGAAAAGCCACTGCTTCAATTGGACAATGCTCTGTGGGAACCAAAGGCTGACTACATGGAGATCTCTGATGATGAATCCTCAGATTCAGAAGCTGCTGAACCAACCTCTGGCGCTTTTGTTTTGTATAAAACTTTGAGTGTTCATCCAAGAGAAACCAAAAAGAAAGTTCTGACCTTAATGGTTGACCTTGATACTCTCTTCTCCAATGCCTTCTGCCCCAGAACTACTGCTTCTACCTCAAGGGTTGTTTCCACAGAAGATGCTGATTCTACTTCTGTTGTGTTGGAAACTTTGAAGGAGCTGAAGAAAGAGAATGAAGCTGTATGAGCACGTCTAGATCAGCAAGATGAAACCAACAAGGAAATCAAGATGTGGATACAGAAACAGGAAGAATCTTCTGCTCTCTTTAGTTTCTCGTCAACCCTAGAACTTCTGTTTTCAAAACAATTATCAATGCATCATTCTGTTTAAGTTTTTAAGTGTTTTATTATTTTTGCTCTTTTTGTGTTAAACTTTTGTAATGGATCAACTATTAATGATTACAAATATTCTGGCTTATTTTACAAAGTTTTCATTACTGCATTTTAGATTATGACAAAAAGGGGGAGAAAATTGAGATTTTGATCTGATTAATTATAACATGTTGCTAAAACAAAAATGTCAAACATTTCTAACCAAATATACCAGTGTACATTTTTGCTTCTAAGTGATACAGATTTACAGAAGATCTGGAAGAATAAGTTGCAAAGAAAAGCTCAAGTAAAGCTTCAAACTCTGATGATTCAAGCTCTAAAATGAAAAGGAAAACTCTGAAGAAAAGAATCACTGAAAGTTCTGAAAGAGCATCTCAGGGAAGTTCCTCCTACTTAGTTTTATTTAATTACTAATCTCAGGGGGAGATTTTCTATCTTAGGGGAGATATGTTTTTCATATATACAAATTTTTTTAATCAAAATCTAATATTTTTGTCATCATCAAAAAGGGGGAGATTGTTAGAACATAGTTTGGTTCTAGAAATATCTTAGAGTTTTGATGATAACAAGTGAAATAAATTTTGTATAATAAATATGATACTCTGATATATATTATTTTCATTTCAGATGATGTTCTAACTCAAGTATTGAATAATATAGAGACATCAAAATCATGTTGAGTAAAATAAGAATTAGAAGTTCTAATGAAAGCAGAACTTCTGGCCATGCACGCTAGAAGAAACTTCTGATAGAAGCATGCAAGCGCAAACCTCTGATAGAAAGCACCAAAATGATGTTCTGATTAGAAGATATTTAACAACGCTTACAGAAGATTATGATCCATGTGTACGTTATCTTGTAAGACAAAGTCTGCTACAGTAACATTACCCTACTAAGCTAAAATGGTTGAAGTACTTGAGTGGCGCAACGTTCTATGTTCCTTGGATAAGCAAAACACGTTAAACAAATCAAACATTTATTACGCTTTACAGTAACCAAGACACGCAAGAGTGCAACAGAAAGATTCCTAGAAGTTCTATATAAAGGGCAAGATTTAAAGAAGAAAAAAAAGCATTCTTAGAAAACTTAGGCTGCTAATTTGAAAACTATCATCCTGTAAAGTTTATTGTTAAGTTCTTGAGATAAATAAGTTGTGTAAAAATCACTTTCAGTGATAAAGCTTTTTAGAATAAAATTGTAAACACATTGTCTAGAAGTTCTTGTGAACTTGTTCCTTGAGAGACTAGTTGGGTCAGATTTCTCAAGTGGGCTAGGACTAGTTGAGTCTTAGAGGTGTTAGTCACTTGCAGTTGGCTTGTGCATTGTTTTTAGTCACAACGGTTGGTTGTGCATTTGTAATCTTTGGATTATAGTGGATTAAGTCCTCGTTTAGAGAGGTGAAATCACCTTGACAGGTGGACTGGAGTAGTTTGAGTTTCAAACGAACCAGGATAAAAATCCTTGTGCATTTAATTTTGTTGTTTGTTAAAAAGAAAGATATAATCTGAAAAACTTATTCAACCCCCCTTCTAAGTGTTTTCTAAGCCTTTAGACAGTACTGGAAATTTGAATTATACTGAAATTTCTGATAGTTTAATTATTCATTATTTTAACGGCTGTTTTGTTGACATCTTTGGAGGATTCAGATTGCACCGATAAATGTGTGTAGTTTAGAATGCATCGCCATTTGTATAAATAGGGGCATATGCTACAAAGAAAAAGATCTCAAAAAATGCCTCTCCCCTAATATGCGATCAATGTAGAAATGTATTACAACATATACAACCACGCTGTTGAATTCAAGATTCTAGATTACTTTGAATCCTTTGCCACCTTGAAAGAAACATTGAATGAGATGTCGCATGATTCTGATCACAGAAGGGTGATAAAAATTGAATTTAGGGACCATTATTTTAATATAGATGGTTGGGTGAAATACAAGTTGATCGAGTTGAAGACCGATGAAGATGTGAAGATCATGTGGAAAACATTTCGTCGTAGGATAACTAAAGGTTTGATCGAATTAGATGCAGAGATCCTAAGATTCGTCGCCGGCATAATCAAGATACTGAAACATCTAGAAACTCCCGATAGTGCCTAAGTTTTCATGTCTAGTTATATTTGGTTTATGTTTATTGTACTATTTTATTTTATGTTTATCATCTATTCGAAACATGTACTTGCCAAAATATTATGCAATAAATAAAAAGTCTATGTCACAAAATATACATATAATACAATAAAAATAAAATAGATCTACATAGGTCCTCTGTTCGCGTTAAAAAGTGACGAACGAGGGAATCGAATCGGAATTCGAATCTCTGGCTCGAAACAATTTACTCTTTTGATTTGTTTTTAAAGATGCCGCGAGCATCAAGCTTTATTGTTTCCAAAACAAGAAAAATGAGATGAAAAAGGGGAAAGCTGCAATACACTCAATAAATATGATATGCAGTATGACTAGCGTGAACTAGACGCAACGCATTAGGGAGAGATATAGGCAAGGGGTTTTTTTTATATAAAGGGAATAAATGTGGCACCCTAAATATATATAGTTATCTATAGCTCTATATATGAATATTTTGATATGTTTGTGTGTTTTAATTTGCTATTCTATTCTTGGGAAAGTTTCTCCTTTGGATTTTAAGAAGGGTAAATTATGTGGGATCCTAGGTTTTGTTATTATTATGCTCGCAAAGATCATTGGGATCTTCTGCATACATATCCCTTAATGGGAATCATAGCATTTGTAGCTCGGATATAAGGGAGCTATGATTTGTTTGGTTTGAGGGAGAAAGAAGTATGCTCGCCAAGGATGAGACCTTGTGCCTACGTATTCTCAAAGGGAGGTTGAGAAAGTCAGAGCAATCGTAGTTCCCACTTATGCTAGTGGAAGCAACAAGATGTTATTAAGAGACAAAGACAAATGTCATCTTAATGAAAAATGTATCTAATCTATTTCATCACATACATTTTGAAGGGCTGATTGATTGAATCTTTCATCGTAAGTATTAGGTGTTTTGCTTGAGTGTACAAGCATTACCACTTACGAGTTAAGAAAGATGTTTGAAAGATTATTGAATCTTTAATTGTAAGTATTAGGTGTTTTTCTTGAGTGTACAAACGTTACCACTTACAATTAAAAGATGTTTTTGTTTGAAAAGAGTGTTTGATTATATGTGATGTGATAGATGAGATACTTCTTCCATAGAGATGATAAATGTCTAAATCTCGAGGAGAAATTGATTATGGATTAGGGGGATGATTTTAAGAAGCCCGTGGGTCCTTGTATTGTAAGCCCAAGAGGAGGCATTCCGAGGGTCATCGAGGGTCCTTGTATTGTGAGCCCAAGAGAAGGCATTCCGAGGGTCATCGAGGGTCCTTGTATGAAGCTCAAGAGGAAACTATAGGGTATGGATGGCTTTGGCTTTAAGAGTGGTTTCACCGGGAAACCATCGTCTTAGGATTCAAGAGTGATTTCACCAGGAAATCATACTCTCAGGGTTCTATCCTAGCGCGGGTGATTCTTTGTATTGGAAGCCAAATAGGGAGGCTGTTAAGAGATTTTCAGGTCTTTTTCTTGTTTGATGCCCAAGAGAAGGCTAAAATCAATGAGGGAGTTCTTTTGAACGAAGCCCAAGAGGAGGCTAACTCAACAGGGGAGTTGTCTTATATGAAGCCTAAGCGGAGGCTAAACTCAATAAATGAGTTTTCTTATACGAAGACTAAGAGGAGGCTAAACTCAATAAATGAGTTTTCTTATATGAAGCCTAAGAGGAGGCTAACTCAATAAATGAGTTATCTTATACGAAGCCTAAGAGGAGGCTAAAGGAACCTAGTTTGTTAGACTAGTTGTTATGTTATAACTGAACAGTTATATGAACAAGTGTGTGATGTGTATTCACAAGAGTTTATGAAGGAAATATATAAACAAGTGTATAAAACAAGCAATTAAAGCAACTGTAACTTGAATATATACAAGGTTTGGGACTTACACCTTAAGGGAGGCCCATTGGTTTTAAGAGCAGTTTCACCGAGAATAATGCTTCTCTTAATACCAATGGAATCAGTGTATAAACAAGCGGATGAAAACAAATGAACGAAATTTGTTTATGCTTGAATATTTACAATGACGATTGAATGTGTACAAGGAAAGGAATATGTACACGAAAGGGTTTTTTATGTACAAGGAAATGAATATGTACATAGGCGGGTTGGGACTTACACCGTGAGGGAGGCCCATGATCAATTAAGAAATTCAAGGAGAAACCTGGTTTTGTTTATCTTTAAATCTAATTGATCATGGAAAAAGGTGTGTAAGTTTATTGAAAGGTTTTTGAAAAGGTTTTGAAAAGGATTTTGAAAAGTGAAGGATATTCACAAGAAGTTTCGAAAAAGATTTAAGTTTGAAAGTTGGAAAGAAACATTGTTGAAAAGTATTAAAATACTTAAAATGTCTCATTTTAACTTAATAAAAATATAATTAAAAAGAAAATATTTTTTTTTGGATTTTTTTGACATAATCATAAAATAGGTATATTAAATGATAAGTGTGCAAAAAATCATCTCAAAATGAGAAGTTTTGATTAGTTTTTGAAAATGTTGAAGTTTGCTAGAAACTTGAGAAATTAGTGATAAAAAAGAGTTTTTGGTCCTAAGGAGGTTTGAACCTTGGACTTTTGGCTTAGAAGTGAAGAGTTTTTCCACTGAGTCATTTGCCTGACTTGTCATTTAATCACCTTGTTTAGAAGGAGTTTTGAAAAAATGAAGTTTTGAAAAGGATCAGAAGTTGCATACTTCTGATGGGGTCAGAAGCTGGCTTGCTTCTGGAGGAAGCTTAGAAGCATGTTGCTTCTGGAGCGTGTTGAGGCATGCTGCTTATGGATGCTTAGAGGTTGGCTGTTTCTGGATGCTAGAAGCTGGCTGCTTCTGGGAATGTTGAGAAGCTTGATGCTTCTGGGGGGTAGAAGCTAGATGCTTCTGGAAGTAGAAGCACTAGAAATGCTTTTGAAGAGTGTAGAAGCTGAAAGCTTCTAGGGGTAGAAGCTTCAGAAGTACTTCTGGAGGGTGGAACCTCAGAAGCGCTTCTGGAGAAGCAAGCATCGGAAGTTGTGATGCCTTTTTTTTAAAAAAAAGGTTCCAGGGGGATTCGAACCCTTGGACCTTGAGGTGAGGCAAAGGACTAAGTGCGCGTTGGCTTGCCACTGGGGTGGCTGTTACATTCGGTTATAATACAACAACCAATAAACATAACATTAACCAAGAATTTGAATTTTCCAGAAGTTAGAAAAACGCGCGCAGGGATTCATCTTCTTCCTCCAGATTCCTTCCTCCATGGATTCTTCATTTCTCAATGAAATCAAGTGATCCAAACATCAAACTTGCTCGGATTTTTACCAGGAACATGATTATGACATTTAATTTCATTTATTTTAAGCTTAGAATCATTAATATTTGCATGAACACGAAGAACCCTAATTCTAAGTTTTGATTATGAAATCATGTATGAGCATAATTTTAAGCAATTGATTGAGGGTTATTACTCAGTGATAGTGCAGAAACAAAATGGCCAAGCCTTTTTTGGACTGAAAGTTAGAAATCATAGAGTTCAAATTTCAAGTTTATACCTCTTTAAACTGAATTCGTGTTTCTTGCTGGAGGTGTTCCAGAGGTTTTTTTGATGATTGCTACAGCTTCAATGATGTTTATGGATGGTATTGGTATGCTTACCTTGGTTTGAAATGATCTGGATTATTCTGACCAAGTCCAGTTATAGTCACTTGAAGTGAGAATAGATTTTCATGATTAAGTGTTTACAGTGGTGTAATGATGATTTGGATTACTTCTATATGATGTATAGAAGGTGTATGAAGTGAAAGTTTGGAAGATGCACAAGTGGATTGAGAGTTTGCAAGTTATGGCTCAATATGTGCATACGTGAAGTTTGAAAATGATTTATGAGTTTAGCTAGTGTTTGGGCTAGCTTGAGGATTCTAACAGCTCTCTAATGATGTTTAGAAAGTATTTGAAACCTAAGTTTGCTCAGAAATTGCAAAACTTGAAACTTGCAAAATTCTCCTTCTTAGAACTTTGAAACTTGGAAATCAATAAAGAAAGAAGGAAAGCTTGGATTATGATTTCTTTGGGGTAGTTTTGAATGAAGAAATGACCTTTATTTATAGGCCAAAAATTCTGAATGACAAGGCAAGGTTATAATTGAGAGAGCTTGTAACTTGGCTTAAGGGGTAAGAAGGAATCTTTTGCATTTAATGCAAATGGTTAACTTTTTAACCATGGTTAAAATTTATTTTTGATCCAATCATCCTCTCAATCATTTCTAAATGATATTTATCAGTTATAGCCTATCTCTTAATGGTGACAAGGCTTCTAGAAGGAGAAGTTGCAAAAATAACTTGTAATTTTGGTGCATGATTTTGGAAATCCATGGTTTTGGAGCTCTATGTTTCAAAATCAAAACCCTAGATACACAAAGTGTTTTTGCAAGTTCTTGGACATTTTAGAAAGCTTGTAACAAGACCTACAACTTTCATGTTTTGAGTTTTTCTTGAATCAAAATGGATCTAGGTGAAAAATGGCCATGAAAGTAAGGAAAAACCATGTTTCTTAACACTTGAAAATTTTTCTAAGTGTTAGAAAAAATTCCAGCTTTGACTTTTTGTTGACTTTTTCACATTTCTTGATTTTTTATGATCATGATGGATTATTTGAAATGATTTTATGATTGAAAAAGTTTGATCTTGAAAAAGTTGATCAAAAGTCAAAGTTTGACTTTTTTGAGCAGATGAATTTTCATCAGATGATTCAGAATTTGTCTGATGAAGAAACATGGACATATGTGGATAATGTAAGGTGGTATCTTAGGTCAAATTATAAGTCTTTTTTCACAAATTTCCCTTCTAGAAGCCTTGTCACAAGATAGAGGTAGATTATAACTGATAAATATCTGTTTTGAATGATTGAGAAGTGGATTGAATCAAAGAGAAAAAAATTAACCATGGTTAGGAAAGTTACTTTTGCATTAAATGCAAAAGATTCCTTCTTACCTCTTAAGCAAGTTACAAGTTTCTCTCAATTATAACTTTGCCATATCATTCAGATTTATTGTCCTATAAATAGAGATCATTTTCTCAAATTCAAATCACTCCAAAGCTATGATAATTAAGCTTTCCTTCTTTCTTGCTTAAGTTCCAAGTTTCAAAGTTTCAAGAGAGAATTTTTGCAATCTTCAAGCATTGCAAAATCTGAGAGAGTTTAGGTTTCTAACATGTTCTAAACATCAATTAGAAGTTGTTCAAAACTTAAAACCATCACAAGAACTGCCCAAACTCATAATCATTTTCAAAAAACCAAAAGCTTACAAATGATGCCTTAACTTGCCATCTACTAATTTGCTCGTGCTAACTTTGATTTAACACTTCAAACATCATCCATATACTTCATATGAGTGATCCAAATCATCATCCCTGACCTGTAACATCTCCAACCTCAAATTCGAAACTTACATCAAGTGGCTGCAACTTGACTTGGTCAGAAAGTTCTAGCCATCCTCAGGACAAACTAAGAGTAGGAACACACTCAGGGAGGTTCAAGGAAGCTAAAGCAATCCTTACTTTGCACCTGGAAGTTGTCTAGCTCGAACTGGTATTTCATACCAAGAGGTGAGTTTCTCAAACTTTGATTCCTCCATTCATGCGTTTTTAGCTTTAAAATTGAAAAGGAAAATGTAGATATTCAATCACTAAAGCTATCTGGGTCCTTAATTTGAACTAAAATCAACTGAGTTTAAAGAATTAATCACTTTTTCAGTTAGGGTTTAAATTGGGATTAACAAAATTCAAGTTCATCTTTGATTAATAATGTTAACAAAATACAGGCTCAAAATCGTGGCAAAAATCTAGACAAAATGGTATTTTGAACTAATAAAATTGATCAAGAAATGAAGAAACACAAATTATCCATGGCTATGGTGTTTGCGTGCTGTCCAACGAAGAAGATGAAGTTTGAATTTCAATTTCTGAAGCTAGACTTATAATATATATTTCTAGTTTAAGTTAAATAAACGGATGTATAGCCACCCCAGTGGTAGTTAGCGCGCTTTTCAAATCACTTGCCATGCCAAAGGTCCAGGGTTCGAATCCCCCTGGAACCTTTTTTTATTAAAAGGAAATACAAGTTTCTGGAACTTGTTCTTCCAGAAGTCCTTCTGGGGCTTAGCCTTCAGAAATGCTTCTGAAGCTTCTGCCCCCAGAAGCTCCCCATTTACACTATGTTCAGAAGTACTTCTAGTACTTTTATCCTTAGAAGCCTCAAGTTTCTAATGTTTCTAGCCCAGAAGCAAGCTTTCTCAAGCAGCCAGAAGGAACATGCTAAGCCCAAAGCGCCCCAGAAACTGCAGCCAAGAGCTCCTTCTCACGCTCCAGCATCTCTTTCTCACGCTCCAGAAGCCAACTAGCTTTTGATCCTCCAGAAGCAAGCCAACTTCTGAATCCTTCAGAAATCCCATTTCTGGACTTTTCAAAACTTTCTTTTTTCAAAATTCCTTCTAAAGAAGGTGATTAAATGACAAGTTTAACACATGGCTCAATGGAAAATCTTCATTTCTAAGCTAAATGTCCAAGGTTCAAACCTCCTTAGGACCCAAAACTCTTTTTTTCTCAAGTTTCTTGCAAAATTAAAACATTTTCAAAAACCAATCAAAACTTCTCATTTTGAGATGATTTTTTTGCACACTTGTCATTTAATATACCTATTTTATGATTATGTCAAAAAAATCCAAAAATATTTTCTTTTGATTATATTTTTATTAAGTAAAAAATGAGACATTTTAAGTATTTCTTAATACTTTTTTCAAAATGTTTTCTTTCAAACTTTCAAAACTCAGATCTTTTTAAAACTTCTTGTGAATATACTTCACTTTTCAAAATCATTTTCAAAACCTTTTTCAAAACATTTTAACAAACTTACACACCCTTTTTCCATGATCGAATCGATTTGAAGATAAAACCGAACCAGTTTTCTTTCCTCGAATTTCTTAATCGATCATGGGCCTCCCTCACGGTGTAAGTCCCAATCCTTTTTATGTACATATTAAATTTCCTTGTACATATTCAATCATCATTATAAATATCCAAGCATAAACAAACTTCTTTCGTTTGTTTTCATCCGCTTGTTTATACACCAAATCCATTGGTATTAAGAGAAGAATTATTCCCGGTGAAACTCCTCTTAAAACCAATCGGCCTCCCTTAGGGTGTAAGTCTCAACCCTCCTATGTACATATTCATTTCCTTGTACATAATCACCCCTTCGTGTACATATTCATTCCTTTGTACACATTCCAACTTGTAAATACTCAAGTTACATTTGCTTTTAAACGCTCGTTTTATACACTTGTTTATATTTCCTTCATAAACTCCTGTGAATACATATCACACATTTGTTTATATAACTGTTCAGTTATAACATAACAACTAGTCTAACAACTAGGTTCCTTTAGCCTCCTCTTAGGCTTCGTATAAGATAACTCATTTATTGAGTTAGCCTCCTCTTAGGCTTCATATAAGAAAACTCATTTACTGAGTTTAGCCTCCACTTAGGCTTTATATAAGACAACATTCCCCTGCTGAGTTAGCCTCCTCTTGGGATTCGTTCAAAAGAACTCCTCATTGAGTTTAGCCTTCTCTTGGGCATCAAACAAGAAAGAGACCAGGAAATCTCTTAACAGCCTCCTATTGGGCTTCCAATACAAAGAATCACCAATGCTAGGATAGAACCCTGAGAGGATGATTTCCCGGTGAAATCACTCTTGAATCCTAAGAGGATGGTTTCCCGGTGAAACCACTCTTAAAGCCAAAGCCAGCCATACCATATAGCTTCCTCTTGAGCTTTATACAAGGACCCTCGATGACCCTCGGAATGCCTTCTCTTGGGCTAACAATACAAGGACCCTCGATGACCCTAATGCCTCCTCTTGGGCTACAAGGACCCACGGGCTTCTTAAAAGCATCCCCCTAATCCAATCAATTTCTCCTCGAGATTTAGACATTTATCATCTCTATGGAAGAAGTATCTCATCTATCACATCACATACAATCAAAAACTTTTTCAAACACTTTTCAAACAAAAACATCTCTTAATCGTAAGTGGTAACGCTTGTACACTCAAGCAAAACACCCAATGCTTACAATTAAAAGATTCAATCATATTTTTCAAACATCTTTCTTAACTCGTAAGTGGTAACGCTTGTACACTCAAGCAAAACACCTATAACTTACGATGAAAGATTTAATCAATCAAACCTTTCAAAATGTATGTGATGAAATAGATTTAGATACATTTTTCATTAAGATGACATTCGTCTTTGTCTCTTAATAACTTCCCGTTGCATCCACTAGCATAAGTGGGAACTACGATTGCTCTGACTTTCCCAACCTCCCTTTGAGAATACGTAGGCACAAGGTCTCATCCTTGGCGAGCATACTTCTTTCTCCCTCAAACCAAACAAAACCATAGCTCCCTTTAGATCCTAGCTACAAATGCTCTGATTCCCATTAAGGGATATGTATGCAGAAGATCCCAATGATCTTTGCGAGCACAATAATAACAAAACCTAGGATCCCACATAATCTACCTTTCTTAAAATCCAAAGGAGAAACTTTCCCAAGAATAGAAATAGCAATTTAAAACACACAAACATATCAAACTATTCATATATAAAGCTATAAATAACTATATATATTTAGGGTGCCACATCTATTCCCTTTATATAACAAACCCTCTTGCCCGGAATCTCCGCAATGCGTTGCGTCTAGTTCGCGCTAATCGTAATGCATATCATATCAATTGAGGGTATTGCAGCTTTCCCCTTTTTCATAATCATTTTTCTTCTGTTGAAAATAATAAAGCTTGATGCTCACGGAATCTTTATAAACAAATCAAAAGAGTAAATCGTTTCGAGCCAGAGAATCCGATTTCCGATTCGATTCCCTCGCGCGTCACTTTTTAACGCGAGCAGTATCTTAGGTCAAAAATTGGGGTATGACACCTTCCACGAGCTACGTCGGCTAACTTATCCAAACTGGTATAGATCTTACCATCAGGGTTTACCAAACCCATGAGATTGTCCAAATGAACTGCAATAAATTGTAGACGGCTATTGTAACACCCCAATTCTACCCGTCGGAATTAATGATAAAAATCAGAGTAATAAAATTTCATAAATAAATTGAGACATCACATATCCATGGTTTCCACTTTGCAATAAAATGCACCATCAAGATAATCAAAAGTCGGATATACCGATCACGTCATCATACATCAACTAAGCATATAAATATGCACACGGCAACGGATACATCACCATCTATGCCATATAAAAGCGTAATACATCAACAAAATAATCATGTTATGATATAAACATAATCCACATAGTTATCAGGATATACAAGTATAATATCCTAATCAAAACAACAAAAGCACCCATCCCGAGTGTTACACTATCAGAGCAAGGTGACTCAAAAAGTAATGACTCGAGCTAATCCACCTCAGCAACACGGATCACCTGCATGTTACCAATATAAAGGTAACGACGAAACAAGTAAAGGGTGAGATAAATCAAATCATATAGATAAAGAGATGATAATTAATATATAATTTGGGAATTATAAAGAGATACTGATAATAAGTAATGTTCAACATATATTCCAATCTCACTTACTTTTATCACCACCACCTAAATCATCATCATTCATCACAATCTTCATAAAACATCACGAAATCAACAACAATTAATGCATCACCAAACAACTCAACAACTTGAACAACATAAACCACAACGACGACACAAACAACAAAATGCGACTCGACAATGTTTATGCATGTGGTACTCGAGGCTACAGCCCTCATCGCTATTGCCCGTAATTAGAGGCCATCATCATTGCCATTATGGCTATCAACAAGTTACCGTTAAGGCCGAGGCTAAAGCCCCCATTGCTTATGCTGACAAATGTGACTCAATGGACACGACTCACATACACAATGACTACAACAATCAATAACAACATCAACTCATCATTTAGGCATAAGCCCTCAACGTTTTGTTTACCAAACTCCAAGGTAAAACGATCAACAACATCATATTTTGCATTATGCAAATCACCAGCAACAATTTATCAATCTCTAAAATCATGCATTCAATTAAAAGAAGCATATCAAGAATATTCATAATTTAATTAACTTTGGTTATGGATTAATATTCACCAAAATGTACTCGTCATTTTATTTACTAAACATCAGAGGTAGAACTGTGAGAGCAAAGGTGAAAGTACAGTATTTTAATGCTTATCCAAACCCTATCTGTGTTAATATATCATGCTTCAAACCGGTGAAAGCGAGGAACATCCAAAAATAAATGAATTTCTCAAAATAGCTTGCATGAGCCGAATCATGGGTCCTTAGGTCGGCTCATGAGTGGAAAATTGTGGTCTGGCAACGCCCAGGAAGACGCACGCCTTCTCCATGCGTCGACTCATAGTTCTGGGAAGACATACGTTGACTCATGAAAATGATGCGTCGGCTCATGCCTGAAGAAACTCTCCCCTCACACGCTCGGGAAGGCGCACACCTTCTGGCCTTCCTGCATGAGTCAGCTCATGGATGATTTTTCTTATTTTTCTGCTAACGTTCCAAGTGCTAGAAAAAACACAAAAGAGAGAGATGCACAACAAGGTTTTACAACACCAACTAATATATTTCATTGTCACCATCCAAACATCAAATTAAACCAAGAAATTTCAAGAAAAACACTCAAACTTTCACAACCCTAACTCATATAAAATCTATCACTAATCTATTTATAGGATAGAAATTACCAAACCCCTTACCTCTAGTTCTTGATTCCTTAGTAAGCTTTTTATAACAATGGGTTCTTCCTATTTTCCTCTTCAAGACCACAAACTCTAGTTTTCTTCCTCTTGCTCTTGTTTTCTCTCTAGCTCCAAGACTTCTCTTTTCTCTTCTCTAATGTTATGTTTCTATTTTTCTAACATATATCACAACAACTAATACCACCACTTGCCTTGATTTTGTTTAAGATATAATTAATTGGTAATGTATCTTAATTCTAGTCTTGTAGCTTAACAATTCGAAAACCCAAATAAACTAAATAAGCTCGAATAAATAATTATCGGTTCGAATAAATTAATAAATATACCCATTAAAAATATAATTTATCGCACAATCAATATTAACCAATAATTTTGAAAATAATAATATAATTATGATACTTAATAAATCGGGGCGTTACAGCTATGTTGATTACCTGCAGGAGATAGAGGTGGTGGTGGAGGCTCGCTAGAAACCCTAGCACCAGAAGGCCCCGATGAAGGAAAATTGTGATATTAAAACGCAGCGGAAAACAATTTTCCTTTTGTGATCCTTACGAATGATCATGGTCAGTGATAGAATATTTTACCTCTTGTGGCGATTTCGATTTCTGATTCTGTGATCATGAAGGTTGAAGAAGAACAACGTCTCTACTCAGTCCACACGAATAGGTCGCTCTCGATCACAGTGCTAGCTGCTCACGAACGGAAGCCTTGAGTGAGAGAGTGAGCGAAAATACGGCAGGGTTTCAAGACCAAATTTTCATCAAGTGAAAAGCTTCAGCACAAGGGTTCTAATTATAAAACCACAAATGTGGGATGCAAGCTAAAAGCCTAATAAAGGCTGTAAACTAAAAGCCTAATAAAGCATATGAATATCATACATTATGATGTATCGTATATCACTTAAGCGTGTGGTACCTTACCACATTTTGTATTCCACATAAATACACCATACCTTACGGTGTTCCTCATTTACTCTATCTCTCATTTATTTGTCCTTATGTGTGTGACCCTGTAGGTTTCTGTGACGTTGGCAATTATATTAAATCACATTTAACATAATAAACAGTGAGCGGTATCTAACAACACATCACTGCTACCCAAGTCATGAAAATGTCATGTGATCTGACAAAACCTTTCCGTGATAATACTTATGTGTATAATTACCCTTTTTCCCTTATGTCTATATTGAACACAAGGCATAGACCGTGTCATCCATGTCCAGTTTAATATTGGGCCCTCAGACATTTATCCCATTACGCAGGATGGGCAAATTCCATCTAGGTCACTCATGTCCCTCAACATGCTTTGTGAAGTACCCATCAACTGTCTTTATGGTCATCCACTTACGGATAACGTTTGATCAACAATAAAGCACTTAACTCTACATCTAGGGTCCGTAGTGGTTTCAGGTTGAAGGATGGTATACCTCACTTATCACCATGAGAATAACTTATGAAACTTTGCATAACATTCTATGTAGTATTCTCATAGCGGGTCAATCCAATATAAATATTACTCCTAATATTTATACCTATGTCAAGAATTGATAACTCCTTATTCATGATCCATGAGATGTGATCATCAGTCTTTATTCATAATAATTTCA
Organism: Vicia sativa; assembly: GCA_021764765.1. Taxonomy (NCBI): domain Eukaryota; kingdom Viridiplantae; phylum Streptophyta; class Magnoliopsida; order Fabales; family Fabaceae; genus Vicia; species Vicia sativa. The sequence continues at coordinate 55,995,119 of CM038796.1, read as the reverse complement.
ATGCCTTAATGTTATCCCACTTCACAATGAAGCTCGATTATGGATACTTTAAGAATAGTGTCCTTGTGTTTAATGGAATTTGATGATTAAGTCACACTTAACAATGCATTAAATAGACTAAATATTCTAGGGACTCTATTAAAGAGCAAACATAATAAAGAAAAGCCTTTTATTAATAATAAATAATTCGATACAAGTACCAAAAGGTATTGGCCTCTAGGGCTTACACCAACAATCTCTCACTAGCACTAGAGCCAATCAGGCATACCCCTAATACCCATAGATCTAGTATGGCCATCATGCTTTTGCTGTGCAAGAGGCTTTGTTAGTGGGTCAGCGACATTGTCAAGTGTTGGTACTCTGCATATCTTCACATATCCCCGATCGATTATCTCTCGAACGAGGTGATAACGCCTAAGTATGTGTTTGGGTCTTTGGTGAGACCTAGGCTCCTTAGCTTGTGCGATAGCACCATTGTTATCACAATAAAGATAAATGGGATCCACAATGCTAGGGACCATGCCAAGTTCACTAATGAACTTCTTGATCCAAACAGCTTCTTTTGCTTCATTCGAGGCAGCAATATACTCTGCCTCAGTTGTAGAATCAACAACTATATCTTGCTTTGAACTCTTCCAGCTCACAGTGCCACCATTTAAGCAAAACACACAACCAGATTAAGATCTAAAGTCATCCTTATCGGTTTGGAAGCTAGCATCAGTGTATCCAACTATAGCAAGCTCTTCCTGACATCCATATATCAGGAATGAGTCCTTATTCCTGCTCAAGTACTTAAGGATATTCTTGATAGCCACCCAGTGAGCATCACCAGGATCAGATTGGTACCTACTCATTGCACTTAAAGCATACGAGACATCTGGTCGAGTATATAGCATGGCATACATGCTAGATCCTATTGCAGATGCATATGGAATCTTATTCATGCAATCCCTTTCTTCCTTTGTTGAAGGGGATTGTGTTTTTGATAGACACGAGCCATGTTGCATAGGAATGAATCCCTTCTTGGAATCATGCATATTAAGGCGTATCAACACTTTATCTATGTATGTACTCTGACTTAGGCTAAGTAGTTTTTGTGATCTATCTCTATAGATCCTGATTCCTAATATATAGGCTACTTCACCAAGGTCTTTCATAGAAAAGCATTTCCCTACCCAAGTTTTTACTTGTTACAAGGTAGGTACATCGTTTCCAATGAGTAATATATCATCTACATATAATACTAGGAAGACGACCATGCTCCCACTAACCTTCTTGTAGACACAAGGCTCATCTTCATTCTTGATGAATCCATATTGTTTTACTGTTTCATCAAAACAAAGATTCCAACTTCTGGAAGCATGCTTTAATCCATAGATTGATCGCTATAACTTGCATATCTTTTGGGATTCTTCTGGAATGTCAAATCCTTCAGGTTGTGTCATGTACACATCCTCTTGAAGGTTCCCATTTAGGAAAGTAGTTTTGACATCCATCTTCCATATTTCATAATCATGATATGCAATGATTGCAAGTAAAATCCAAACAGATTTAAGCATTGTAACTGGAGAAAAGGTTTCATCATAGTCAACCCCATGAATTTGTTTATAACCTTTTGCAACTAGTCTTGCCTTATAGGTATGTACCTTACCGTCCATGTCAGTCTTCTTGTTAAAGAGCCACTTGCATCCTATAGAATTAACTCCTATAGGTGGCTCTGCCAAGTTCCAAACTTGGTTAGTGTACATGGAATCCATTTCAGATTTCATGGCTTCTAGCCACTTCTCAGACTCTAGACCAGTAATGGCCTCTTAGTAGGTCACAGGCTCATCTTGATCCATGAGCAATACATCGCCTTGACCATTTAGGAGATATCCATATCTATCAGGTTGGTGACGTATCCTATTTGACCTACGTTGGTCTTGTTCTAGTGGAGCAGGTTGTTCTTCCACAACTACTTGTGTTTCCTGCTCCAATTCCTCCATAGGTGTATTAATGCTTTGTGATTCTTGAATTTCATCAAGCTCTACTTTTCTCCCACTTATTCCTTTGGAAATAAAATCCTTTTCCAAGAAAAATCCAGTTCGAGCGACAAACACTTTGCCCTCAGAAGGATTATAGAAGTAATATCCTCTTGTTTCTTTAGGATACCCCACAAATAAGCATTTGTAAGATTTGGGCACAAGCTTAGTTGAGATCTGTCGTTTCACATAAACTTCACAACCCCAAATTGAAACAACCGGCTGAACATCATGCGATAACTATATCAATGAAGTCGCCATCGAACGTTTTTTATCTCGCAAAAGGAGAAAGGTGAACGCATCGCGAAAACCTGAAAGGGATAAGACACGGTCTTGCGACCGAGAGATAGGGTAAGGGAATCTATTACGCGAAGGGAAGGTATTAGCACCCCACACGCCCGTAGTACTCTACGGTATCCACTTCTATTTTCTACCTAATGGGTGTGTTTATATCTATTTACTGCTTAATTGCTATACCTGTATGCTAAAAGAGTATGTATGTGAAAGAAAAGAAGAATAAAGAAAACACGGGGAAAAAAGGAAGTATTTACAAAGTTTGCTCGATCGAGCCCCGTGACAAGATGCCTACGTATTCCAGCGTGCAATGGGAAAGTCAGAGCACCGTAGTTCGACTCACATGTTTTGATGGGTTATGTGTTTTTTACTTATACAAAATGATTTTAAACACAAAAGAAAACCCGTAGGCAAAAAAGTTTGCATTGGTTGGTTGTTTTTACCTTAAAAAAGGAGTTTGAACCATTATTAAGTGTTTTGGTTTGCAAAAGTTAAAGAAAACAATTTTTAGTTTTATTACATGCATGGATGCAAAAGAAACTGGAAAACAAACAAGGGAAACTATCTAATGTTATCCCTAATGTCATCATGCGTGGATTACAACCTAAGGTCTAACTCGAATCACTACCTAAGGTAGAGTCGAGAGAATCCTAAAGGAACATGGCAAAGGTTTACAACCTAGATCTATGTCTATCTCGAATCGCTAGCTAAAGTAGAGTCGAAGATGACAAAAAAGGATGGAGAAGGTTTAAAACCTAAGTCTATGTCCATCTCGAATCACTACCTAATGCAGAGTCGAAGACGACAAAAAGGGATGAAGCAAGCAAGTGCTTTGGCAGAAGCACACAAACAATGCAATGCAAACAAAAAAATGGCACACAAGCATAGGAAAAGGAGGAAGTCCTATAGCCTTGAACAGTAACGAGTATACCGTGAGTCAACCAGGAGCCAACACATCCGATTCTTGTGAACAGTATCATCGCATGACGTGAATTGTCAAGTGTAAAGAGCAAATGATGCGAGCTCTGCAATAAATGCGAACCCCAGGAAAGCGTGGAGATTTATAATAGGGAACTCTTGCCACTTTATTATTATTGACTCGATAAAGGAAGCAACACGATTCGCGTGTGCTGAGCTGACATGGACTAGAACTGTGCGGGGATCAATTACGGACCCTATTCCGCTTGCCCATCATATCATCATGACTCGATAGCAGGAAATATAAAAAGCGGGACTTTGCTTGGTGGTGCCACGTCGGGTGTCCTAACCACTCTTGACCTATGCAAGCACAAATATAAACACTTCGAGAATTACCTCCCTATGCAGGATGGATTTTAAACAAACCAAACACAATTAGCAAATAAAGCGCTAAACGGGTCTTTAAATAAACCAGAGGGGTTCCTGAACATGCTCCAACTACGGAAGCCCCTTCATACATCTCTATTCCTACTTCTCATGGCAAGGAAAGCGGTAGAACCCTACTTCTCATGCTCTCTAGAAAAGTGGTAAAAGAAAATGCGGTAAACAAAGTAAAACAAATACCAAACGGATAATAAAATCCGAAGAGCACTGTGAGCTAAAAATACTCCGGAAAACTTCGAGTAAACTGCCATCAACAAAGCAATAATAAGAAACAGCTCAATCAATATAATCCACAAGGTGATATCGTGCAACATGTGCGTGTAGCAAACAAGTCCTCATAACAATCAGAACACCTGCACAAAGGTACATATCCAGACAAAACAACAGAATATGTGTTTCTCGTAATATGAGAAAACACAAAACAAATTGCATTTCAAACGCAAACAGAACCACGGGAGAAGTGGTAACCACGTGAGAAGTGGTATGTTAGTGTACCAGAATTAGGTACCTAACCAAAACATCCTCAATGTACCTTGCACAAGTCAACAAACATGTCAAAAATAACAAGGAAACGGAAATATAATTGCATATTCACATCACATGTCAAAATATGATCCAAAGGTGAAGAAATGGAATGTAAATGTGTATAGCAACATAAGAATGGAAAACCGGGCAGCAAAGCACACATAATGTAAAATAACCCATGAATGATATCAAAATTGAGCTAAGTCCATCACAATAGTTCTCAAATGCAATGCTAAACATGATTAGAAGATCTAGAAGAGTTAGAAACCAAAAATCTACACTAAAATGACTTAAAATGCATTATTTAAAAATAAAACAAAGCATGAGAGGTAAATCCTTAATATATGGCAGCAACTACATTCTCTAAAGCTTTCTAAAACATCTAAACAAATAGAAGGAAAACCACAAACTAAACATGCGAAAGGAAGCTAGAAAAACTATACAATTATCAAACTAGTTCCTAAGAATCGAACCATTAAAAGTTAGCTTTGAAATCCTATTTACAATCCTAAGGTGAGGTACACACTTAAATACAATTAGATGGTAGAAAAACATCCTAAAGTTTCAAATAAAAACATGACATTACACTCCTAAGATTAGTCAATTCGAACGACAAAGGAAAAACATGCTTCTAAACATTACAAGTTAATCGAAACTTGAGAATTAAGCAACTATTGAATTCAAATAGATATAAAATCATACAAGTCAGTAGCTAACTCATGTTAAATGATCTCAAATGAAATGCACAAGAAAAATTATGCTTAAAACATATTCGTGCACAAAATGAAGCCAAAACGATCAATCGTCGCTCTAACGGTTAGCTATCATGGGATCCTAATTATATGACTCAATTAAGGGTTCTAAATCAAAGCGCCAACTACCTAAATATGCCCACATATTAGTCAAGAGTTTAGTTGAGGTTTAAAACAAGTATTAGACATTATATGAAAATAAAATCAACACCACAAATGTATGTGTGTGTAGTGTACAAAAAAGTTCGCTCCGACACCTTTCGAGTCCAAAAATCACCATTAAGGATAAATATGAAAAGTGAACTAAAACACAAGGCACAAGCTAAAGAAAACAATCAAAATAATTTATCAAAAATATCGGAAGCTATGCACGCGCGCACGGTCTCAAAAATGCGAACGGTTCGGTCAAATCTCGTTCAAAAATACAATTTTCGCCTAAAGGTCAGCAGCTCCCAGAATTGACCGAAACATGTCCAAATCAAGAAACCGTTCGCGTGGAGAGCTTGGAATGACTTGAGAAACATGATTTACATTAAAAAAAGTCGAAAAAACTCATTACGGATCAAAAGTTAGAGCCAAAACAAATATTATGTCCAACTTTATCAATTTTCAAAGTGTCATGTTATTTTCCACCAAACTCAAATAAACTTGTTTCCAATGTGTTTTTGTGGTATTTAGATGAATAAAAATGCAAGTGTATGTGATATCATGTGCAAGTGATACATACTCAATGAAGTACTACCTAAATGCTATGCAAACATGTAAGAATGTTGAAAGAAATAGATGTGCAAAGTGGTAAAGTGTTGTGAAAAGTGAAATTTCAACATATTTTCATGTCATCAAAGTTGAACAACACCACATTAAATTAATTCAACTATCCTACATGCAAATGCATGGATATGCAAAGATGCAATTTATGTCACAATGTATGAACATTCAAGTGTGTGTATGTGAGTTGTGTGCAATGTATAGGTGTAGTGCAAGTGTACCTAAAAACTAGGTGTTAGTTCCTACATTTCAACATAATTTCAATGCACAAAATAAACCTCAAATTAATGATTCAATGCATGTCACATAATTTACATATTAATTGATGCATGATCATATAATTTGTGATACAAAATTCTCACATCAAGTACCTAAATACAATGCAAAGTCACAACACAAGTGTAGGTGTGTTTAGTGTGTAGAAAGTTTCACACCGACACCTTTAAGGCTCCAAAAACGGATCAAGATCAATGAATTCGACAAAACAAATGCTATAATCGGAACTCACACGGAATTTGTAAGTAATCTCAATATTCAATTTCAAGAAATTCAACAATTGAAAAATCGATTGAAATAAGCACTTACTTGTACTTGAAGCTTTGAGTTGAAATTGATGAGGAAAATCTTGTAATTCTCCAAGAAAATACCAAATCAAAGTTGAATTGATGATAATAAGAGAGGAGAATCTTGAATCCTTGGAGAATTGATGAAGAGGAAAACTTCAACTCTTCACTTCGACACCTTGAACGCTCTTCAATAATCTCGATTGATGAAAAAACTTGATTTGATCCTTGAGAATTGAGAGGGAATAGAAGAGTATGGGGCTGTACCGGAGAAGAAAAGAAGAAGAAACAAATAAGAAAAAGTTTTCCGACGCGATGGTTTTGGAATTCCGGTGGTGGTTGTTGGTGGTTTGAGGTGGTTGTGCAACTTTGAGTTGAGAGAGAATTGAGAGAGAAAGGTGAGAGCTCTTAGGTCAAATTTAACAAATGATTCTCTCTACCAATTTTATGAGTGGTAAAATATATTTATAATAAGAAAAATTGGGCTTTGGAGTGTCTCGGATCCACAATTAAGTCCTAATCGCGATTATCAAAATGATTTTCGTACACAGTCAAAACAGTCTAATCCGTGCAGAATTTGAAGTCGGAATGTAAACGAAAAATGTCCAGAACGCGATTTTGCTTGCGTGAACCAAAATTTCGACACGATCAGATGAACGGTCAATGTGATATGAATTTTCGAAGTTTCAGCACAGTTTTCGGGCTTCTGACGCATGCAGAATTCTCATTGCGCTCTTCGGAGAAAATGCCTCGAACGAGGATCTTCTGATCAAAATTTGCAAGTGGATGTTTATGTCAAAATGATTTCCGTACACAGTCCAAAATAGTCTAATCCGTGCAGAATTTGAAATTGGAATGTAAACAAAAAATGTCCAGAATGCGATTTTGCTTGCGTGAACCAAAATTTCAACGCGATCAGATGAACGGGCAATGTGATATGAATTTTTGAAGTTTCAGCATAGTTTTCGGGCGTCTGACGCATGCAGAATTCTCAATGCGCTCTTCGGAGAAAATGCCTCGAACGAGGATCTTCTGATCAAAATTTGCAAGTGAATGTTTCTGAGGCAACCGAATCTAACAAAATTTGTGAACTTTTGGCACTGGTCCCATCTCGTTTCGATAAAAAACAAGCGAAATATGATTTTTTGAAGTTCACGTATCAGATAAAAATTGCTCGGTCCAGCTCAAATTTGTGTCCGAAGAATAAAAAACTGGTCTTAAACGGTGGGGAATCAGCTCCCGAGTTGTAAATGAAAGTTGTAGAAGGGTTTGATACGGAATTTTAGAAATTGGTCCCACTCAGTTTCGAGTTTCCGTCTAAGAGATATGAACTTTTTAGTGGGCAGAACACACGGTTCAGCACTAAAATTCAGTTTAATCCTCTTGAGAAATTGAATTTTTCAGGGACCTTCCTCACATAACTTGCTTCTGGATTTCAAACAAAAATTGTAGATAAAAATGAGAGGGACATGCCAGTCAAAATTCATAAGAAAACACATGACGAGCTGTGAGATACGCTCTCCGGAGTGCCCGAAACACACTGAAAACCCAAAATCCACTTTATTGAGAAATAAGCGAATAAGTTCGGTTTTCTTGACGAAATGACCTCCAACCTGAACAGATAATCTGGAGGACATATTGATATGATTTCAGAGATTGTGGAACCAAGCCAAAATAGCTTCCTGACCAAAAAATCTTGTAAATAGTCGTACGAACCGAGAAACATTGATTCTTGGCTCAAAAGGATCTGAGATAGCTGAAACACGCCGTTTCTTTCGTACTTGGAATGTTTTGAACCTGGTAACCCCATGATCAATGATATGCATGTACCTACATGTATGTTTATGCAATCAAATTATAAGCCGGAAATACGAAAAAGAAGAGGGCGAATTTTGGGGTACAACACAAATCTTCATGTAAGACATATGTGGTTTCTTACCACTCCATATCTCATATGGTGTCTTTTCAACCTTTTTGGTAGGAACACAGTCAAGTGTGTAAGTTTTTGTCAATAGAGCATGTCCCCAAAAGGAGTTTGGAAGATCGGCGTGACTCATCATGGATCGTACCATGTCCAACAAGGTTAGATTTCTTCTCTCAGATACACCATTCCATTGTGGTGTTCCAGGAGGAGTAAGTTGGGATACAATCCCACACTCTTTTAGATGGTCATCAAACTCTAGGCTTAAATATTCACCGCCTCGATCTGATCTAAGAACTTTAATATTCTTACCTAGCTGATTTTGTACTTCATTCTTAAATTCCTTAAACTTTTCAAAGGTTTCAGATTTGTGTTTCAATAAATACACATAACCATATCTACTAAAATCGTCAGTAAATGTGATGAAGTATTGAAAACCTCCTCTGGCAGGTATGTCCAGTGGTCCACTTACATCAGTATGTATGAGCGCCAAAAGATCATTAGCCCTTTCACCTTTTTCCTGTGAATGAGGATTTTGTCATCTTTCCAATTAAACAAGACCTGCATGTCTCATATGATTCATAATCAAAAGAGTCCAAAAATCCATCTTTATGGAGTTTTGGAATGCGCTTCTCATTTATGTGGCCTAAGCGACAATGCCAAAGGTAACTTGGATTTAACTCATTAGGTTTAATCCTTTTAGTATTAATGTTATAAATTGGCATTTCAAGATCAAGGATATACAATCCATTGTTCATTTGTGCAGTAGCATAGAATATATCATTCAAATAAATAGAGCAACAATTGTTCTTTATTATGAATGAAAAACCAAACTTGTCCAAACAAGAAACGAAAATAATATTCCTGCTAATTGCATGTACATAATAACAATTCTCTAACTGAATTATTAAACCACTAGGTAAAGTTAATACATAAGTTCCAACAGATAAAGAAGCAACCTTTGCTCCATTGCCAACTCGTAGATCAACTTCACCTTTTTCCAATTATCTACTTCTTTTTAGCCCTTGCACATTGGTACAAATGTGAGAACCTCATCCAGTATTTAATACCCATGATGCAGAAGTAGATAAATTAATTTCTATAACAAAAATACCTGAATTTGAAGTCTCTACTCCATTTTCTTTATCTTCCAGGTACTTTGGGGAATTTCTTTTCCAGTGTCCGGTCTTACCGCAATGGAAGCAAGTGCCCTCTTTTTCTATCCCTCCACTAGGCTTCAAAGCATGAGCGATAGGTTTGGATTTGGAAACATCCTTGCCTTTCCCTTTACCAACCTGCTTGGTGGGCCTTTTGTTCAACTTCTTTCCATTACTGATCATCAAAATGGGCTTCCCTCTTGACTTCATATTCTGCTCAGTAGTTCTCAACATACTTAGCATTTTTGAAAGACTTCTGTCCAAGTCATTCATATTGAAGTTCAGGATAAATTGAATGAAGCTATCTGGCAACGGTTGCAAGATCAGAGCAGTCGCAAGTTCCTTTCCAAGTGGAAACCCTAATCTTTCAAGGTTCTCCACATACCCAATCATTTTGAGTACATGGGGACCTACAGGGGTTCCCTCAACCAACTTGATATTAAAAAGGGCCTTTGAAACCTAAAACCTCTCATTCCTTGCCTCCTCTTGATAGAGAATTTTTAGATGTCCGATCATATCGAACGCTGCCATGTCCTCATGTTGCTTTTGCAACTCTGAGTTCATGGTGGCAAGCATGAGACAAGCGGTTTCATTGGAATCATCGACATGCTTCTTATGAGCATCTCTTTCAGCCTTAGGTGCAGAACTGGGAGGTTCCTCAGGAACAGGTGTCTCTAAGACATACAGTCTTTTGTCATGCTTGAGGACAATCCTCAGATTTCGATGCCAATCCAGAAAATTTTTCCTTATCAAGGATTGGTTGCAAAATGTTGTTAGATGATGTGTTTTGAGTCATGGTAATATACATAAAAGATATGAAAATATTATTATCATTAAAACAACATATTCAATTAGGCCTTTAATCAAATATGCTCCCACTATTTTACTCAAACCAAATGACCCTCACCATTTAATTCAGAAAATCCCATTGAAATATTTTCTAGTCGGTCGAGATCCATATTTCACTTCGTTTTAAGTCAGCGTTAGGCTGATTACACAAAAATCAGTTATTTAGGTAGGAACTCCTTCCAAATGTATCTAATACAATTCTCGAATATCTCAGTTTGGTGAATAACTCTTTATTCTAATCCATCATATTGATCATTCCCAACTCATGCTTCTAAACGCATATAATCTCATTATAATTGTTTAGTTAAGTTTGACCCAGAGTTTTAGCAATTGGATATTACACTTAACCCATCGCACCTTACCAATATAGAACATGCACCTCGCATTAGGAGAAACCTACATTTTTCGATACTAGTCTTGATGAGTGCTAATACTTGGAAAGCATAAACTTAATATTTACTTTGAGGGAATTTGTTATTAGTTTGATCTCACCGACTTAACATGCAAACCGTTTCTCACATGAATCAACATATAAACACATGCATCAACATACATATGAAAAGATACAATTATGGCCCCTAGCGCAATTGTTCTCTCAATCCAATAAGAGAACCTAAGCTAAACCTAACGACGATATAAACTTCTCCAAGCAAGATCTCCAAGGTTATCCTCCTTTGATATTGTATTCTTATCTTTCTTAATAATATACATTACATAAAAGAATATTCCTTTTACATACAAGGGAGTGAGATGAGAAAATAAGTTATATCAAGAGATTAAAAGGAAGTCACGACACGCAGGTCATATTTTAAAATCCCAAAACAAAATAAAAAATCTAAGGCCATAACTGATCACCACAAGAAAAATAATAAAACACCTTTTATAATTATTAATTTAAATTTTGTTAATTAAAAAAATCAAATTAAATTTCGGCGATTGATTACACTACGAGTTAGCGGGGTTTCTTCCGGTCGTGACGGTGGTTCCGAGTGCGATATTAAAGCGCGGAAAACAATTTTCCTTTTGTGATCCTTACGAATGATCATGGTCAGTGATAGAATATTTTCCCTCTTGTGGTGATTTCGATTTCTGATGATGTGGTCACGAATGTTAAAGAAGAACAACATCTCTACTCAGTCCACATGAACATGTCGCTCCCGATCACAATGCTAGCTGCTCACAAACGAAAGCCTTGAGTGAGAGAGTGAGCAAAAATACGGCAGGGTTTCAAGATCGAACTTTCATCAAGTGAAAAGCTTCAGCACAAGGGTTCTATTTATAAAACCACAAGTGTGGGCTGCAAGCTAAAAGCCCAATAAAGGCTGTAAGCTAAAAGCCCAATAAAGCATACGAATATCATACATTATGATGTATCCTATATCACTTAAGCGTGTGGTACCTTACCACATTCCATATTCCACTTAAATGCACCGTACCTTACGATGTTCCTCATTTACTCCATCTCTCATTTATTTGTCCTTATATGTGTGACCCTGTAGGTTTCCGCGACATTGGCAATTATATTAAATCACATTTAACATAATAAACAATGAGCGGTATCTAGCAACACATCACTGCTACCCAAGTCACGAAAATGTCAAGTGATCTGACAAAATCTTTCCGTGATAATACTTGTGTGTATGATTACCCTTTTTCCCTTATGTTTATATTGAACACAAGGCATAGACCGTGTCATCCTTGTCCAGTTCAATATTGGCCCCTCAGACATTTATCCCGTTACGCAGGATGGGCAAATTCCATCTAGGTCACTCATGTCCCTCAACATGCTTTGTGAAGTACCCATCAACTGTCTTTATGGTCATCCAATTACGGATAACGTTTGATTAACAATAAAGCACTTGAATCTACATCTAGGGTCCATAGTGGTTTCAGGTCAAAGGGTGGTATACCCCACTTATCACCATGAGAATAACTTATGACACTTTGCATAACATTCTATGTAGTATTCTCATAGCGAATCAATCCAGTACAAATATTACTCCTAATATTTATACCTATGTCAAGACTTGATAACTCCTTATCCATGATCCATGAGATGTGATCATCAGTTTATCTTCATAATAATCTCAATGCTTTAATGTTATCCCACTTCACAATAAAGCTCAATTATGGATACTTTAAGAATAGTGTCCTTGTGTTTAATGGAATCTCATGATTAAGTCACACTTAACAATGCATTAAATAGACTAACTATTCTAGGGACTTTATTAAAAAGAAAACATAATAAAGAAAAGCCTTTTATTATTAATAAATAATTTGATACAAGTACCAAAAGGTATTGGCCTCTAGGGCTTACACCAACACCCAAAACATCAGATGTTGAAGTCGATGGTAAAACTCGAGGGTGTGACACACTGTGAAATCACTCCAGGTATCTATCCTTGCACTGTGATGGATGCTGAACCCAACTATTGTATATATAATCTCAAGGGGAGAGCTGATAACGTGACTCTGAAACCATCTATCAATGCCTCTAGATGGAGTCTCTGGAACTAGATAAGGAATGCCATGTACATAACCATACTGGCGTATATACCTCTCATGTAAGTGTCTAGCCATATGGTTCTCCCATTTAACATGCCCTGAATACAAAGTAGACTCCTCAAAAGCACGATGAGGCCGATGAGATGTATATGGTGTCCAGATGACATCCTCTACGGTCAATGCATCAAGCCTTCTCATGTACTCCATCACACCTATTGGATGAGTCTGATTTCCCTTCAATATCCTCGCACATGGAAGAGTAGGTGGGCCACATTGGATCTTCCGCTCACTAATGTGAGGGAAATGCTCGTATATCCAACATTGCATAAATAAAAACCATCTTATAAATACACCAAAATAACTAGTAAAAACCATCAAATAAATTATAGTATAATTGTAAAAGGCTAAGGTGACCAGCAAGTTGAATGGTCTTAAACTGAGAACCAACGTCAAGTGTCGTGCACAACATTGTCAACGCGGCCACTCCTTAAGCCCAACATGGAGTGTCAAGTATGTTGAATATGGAGAGGTAGCGAACATATATGTAAACTCCAAACTTGTATGCCATCAGATGTAGTATGTACGCCATAGCAGCAACCTAATACCTATGGGCCTCCATGAGATCCACGTATAATCTCCTCAACCACGACATCCGAAGGTGAAATCCCCGGTTAAACCCAAAATATTCTAGCATCTTTGCCTCAGATACCTCTAAATCTTCAATAATCATGCACACCGCAATCACTTGGTTAATATTTGGAGGTGTAAAAAAGGTACCAGCGACCTGGATGTCAAACAGGGAATCGACATCATCCAATGCGATCGCCATATACCGAAATAAAAGATGAAATAGTGATGTCTTTGGGTGCCACCGCTAAACAAAAGCAGACAACAGAGAGACATCCAACATGGTCAAGGAGCACTGCGCGAACTACAACAAATGAAATTTCTCAATCCCATTTTCTCAAGCATGGGATTCTCTGGGAAATTCTTTAACTCTGAACCATGAGAAGCGACCTTGAACACCAAACACTCATGTAAGAATAAAAAAAAATACATCAACTTTCAAACACTTAAAGAAAATCCTCACCATGCAATTAAAGAAAACAAAATATATTTCCCGCCATGCATTATCATGTAAGCGACATGGTCAAAAAATCCTGTCAGCATGAACCTATTTGAAGGTCCTCATAAAAATCCTTCAATAGTATGAACTGATGTCTTCGTAGACACACGAGTCGTGGTGTCTATATCAGCGGGGGACACCTCGTCAACTTGCTTAGCAATAACCTCCTCAACTTGATCTACAATATCCTTAGTTGTCGGCTCCACAACCTGCGCCGGCTCAACAAATTCCTCCACATCCGGCACAACCTCCTCAATATTATACTCAACCATCGGTTCAATCATAGGAGTAGGAATATGTACCTCATCTACTGTAGAAACTATAAGTCCTTGATGAGAACGGGTCGGAGGATGTCGTCCAACCCGTAGCTCAGAAGCTTGTACCATGTAAGCCTGGTGTCGCGCTGCAAGAAAACACAGATTCGCCACCAAACTTAATTTATCCTAATGGAAGGGAAAATATCGAGAAAACCCGAAGAGAAATGGATAAGGTGGTCTTGCAACCAAGAGATGGATACGGGAGCCGGTTATGCGAGGGGAAGGTATTAGCACCCCTCACATCCATCATAATCGATGGGAACCATTTCGTTCGTCTATGTGTAAGGATGTTTTTGAGGAGTTATGCTTGCTATGAATGCTTCAAAGAATGAGTTTAATTAGAGAAAAAATAAGTTTTTAATTAGCGCGCCCGTCGCGGTTGCGAACCTTTTGTGCCTATGTATCCCTTTTGTGCAACAGGGAATCAGAGCACCGTAGTTCAGATAGAAAATAAGTATGTGTTTGTGATTTTTATGGGAGATGTTAACATTCACATCCTAGCATCTGGTATGCGGTTTGGATGGAAATAACACACACCCTTTTTTGAAAGGTTTTGAGTTACGCCCTCAAGGCAAGATGCCACCTTTGATTGGTTGTATTGATTTTAGGGCGGAGATAAATCTTCGAACAGTAACCTTTGTAGGTAGTACTTGAGTCTTTATCACTCCAAAATATTTTCTTGTGAAAGATGTGTGGTAAGCATAGTCATGTTCCCGTCTATCTCATCATCAAGTTTTGAGAATACATGACTTTACTTGTATTAAAGGAAGGAAAATGTTTAGACAACTACCTCTACAGGTAGTATCAAACCCTTAGGATAAGAGAAGACCTTCGGATTGGAGATATGCGTGGAAAGACGTGAAGAGAGGTGGATTGGGTGAAGGTAGGTCGATAGTGACGTGGCTGAGCACATCGACTTATGGACAAGAGCATACAAGGCGTGTTTAGTTGGTTTATGATGGTGGAGTAGTGATGAATATTTGTTGGAGGTCAATGGTTAATATAGGGAGAGATATGTATAAGAACGCCTAGAGGATGGGGGTGGAAGAAAGAACTTCAATGAATTGTTTTTGAAAATAAACTTGGCGTTGGACCAAGATTTTATCTTTTGTTTATTTTTGAAATTGTTTTCTATTTTTGTTGATTTTATCTTGTTAGCATGCATCACATACAATCATTCAAGCATAAAAACAATAAATCCTACGCTATTACATAATTCGGGAAAGGGGTTTCACTTTAATACAATTGTCCAAGCAAAATTATAAAGCGGAATTTAAATGACTTAAAGCACGAAAAATTATGTAATGTCCAAGGTAAGTGATCCAAAGCTCCCCAAAATATACCTCAAAACAATAACAAACGATTAGTGATAATGCATAAAATGATGGGTGAAACGGGGTAGAAATATGAACAAATATTGATTAAAACAAATGCCTATAAATCCTAAAAATCGCAATACAATTAAAAGAGAATTCAAACAATTTATTGAACACTTTATGAACACAAATCCAAGACGAAGAATTCATCGTCGAGATTAGAATACCAGCACATTTACCACCCAGGATAATTGAAAGGTTGATCGAAACAAAGATAATTCATAAGAACATATTAGAGAAAGCCTAATTTCACATAATTCAACATTTAATCAAATTAAATCCAAAACTAATGAAAAAAATAAGAAAAAAATATTATTAAGCCAAGAACTGACATGTTAAATCTTATACAAAAAATTGGCAAAAAATTATGTACGAATCACCAACTAAAAATTGATAAAAATTGAGAATGAGATGAAATTAAAGCTTGTACCATGGGTGTACGGATCAGAAGACATGTATGGAAAGAAATTCAAACCCCAACATGCCAGGCCCATACGGTATTCTAACAAGGCCCATATGGAATTCAAACCTAATCATCCTTCTTTCATATTTTTGTTTTCTGATTATTATTATCATATTCAAAACTTATCATTACATTAAATAATACGTAACAGCAAGAAAAATAAAAAAATAAATTAAATGACAGAAAAAATAAAATTGAAAGGGGCTTAGGGATTTAGCTTGTAGTGACGATTGGACTCTCACTTCATATTCTTCTACAATCTAGCGCAACCGGCGCGTCTCTTTCATTCTCTTCGACGGTGGCTGAAATCTTCCCTTCTCCGATGTGAATCATTCTTTTCTTCTTGAAAAAACGTGGCGTCTTCTTCTTTCTCAGCGACGGCGCATTCCGGCGAGAAAGTCATCCTCACCACCGTCCTCAATCTCTTTTTACACCACGTCGCTCATATTCACCTCTTCAGATTCAACTTCACTTTACTCGATCGATTTAAACGCGACCACTGATGACGACGATAGGTTCGCACATATAGAAGACTCCTCGATTCCAAACGCAAACTCGAAATGATAGAAATCGCTGAAGCGAGAGAGATCTTATCTGCAACAATCTTGGAGATGTAGAAGAGAAAACCAGAGAGGAGGTTCCGTCTTCTCAGGTAGCGTACTTGTTCGATTCCTTGTCTTTCGTTTCTTCTTCCGCGTCCTCATTCTACTTCTCTGTTTATTACTGTGCGATTTTGTGATGATGATGATAAATCGTTGAACCAGGTTGAAGGTCGATGAAGGAGAAAGTTTGAAAGACCGAAGGTGATGATGATTTTTGCAGAGAGATTGGGTTGAACGTGAACGATGATGGTGACGAAGACTGTAAAATATTGATGGAGGTTGAAGCCAATTGGTTGAAGGAGGTGAAGGTGGTGATGAAGAGTTGTTGCGCTGAAAAGGTGACGAGGTGTCCGGATTTGTTCTTGCAGTGTTGAAGTTGCGATTCTTGATTGAAGAAGGTTCTAGCAAGGTTATGCAGAAGATGAAGGAAGGTGTGAAGAAATCGGTATGGTGGTGATGAAACAGAATGCAGAGATTCTGAATTTGGACCTTCAAAGTTTTGAAGAACGAATAACTGAAGGTGAGTCTTTTCTTGTGAATTTTCTTTCTCGTGTGAATAACTGAAATCTGTTGTGAGGTTTTCTGAGTGTGAATAATTATGCGGTGAGGATTTCTGGTTTTTGCCATTTGTGATAACTGATTTTCTGTGTGTGTGAATACCCTCTCTCTTTTCTGTTTTTGTTGTGAATAAATTATGCAGAGAGAGAAGAGAGTGTGAGAGTTTATGGAGAGGATGAATGGAGATGGAGGCTGAGAGATTAGGGGTTGAAGGGTTGAGGTGTAAAGGTGAGAGGATTGAGCGAGAGGTGAATTAAAGGGTTGACGTGTGAAGGTGTGTAGAATTAGAGGAAAGTTGGGTTTTGAAAAAATGGTCGTCCTTGAATGAGAGATGGATGCCCCGTTATATAGTTTTCCAAAGCTAGTGAAATTCTGTTAATTTCTGTAGTATAGTTAGGAATTTGTTACCATTCTGTTAGCTGGCAGTTGAGGGTTGGTTGCAGGATGGAAAGCGGTTATGAGTTAGTTGAATTCTGTCAGTTTTTTTTGAAAGGTTGGTTAAAAGTTTCTGTATTAGTTGTAAGGTATTTGGTTAGTTGGTTAGAAAACAGTTAGGGAAGTTGAAGTTAGTTAGTTTGTTATGAAGTTGTTTATGGCTGGTAGTTAAGTTAGTTTTGAAATCTGTTAGGAAATTGGATGTGGTTTTGATTTAATTCCTTTTTGCTTTTCTTGACTGAATACTGATTTTAAAGTGCAGGGCTGCAATTGTGGGTCACATATGGAAAGAGCTTGAAGTCAAGAACATAGCATGAAGTTTGAATACAAGGTGGTGGATAAAGCAAAGTTAACCGTGAAGGATGCTTGAAAATTTAGGCAAGTCTGATCATGAAGATGGGAGATTAGGTTTTAGCATATTATTTTTGTAGCTTTCTTTGGAAGGTTGGAATTTGGATGTAATATGTACTTGAATAATTCGAGGATTTGTGAGCACATTTTGAGATTGTAATGACTCTTAAACCCGGTTGAATAATGGTGTATGGTGACCATCTTTGAACGAAATTTTTTGAATGAATGTCTGAACCTCAACCTTGAGTTATGTTTGATAATTTGCATGAAACTTGACCAAACTATCTCCTCCTCGTACCGAAACCATAGCCTACATTTTGTAGTCCGAGCAACAAATGCACCTTGAATTGGCGAAATATGAAATACTAATGTGCCTCTTGTATTAACAATTTTTGACCAAATGATAAGCATAATCATATGAACAAATGTCTTGATTCGGAGATCATGCATACAAGTTTGCACCATTGAGTTCTTGAAAACAAAACCCTGTAGAATGGCCATAAACAAAATGGCCTTGTAACTCAATGAAGAGAGATAATAAGCCTCGTAGCCTGATGAAGAAAGGATCCACGATAAATATGATTCACAAACCCTAATTTCCAACTTTAATGCTCAAGGAAGAAAAAAAATGAACCAGTCTGATTCGATATAACCATTTCAAACTCGTTATGAGAACCCTGCTTGCACAACTGCCTAACTCTTGAACCTTAAGGTATTTTATTGAACGCAAATGTATGCAATGTTAATGTAGATGACCTAATGAAGGATATGTACATGATGATTATACTAGATACATAAGTCAGATGGTCCTTATTAAAGGGTAAGACAAATTTGGGGTATGTCACCTGGGTCTGAGCTTGCGCTCTATTTGCCACCATACCCGCAACATAATCATCTTTTCCTCTGGTCCTCACTGAAACAATGAAAAAATTAGAAAAACATGCACTACTGAAAATTTAAATTTCTGATACATGCTGTAAAGCTCTGGAAATTTTGAAATTTGTGGTACTAAAGATAAACGTATTAACCAGAAATTGCAAAATTTCCATGTCAAATAGACCAGATATTTTGAAAATTCTGGTATAATGTACCCGAAATTTTACAAGTCTACCGTAAATTTCTCACTTGTTCAGCAAATTTCCGGTATGGCATTGGGATTTTCAAATTTTCAACGTGGTACCACAAATTTGGAATTTTTCAGATTTTTTGGGTTTGGGTAATTTTGTCTTTTCATAGCCTTTAGGGGTGATATGTATAATTTATGGGGAGTGACATGTTAACAAAAGAGTCGCCACTGCGATTTTATTTTATCTAAATGACTAGGAAAAAGAGCGAATAAAATCCTAACAAAAAGATCAAAGATCTGGGACCGGGGGTTAGTTATGCAAAGGGAAGGTGTTAGGCACCCAAAGTATCTACGGTACTCCGCAGGAACTTTTTTGAAAATTTATATGTGTTTAAAAAAAGTATGTACAAAATGGATGGTGGGGGGAGAAAAGAAGTATATTTTATGATATTTGGTTTGATAGAACTTCCAATGAGTTCCAGGCGTACATACCAACAATGTGCAATATTGAAATCAAAACCAAGCAGTTCGACTAAAAAAGATCAAAGTTGTGTGTTGGTTGATTTTAAGAAAATGTTAGTTAGAAAAGCTACAAAGAGCTCAAAAAGGTTTGAATGAGGTTAGGTGTTTTTTAGTCTTATGAAAAGGAAAGTCAAAGTATTATTAGATGAATTGAAAGTTTTTTAAGAAAATAAGTTTGAAAATACATGGACCTAAGTCCAAGTGAAATTCTGGCAACAGATACTTGATGTCAAATAGAATGTTATGACACTGGTATCTGACAAACTATTTAACAATATTGATAAACAAGTAAAAACAGTAAAGGAGACAATCAATTGTTAACCCAGTTCGGTGTGTAACTACACCTACATCTGGGGGCTACCAAGCCAGGGAGGAAATCCACTATAAGAGGTATTAATTCTGGATTAAACCAACTGTTTATATCCTTCACTTACGACCTACCCAATGCAACTTCAATCTAAGAACCACTTAGACCTGAGAACCTACTCACTCCCCCTCAATCACAGCAGTAATTACAAACCAATACTTAACAGAATTATGAAGACATTCTTCAACACAAATACTTGATTATACTTCAAAGCTTTTAATCAAGAGACATAGCACTCGTGCTTCAAAGCTTTGAGTGACAAAACTACACTTACAGAAAATCCTAATCCAATGCACTTATCAGAGTGATAATTGCTTGGCTCACAAGTAAAGCTAAAACAAAGACAAAAGTCTTGAACTCACGATCAAGCAATTATGTTCGTTGCCTTCTCCTTCTATTTTCTCTTCAAAGACGCGCAACATTAACATTAGGATCAGTGAGATTATATAGATGCATGAGTGGACTTGGTCTTGGGCATGCACAAAAATAATTAGGGTTAACCAATGTTAACCTAATTTCCACGTATAAAGGAACTTAAGCACGATTTCCTCCTGAAACGATCCAACCCAAAATAAACATATTTTCCTGAAAACTCTCAGGAAATTAAAACTGCATATTCCACTTATTCAGAATTTCTTAACATTGGATGTGACATCACACATCATACACACTTCTCTTGTAGAACCTGTTCTTCTGAAAATATCATAACATTTGTTATGCAAATATACTAAGCTGCATCTGCGAACACACTCCTCCTGTAGAATTGTCTTCATATCAGAATGTCATAACATCAGTCAAGACATTGGCACACCAATCTGGTTTTACCAAAAATTGCAGCCAACACAAAACACTTACAAACTCCCCTTTGACAAATTTTTGGCTAAAACCATCTAATCTATCAGAGAGCAACTAGAGCAGCAGAAATCAGAGAAATAACCTAAAACTAGCAAACTGAACCCAAAAATAATCCTAATTAATTAAACTAGCAAACTGAACCCAGAAATAATCCTAATTAATTCTCCCCCTTTTTAGCCACAAAGGGTCCAAAGGTACAAGTTCCCAATACATCATTAGTTATAGGCCAGTAAAACAAAATCAGAATCACAAAAGACACATCAGTTAAACAGCAAAAAACAATAAGCTGCAGACACCAACAACCAACAACCTGCAACAGAAACATGCCAGCAAGAGCTCTCTTGGTAGAATCATCTCCTGAGTTGTCACTGTCCTCATCATTATCTTCAATTGAACTGTTTTCAGTGCCATCATGTTGTTCTTCATTCACATCTTCATCCTCAATCAACTTTTCATCCTTAACCTCTACATCATTCTTATCCTGTTCAAGAGCCTTGATTAATTCTTCAAGAGATTTCTTCCTTGTCGCAAGCTCTTTGCAAGTTTCCTTTAGCACAACAATAACATCATCCTTCTTGGAAGCAGGTTTGATGGTGGATGTCTCACCAGATGTCATGACAATGTCAGGGACATGAGTTCCATGAAATAGTTTATAATGAAAGCCAAGAGAAGAGTCTCTTTTGCACACAGAGTCTCTCTCAACAAGAATATCAGGGTACTGGTTCAAAATAATACCACAAATGAGGGAGGGAAAAGCGACAGGACCTTTTACAGCAAAACTTCCAGCATGCTTCATAGTTTGCTCAAATATGTATGTTCCATAGTCAAATTTGGCTTTTGTTCCAACATCATAAATGAATCTACCCAGCCCAGTTGCAATGGTAGACTTATGGTTTGTAGGCACCCAATTAGTTTCACCAATCTTATGTAGCATGGCAAATTTCATACTCAACTTGCTAGCAGACAGTTTTCCTTTCAATGGCCAGTTCTTTACCTGTTTTGCAGTGATCACTTGACAAACCTGATTGTCAGTGACTTCCAACTTAGGTTGTGCTTCATCAGACCTTCCCAGAAAATTATTGATCACAGTTGATGAGAAGGTGACACACTTGCCTCTAACGTACACTTTCCTAAAGTCCTCAGACTTCTCATCAGCACACTCTTCAGACAAGTTAACAATGAATTCTTTTACAAGAATTTCATAACACTTAGAGAAATGGGCAACAGTCTTCAAAAATCCAACAAACTGAATAAGATCTAGAACCTCCTTGCTGGCAAGGGCATTTCTATTCAGTTCTCTCTCGAAAGCTATTCTCTTTTGGAAGACATACTTCCACCTATTTGCACTTGAAGGGTAATGAAATGAGATATTGTCTATAGGAACATCAGGTACCATCCTAGCAAGCTTTCTTGTGGTGGGATTTTTCCTGAGAGGAATGTCAGGAACATCACTCTCATCATCAAAATTAGAGGTTTCATCATCAGAGTCAAAAGGTGGAGTGGCTTTTCTCTTTTTGGAGACCACTTTGCTTAAAGATTTTGGGGGACTCACAACAGCTCTCTTTGAGGATTCAACACTAGCCTTTCCTTTTGAAGGGCCAACAACAATTTTCTTTGTAGAAACAACACCAACCTTTCCTTTTGTAGGACCAGTAACAACTTTCTCAGAAGATGCAACATCAGCCTTCCCTTTGGAGGGACTTTGATCTGCTCCTTTCTTCCCTTTTCTTGTCATCAACCTCTTGGCAATGCTTGGGTTTACAGTAGCTATGAGATCATTGTCAGAGTATTCTTCATCAACATTAACAATGGGATTATTTGCAGTAGATTGGTGACCAGTCTTTTCACCAACATCCGTCTGTGTATCATCATTCTTGTCAGCAGAGTGTTCAACACTATCATCCATTGTTTTAACTTCTTGTGTAACATTGTGATCATCCTCTACATTAGGGTTAACAGACTCTTGGTTCAAGGGCACAAACACTCCAGGCACAACATGATTTTCACTCAAGATTCTAGTCACTATTCTTGAGATTGCCTGATGGAAATAAGCGGAACCTTCCCTATTTGCTATTTTAGGGGGAATGGAAGAGGAAGTTTGTGAAAAATTACCAGTAGGGACGTCCTGTGATCTTTTTGCATGTGATGTTCTAAGCTTCTTCACTTTTGAAGGATCATCAGCAATTACCCTTAGAGGTGCAACCTCCAGTACATCGTTGGGATTCACCATGTTTTCCCTATATCAGAATCGGTTGGTGAAGGTGTAGTCATCTTCTGGGGAGATGTTGAATGTGAATGTTGAGACATCTTGATGATCAAAAGGTTGATGGGTAGGTGTGGAGTATTCTTTCTTTTGAGAGAGTGAAAGATAAAAGAATAGATAGTGAGGTATGCTATATTTGAAAGACTATTCCTCTTCTGATATGTTTGGAAGTAGAGAGGGAGATTAGCTATTTCCCCAATCAAAAATAACTTCAAATAATTGATTTTTTCATTAAATCTCCCATGAACAATTAATTTCTATAATTCCTCATACAGGAAAATTCCCAGCTTACCCCTTAAGTTCTCAAACTGATTTGCATCTAGAGCCTTTGCAAAAATGTCAGCCAGCTGTAGATCAGTGGAAACATGCTCCAACGTAATCACTTTATCTTCCACAAGGTCTCTTATGAAGTGATGTCTAATATCAATGTGCTTGGTCCTGCTGTGTTGTATGGGGTTCTTGGATAGATTGATAGCACTTAGGTTGTCACAATATAATGTCATGACATTATATGTGACATTGTATTCAGTTAACATCTGTTTCATCCAAACAAGTTGAGAGCAACTGCTACCAGCTGCTATGTACTCAACTTCAACCGTGGATAGAGAAACACAATTTTGCTTCTTGCTAAACCAGGAAATGAGATTGTTTCCTAAGAAGAAACATCCTTCAGAGGTACTTTTTCTATCATCAGCGCTTTCATCCCAATTAGCATCACAATAACCAGATAAGATAGGGTCACATCCATGAGAATACAACATACCATAGGTTCAAGTTCCACTCACATACTTCAGAATCATTTTTACTTGATTGATGTGATTGACTTTGGGTTCAGCCTGGTACCTAGCACATACTCCAACTACAAATGCTATATCAGGTCTGTTGGATGTTAAATATAGCAGACTTCCTATCATGCTTCTGTACAAGCTTTGATCAACATTGGTACCACCTATATCTTTGGATAACTTTAAATGAGTAAGAGCGAGAGTTCTTTTGTGACTGGCATTTTGTATCCCAATTTTTTTGACTATGTTCTTGGCATACTTGCTTTGAGAGAGGAAAATAGAGTCTTCCATCTGTGTGACTTGTAGCCCAAGAAAATAAGTCAATTCTCCCATGAGACTCATTTCAAATTCATACTGCATTTGATCAGCAAAGTGTTTAACCATTCTGTCTGACATTCCACCAAACACTATATCATCCACATAAATTTGTGCAATCATGATTTTTACTCCTTCATCCTTCACAAATAAAGTTTTGTCTATTACTCCTTTCCTGTATCCTTTGTCAGTGAGGAATTTGGTCAATCTTTCATACGAAGCTCTAGGAGCTTGTTTCAGACCATATAGAGCTTTTCTTAACTTGTACACATGATCAGGAAGGTTTGGATCCACAAACCCCTTAGGCTGTTCCACATACACTTCCTCAATCAAGTATCCATTTAAAAAGGCATTTTTCACATCCATTTGAAACAATTTAAACTTTAGAAGACAAGCAACTCCTAAGAGTAGTCTTATTGACTCCAGTCTAGCAACAGGAGCAAAGGTTTCATCAAAATCAACCCCTTCAACTTGAGTGTAGCCTTGAGCAACTAACCTTGCTTTATTTCTAGTGACAACTCCCTCAACATCATATTTGTTTTTGTATATCCACTTAGTGCCAATGATATTTGTTCCCTCAGGTCTAGGATCCAGCTCCCACACTTTATATCGTTTGAACTGATTCAATTCATCTTGCATAGCACTAATACAATACTCATCAGTCAAGTCTTCCTTAACATTCTTTGGTTCAATCTTGGATACAAAGCAAGAGTTTGAGATGATTTCTCTAGATCTTGTAACAACTCCACTGTTGGGATCTCCTATGATAAGTTATTTAGGACGATCTTTCTGAATTCTGATGGAAGGTTCTTTGTTTGTGATTTTGATTTAGACTCTGAGAAGGTAGGATTTGAGTCATCAATTTTTGTAGACGCTTCAGTGGGAGTCTCATAGAATGTTTCAACATCATATGTGACATTGGCATCCTCATAATAATCATCAACAATGACATTGATGGATTCCATCATAACTTTGGTTCTAGAATTGAACACCTATACGCTCTGCTGTTGGTAGAGTACCCCAGAAATATTCCTTCATCACTTTTAGGATCCATTTTTCTCCTTTGCTCACGATCTGTCAGGATGTAAAACTTGCTTCCAAATACATGAAAGTACTTCACAGTAGGTTTTCTCCCTTTTCATATTTCATACAAGGTAGAGGAGGTTCCCTTTCTCAACGTGACTCTGTTATGAATGTAGCATGTTGTATTCATAGCTTCAGCCCAAAAGTAAATGGGAAGTTTCTTGGCATGTATCATGGCCCTGGCAGATTCTTGTATGGTTCTGTTTTTCCTTTCCACAACTCCATTTTGCCGAGGAGTTATAGGTGAGGAAAATTCATGATTGATTCCTTCTGAAGAGCAGAACTCATCAAACTTACTATTTTCAAACTCCTTTCCATGGTCACTTTTGATCCTGACAATACCACTTTCCTTTTCTCTTTGAAGTCTTTTACACAATTCTTTAAAGACATCAAACACATCAGATTTTTCTCTAATGAAGTTTATCCAGGTATATCTGGAAAAGTCATCCACAACAACATATACATATCTCTTCCCACCAAGGCTTTCTACCTGCATAGGACCCATTAAATCCATGTGTAGAAGTTCCAGAACCTTGGAAGTGGTTAGATGTCTAGTCTTTGGATGTGATGTCCTGGTTTGCTTACCAACCTGACATTCACCACAGACTCTTTCTTCATCAATTTGAAGCTTTGGAATCCCTCTGACAGCCTCTACGGAGATGATCTTTTTTATTCCTCTAAGGTGCAAATGACCAAGTTTTTGATGCCACGGTTTCACTTCCTTTTCTTCTTTGGCTATAGAGCACACAAAGGAGTAGTTAGTGTTCTTAGACTCCCATAAGTAGCAGTTATATTTTGACCTGACTCCTCACATGACAACTTCCTTTTCTTCATTTGTAACAATGCATTCAGACTTTGTAAGGTTGACCTTGAATCCTCGATCACATAGTTGACTAATACTGATGAGATTTACAGTTAGTCCATTTACCAGCAACACATCATCTAGGTTTGGAACTCCAGGACAATCTAGTTTTCCAACACCTTTGATTTCACCTCTTGCTCCATCTCCAAAAGTTACATAGCTAGTTGTGTGAGGTTTGATGTCACTCAACATATTCTTGATTCTAGTCATGTGTTTAGAACATCCACTGTCAAAGTACCAGTCTTCTTTGGCTGAAACTCTAAGAGAAGTGTGAGCTATTAAGGCTTCAAATTTGTCAGTTCCGTTGGTTAACATTCTGACAGAATTTGTCATCTGATCAAGTTTAGAGTTTAGCACGAGGACTTCACCTTTAAGGTGAGTTATAGTTACAATGTGGTCCTTTTTCTCAGCTTCCAGTTTCACCATGAGTTTCTTCTGTTTCTCCCCTTGTTGACAGACTTCAGCACTCCTGATACACAACTTCTTGTATGAGTCTGCAAGTTCTTCAAAAGTCATCTCCTCATCACTTGAATCATTGTCAGAGTTACATACTCCAGTTAGTACAGTAACCAATTTAGTTGATTCCTCTTCAGAGTCACTCTCTGAGTCACCATCAGACCAAGTAACATACATTCCTTTCTTTTGTTTCTTTAGATAGGTAGGACATTCAGCTCTAATGTGTCCATAGCCTTCACATCCATGACATTGAATCCCTTTGCTTTGGCTGCCTTTTTCTTCAGATTTTGCTCTTCTGTTTGAATCATAAGTCCTGCTGGTGTTAGGGGAGGTGTTCTTGACATTCGATTTTGGCTTCTGATCCATTCTCTTTATGATTCTGCTGAACTGTCTTCCAAGCATGGCTATAGCTTCTGATAGATTCTCCTCATCACTTTCTTTAGTTTCCTCTTCAGTGTTGGATACAAAGGCTATGCTTTTGTTCTTCTTCTCAACATTGTCACTAATTTCCATCTCAAATGTTTGGAGGGAACCAATGAGTTCATCTATCTTCAAGTTGCAGATGTCATGAGCTTTTTCTATGGCAGTCACCTTCATAGCAAACCATTTTGGCAAAGATCTGAGAATATTTCTTACAAGTTTTTCTTCAGACGTTTTTTCTCCCAAGGCTCCTGAGGTATTGGCAATCTCAAGGATGTTCATGTGAAACTCATGAATGGTCTCATCTTCCTTCATCCTCAGATTCTCAAATTTGGTAGTGAGCATCTGAAGTCTTGACATTTTAACCTTGGACGTACCTTTATGAGTGGTCTTGAGAGTGTCCCAAACATCTTTGGCCAGTTCACACTGATGCACTAGTCTGAATATGTTTCTATCAATTCCATTAGACAAAGCATTCAATGCCTTAGAGTTGCCCAGGGCCAACTCTTCTTCTTCTTTTCTCCATTCTTCCTCAGGTTTCTGACTAGTAGTTCCATCTTTCTCAATCTTGATAAGATGTTTCCATCCTTTGTCAGTAGCTCTCCAAGCTTTATTATCCAGTGACTTCAAGAAGGCAACAATACGAGGTTTCCAGTAGTCATAGTTTGATTCATCCAGAATGGGTGGTCTGCTTCCAAATCCTCCTTCCTTGTCCATAGTGCCAGAAAATACTGTCCCTAGATATCACCCAGATAAATAGGCAGGGTGCCCGCTCTGATACCAATTGAAATTCTGGCAACAGATAATTGATGTCAAATAGAATGTTATGACACTTGTATATGACAAACTTTTTAACAATATTGATAAACAAGTAAAAACAGTAAAGGAGACAATCAATTATTAACCTAGTTCGGTGTGTAACTACACCTACATCTGGGGGTTACCAAGTCAGGGAGAAAATCCACTATAAGAGGTATTAATTCTGGATTAAACCAACTGTTTATATCCTTCACTTAAGACCTACCCAATGCAACTTCAATCTAAGAATCACTTAGACTTGAGAACCTACTCACTCCCCCTCAATCACAACAGTGATTACAAACCAATACTTAACAGAATTATGAAGACATTCTTCGATACAAATACTTGATTATGCTTCAAAGCTTTTAATCAAGAGACATTGCACTCGTGCTTCAAAGCTTTGAGTGACAAAACTACACTTACAGAAAATCCTACTCCAATGCACTTATCAGAGTGATAATTGCTTGGATGATCACAAGTAAAGCTAAAACAAAGACAAAAGTCTTGAACTCACGATCAAGCAATTCTGTTTGTTGCTTTCTCCTTCTATTTTCTCTTCAAAGACGAGCAACATTAAAATTAGGATCAGTGAGATTATATATATGCATGAGTGGACTTGGTCTTGGGCTTGCACAACAATAATTAGGGTTAACCAATGTTAACCTAATTTCCACGTATAAAGGAACTTAAGCACGGTTTCCTCCTGAAACGATCCAGCCCAAAATAAACATACTTTCCTGAAAACTCTCAAGAAATTAAAACTGCATATTTCACTTATTCAGAATGTCTTAACATTGGATTTGACATCACACATCATACACACTTCTCTTGCAGAACCTGTTCTTTTGAAAATATCATAACATTTGTTATGCAAATATACTGAGCTGCATCTACAAACACACTCCTCCTGCAGAATTGTCTTCATATCAGAATGTCATGACATCAGTCAAGACATTGGCACACCAATCTGGTTTTACAAAAATTGCAGCCAACACAAAACACTTACACCAAGTTTTTTAATGAAAGCGGTTCGAGTTTTGAAAATAAGAATCCTTTGAAAAAGAGGGAAGATTTTGAAAATTAAAGAATGGGGAGGAGATGAAGAGACTAACCTAAGTGCATAAAGTAAAGGGTAAGGGTAAAGAAAGATCTAACCAGTTGAGAAGACTAGTACTTGACATCTAGAGCCAATACCATATCCCATCCTTTGGATTACCACCTAAACAACAAATAACCAAACAAAAAACTAAGCTTCTGATAAGTCAATGCCTCAGATGAATTATCTTGTCTTAAGAAAAACGGGCAGAGTAACGGCTGTATTTTGAGGAAGTCCACTCTTAATCGAGCATAACGGAATAACCTGCATACAAAGATGATAACCAGACAAGACAGAATAACACCAAGGGCACATAAATCACCAAGCTGAGGTAAAAGTCCTAATCCTAAGTCCAAAGATCAAACTCCAAGCACAAGGATAGTAACCAAGTCCAATTATAAGTTTTTTTTATATCTAAGTTGAATTATTAGGTATTTTAGAAAAGAAAACTAAAGCTCAAATGCGCAAATTCAAAATAACAAGAAAGTAAAATGCTCAAATGAGCAAAGGAAAATGACATAAAATGTAAATGTTAAAAGATAAAGGTGCATAAAAATAAAGAGCATAAGAGTAAATGCGGAAAGTAAAGAGCGGAAAATAAAAGTCAATTAATTAAAGGCTATCAAGAAGACCATCTTGAAACTTGTCAAATATATCATCGAATTGTTAGTAATTAGTCGTCAGCAAGGTGATCATTTTGAAACTTACACATGAAGACTTGTCAGAAGCTTGATAGAATCAACACGACCACACGATAAGTTTCAATTGTTTTTTATCAAGTATATCACTGGTTTTAGAATTATCATATCACTTGATCAAAGATGATTGAGAATTTCAAATGGACAAGGTTAGTGAAAACTTGCCAGAAGCTTGATTAGAAGTCAACGCGACCACACGACAAGCGCCATAAGTGTTGAACCAAGATCAAAGCTCAAGTCATCTTTTGGGGCTTATGTTAGAACATTAAAGCTTATGCCACCAATTGATCAATTTTTTCGAATCGGGACAAATGAAAAGTAAGATGACGAAGAAGAAATGGTTTTCAATTTTATTCTGCATCAGATGAATTTATCTTGGTCTTACTTCGTGAAAATCAATCAATTTTCTTGGTGGATTTGGTCAAGAGACCTATCAACACCCAAATTCCATTGATGTTGAGGAAATTTGTGACTCCAAATTTAAATTCAAAAATCAGCAAAATAAAAATGAAAATAAAAGTCAAATAAAACATGTTGAAATTAGGTTATTTAATTGGACTTTATTGACGAAATACATAAATAGTATTTTTTCATCAAAATAAAATTCCAAGAAAATTACCCAAAGTCAAACAGAGGTCAAAAAATGTTTGACAAATTTTTTTAGAATTTTTATAAGTCAAAAACTATTTTTAAAATAAAAAAGAAAATGATGAAATAAACCAAAAATAGAAAAACCTAGTAAAATCATAAATAAAAATAAAATAAGGTAACCAATATTAATCAAATGACCATTGGATCCTTCCATAATTTTTTTCAGAATTTTAAAATGTCAAAAAGTATTTTAAAACAATTAAAAACATTAAATAAAAGGGAAAAATCATAAAAAATATCAAATCTGAAAATAAAATTATGAAAAAAAAGAAGAAGATAGTATTTCAAAATATTTTTGTGAATTTTTTCATAATTTTTGGACCAAAAATGAATTTTATATAATTTTTTGAAGTTTAAAACATTTAAAATATAATATCAGAAAATAAAATAAAAAGCCAAAAAATATGGACCATTAGATCTCATTCAAAACGCGTTAGTAAGCTAATCCAATGAATCAAAGGCGCTTCGCTTGATATGGACCCTCCTGATTTTCACACCGGATCAGGAATTAAAATTAAATTTAAAAAATAAAACCAGGTTTAATATAGCGCATTGGATCTAGTCTGACTCACAAAAGTAATTAGATCCAAGGGCTCAGGAAATGCACGTATGGTAGCATGTTATCTCCGGATCCATTTCAAAAAACTAACGTGGCTCAATGTCATTGGTTTAGACGAGACATGTCATCATCTTAAACCTCCAGCCACTCTGAAATTGAGGTTCCTCCAACTGTGAAATAAATTTCCCAAACCGGTACCATTCGCTTCGTCTCTTCAAGATGACTCTAATGGTACCATCGTGAAAAATTTATTTCACTTGTATCATGATCAATTTGAGAAAAATCAGGAAAATAACGAGCATTTGTTTTCAGAAATTCAGAGTCAATTCTCAATGAAAATGCAAATGGTGAAGATCATGAGGATTAGGGAGATGAGGAGAATGCAATGGTGCTTTATTTTTCAAGGTTTGATGGAGATTCCTACCTGAACGAAGTTCACTTTCGAGCTCTGAAATTGGACTTGGATAGCACGATTCAGGAAGCTTCAAGGCACGAGGCTCAAGGAAGAAGAATCAAGGGTTAATTTCAAACTGGAAGTGGTCTAAAAGTGAAAACGAAATCTCATAAATGTGAGGTTTGGTGTGAGTTTGGCAGCAATTTTCTGGCTCTCCAAGCTTGAGGAAACGAGTGGAATGTGTCCCTTATTTATAGGAGAAGTGAATGGAATCAAAAGGGAGGGTGAATGATGCAATTTGGAGCGAAATCGTGCGCACCCGTGCTCTTGAAGAAAGTGTGACTTCATGTGCATCAAAACTCAATCATTCTTTGCGTTTTGATGTGCTAATTAATCATGGTGTCACACCCTAAATTTCACCCTAAGTTTTTTAGCCGCATTAACACATCATATTTTTTCATCTGACCATCATTATTCATCTGTATACGTTTCCATTAGGTCATTGACATTAAACAATCATCCATTCATCGCATCTGCATCATTAGTCGTGTTTAAGTTGACTGAAAGTTAATTTAAATCGACATTTGCATCGTTTAATAGTTGTAAAATACCTGATATTCCACTTCATTCATTTTTATTTTCTACCTATTTGTTGCATCGTGTTAAGTTAATCATATGTCGATAATATTGATATTTCGGTTTTGTAAACAGATCGGTAAAAGCGATTCGACATTGTGCTGAAAATTAGCGGGAAAAATATTTCAAGTTTTCGCTTTTTACTCGCTGCTTTATGAATCTACGTGTCGCGTAGATCATAAAAATGTGCTTTCTCTAATTTTTCGATGCATTTTGGAGTCTCATTTTTAACTGTAAGTGTTTTAAAAGCCGAGTATTCTTTATTATCATTTTATTTCAATTTTAAACATTTTTATAATTTTTCTTTAATCTTTGAGATCCGTAGTTTATTTTAATTTGCTCATTTTATTTTTTCGGATAATTTAGTGTTAAAATTTTATCATTTTTAACAATTTTAAGTGTTCAATTTTTATCTCCAAAAATCAAAACAAAAATATTTTCAGATAATTTATTTTTTACACTTTTGGGCTTTATAGCCCATTTTATCATTAAGGTCATTTTAGGCATTTTAAAAATTGCTTAAACCTAATTTTTTTCTATACATATATTTATGTTAACTTGTCACGGTTTAGAGGAAGAAAACAAAAAAGTGAGAAAAACAACAGAGGCAATGGAGGCATATAGAAACAGATATGAAGCTTGAAAGAAAAATAAAGAATTTTCCTCTTCATTGTCTTCAACCATACATCTCATCTACCACCCTTCATTCATCACATCACACCATACTTCCATTCAACAAACCATCTCCACTGCCATCCTACTTCCACTCTGTCAACCACAACTCCTCCGCCGGAAACAACAACCTCCGTCTCCTCACCAGAAACCAACATCAACTTCTAATCCTCCTAACCACCATTCATGCCAACCTTTGATGTGTCTCTTTTTCGTTGGTCCGTTCCTTTTTTTTTTTTTTTTTTTTTTGTTATCACCTTATTTTTTCTTTTCTGTATAATTTATATCAATTAAATAAAGTGACCAATTGATAAAACATAGGCTCCATATGAATCTAAACGATTACATAATTTGTTTAATAATAAAATTCTGCAAAACTGTTTTTTTGGATGGATTGGACATTGTATTTGGGCTTAAGGTAATCAGATTTACACCCCCTATATTTTGGGTCCAGCGCACTAATGGACAAATTATGTTCAATCTGAGTTCTACTGATACACCCCCCTGATTCCTTGGTTCATAATTTCCATACATAATCAATTTGATTTCCGATTTCAATTGTTTCGACTTGTAAAAAATGTAAATAAATAAGTTTTTGACTTTTTAACATCTTATGATATTTTTGATATTTTTTTTGTGAATCTTTAATAATTATTTTCCATTAGTTTTTAGTTGATTTTTGATAATATGTGTAGAAATAACTTTTTATTTTTATTTTTATATATAACACTTCAAATTTCTTTTTGCACATACTTACTAACCATGTTCTAATTTATTGCAATTTCATTTCATTTTATTTTTTATCTCACATTTATGCTACTAACAAGTTTTTTATTTATTTTGTGAAGACATCAAGGATTGTTCAAGTATTCAAATTCTTTTAGCATATCTACACCTTTTCATTAGCATTTGATATTAAGTTACTATTTTTATTTAGTAATGTATTTATAATTTTGTAAATATATAAAATATTTAGTATTTTAAATATATAATGATACTTATTGCTCTCAATTTCATACTTTATTATGTTCATTTTGTAAATAAATTCAGATTATATTGTAATTATCATCATTGTGTTGTGATTTCAAACTTTGAATTCAATTTGATTTCGAACGCATGTGAACACAAAAACGTTGTTTGTCTCTTAGAATTGATTTATACATAAATCTATTCTAATTAATCTAATAAAATACAATGGTCGATACTTGAGCTTTGTAAGCTTCTCCGCATTGGTTTTGTTCGTATCTCGTGCAATGTAGGGATCTTTATCTAATGTTCATCTGATGTGCCAAGCTTTATCCGACCTTAAAGTTTACTCGAAGCTCTTTTCCCGCATCAAACGATGAAATTTACTTGATTATTCGAATTAATTCGATTTGGTTGTATTGTTTGTTCATTTAGACTTCTTATCGCACTTCTCGATTTGATACATCCCTATTCATAAACTTGTATCCCCATCCCCGCATGGTCTGTAATAGTTTAGGATTTTATTTCCTTGTGTGTTCTAATTATTGCTTAATTACGTGTTTGTCATCATATTATAACCCATATCCTCCTCTTGGGCTCTTCATCAATGAACATGTATACATACAAGTGCACACTCGCACACATTCATAGTTTGGTCCTGGGCTTTTATACAGTGACAACTATCCGAGCAATTGTTTTAATTGATCATTTAGAATACTAGCGCCCCACTGGTCCCACTTTCTAGGAGCATACATATAGCCACCTTGCATGGGCTCGCTTGCTTTTCTTACCTCTATTTTCCTTCAATCAGATTCTTATATCATGTTGGTCCATATACCAATTATCCATGCACAAGGGTTTCATAGTTGGGGGTAGGAGCACCTATCCTCACAAGATTAATTAAGTCCATATACTTGATTAATCATGACTCGATTCAATTTCTCTTGGCCCATATACCAAACACCTAAAACACTTTCATAATCAAAGTTTCAAACCTCGATCCAACGTCGAGTGATTTTCAAAACTCTTTCACAATAAATTCCAAGTTTTTAAATCGTTGGACGCCAGACCAATTGTTTAAAAACTTGTGCCAAATAAACTCTTAGTCTTTAAGTCGTTGGATGCTAGACCAATTGTTTAAAGACTCCTAAACAACGTGAACTTTGTTTCACCTCACTTTTTTTCATAAGAAAACCTTTTTGGGTGATAGACGACTCGTCTGAGCATTAACTCCTTTGGTTTCTAGTATTTAAATCGTAAGAAGTTAGTCTTATTGTTAGGTACTTTTCACCCACAATTAAAATCAATTCAACTCATTAAACCTTGCCCACGTACAAGTCCTTTTTTCAAACTTCGCTCACACGCAATCTCCTTTCGCTCACACGCGAATTGCACTAGTGATGTGTTATCGTCCACGTACGATTAAGCTCCTATTTTCATAAATAAAACCAACCAACCAACCAACAAATGTTCTCGCAATCGAGAACTATGTAAGCTATGAATTTACCATCACACTTGGGGAATACGTAGGCACGAGATTCTAAAATCTTGGCGAGCACACTTTCAAAAATTAAAACATGTTTCCTTTCTTTTATCTTTTCGCACATAGTAATTAGAAGATAGCAAATTAACACACTAAACACACAAACACTTAGAACTAAATGGGTTCCATCGAGTACGATGGATGTGAGGGGTGCTAATAACTTCCCCTTACATAACCGACTCCCGAACCTGCATCTCTTGGTCTCAAAGACCATTTCACATTTCATATTCATTTCTTGGGTTTTATCTATATTTTCCCTTTTCTCTTTACGAATAAATAAAGATGGTGACTTCATTGTATCGTAATCGAATTAGTAATAATTTTTCAATTAGCGTCAACACATGGGAAGTTCCTAATCACAATTAGTCACAAAATCAAGGCTTAATTTGGCTTAAAATCAAGTTACACACGTAAATGCACAAACTGATGGTGAGTGTAAAATAAGTTTTGGCTCAAACTTTGAACTGAGGAAAAATCCAATTCCCTCGTGCATTTCTTGATTTTTCTTGAGCCAAATGAAGTATTAAAGGATTAGAACACAATGCAAAAAGAATCAAATCAAATGGATGCTTGAGTTGAGAGATTGAGCCTTTAGGGTTCTTGCAAAATCATTGATTTTTCTGGACAGGCCTTGGTCAAACATGTCACTTTCTAAAAATGACCTATAATATTTCATCTTCAAACTTTCCCTTTCACTCAAAATTTACTCTTGACTTTCAAAGATGATATGAAGTAGACCTCCCAAGGAACATTTGGAAAAAATAGGTACTCAAAAATTCCAAAAATTGAGAAAGTTATGATCTTGTGAATTTGATGAAAATTTGTGAAATGACCTATAATCTTTTGACTTCTTCAAGCAACTTTCAAACACTTACAATCTTCAAGGCTTATATGGAGATAAGTTTCACATCTTCAAGATTTTTATGCAAAAAGAATGACCTCAAAATGATAATTGATGATCAAGATATGTTCATTTGAAGTTGATTGACCAAAAGTTGAGGAATTCATCAAGGACTTGTGTTATTTTGACCTCATAGGCAAGTTTCCAAGCATTTTATTTTCTCACCAATTAAACTAAGTTGTATTCGACATCCTTAGGATCATTGTGAAATAAAATGAGCTCAAGGAGACAAAAGATGACTAAGTTATGATCCTTTGGAGTCATACAAGATAAATGAAACATCAATCTAGAGGGTGGGAAATCATAGAGTTCTAAAACAATATTTTCATCAATTAAACTTATTAGATCTAAGCATATTCATCTACAAACTTCACACAGACATAAAGATATGGTCCTCAGAAGTCCAAAACCCTAGTTTCAAGAGAGATGGGCATAGGATGGAGAATTCTTTGAATTTGATGATCTATTTCAAGCCTGAAGCATACATTCAAGATAAGATAGCATGGTTGATGATAAGAGAAGTCTTCAATAAGAGACAATACTTTCAAAATCTTGAGAATTGATGAGAGAAGGCATGGAAATTCACTCATGGACCTATCAGCTCTTTGAGGAACTTGTGCACCATTCACCTACAACATTTTGAGAGAAAAGTATACAAATCATGGTTAGTCAAATATCAATCATCACACACAAGAAATAATCACTTCCACAAGGTGCCTGGTGATTGTGACACCCCAAATTAATTCAATTATTCAATTATTTAATAATTAGAAATTTAATTATTAATTTAATTAAAGGTTTAATTATTAATATTTTTGGATTAATGGATTTAATTATTTAATTAAATAATGGAAGTTGGGGGTGTGAAGTTGAATTGTAGGGTGTATGGAGTAAAAAGCTCTACTTAATCCTAATTAATTTATTTCTATTATTTGGCAAATAAAAAGGAATAAATAAAGGAATAAAAGGAAACAAGGAGAAGAGGAAATTAGGATTTGCATTCTACGTGAGATTGAAAAAGAGAAGAGAAAGAGGAGAAAAAGCCAAACGCCGAGAATTCGAAGATTCATCGCGAGGTAAGGGGGGATTGAATCTGATTATTATGCCTTATAGGTTTTGATGATCAATAGAACGAATTGATCCGTTAGGAATCTCGAATTATGATTCTAGGTTGTGCCCTACCGTTATAAACCGACGTAATAATTCAATTGAGAATGGTAATAATGATCAATGGTGTAGGATGATTGTAGAATAATTGGAAAACATAATTTTGATGTTAATTGGGTGTGAAAATACATAAGGATTATTGTTTATGATTGTACCATGGCTGTTGGTAATGAATGAATTAATTGGAGCGATTATCTGAAAACAAAGCGAGTTTTGATGAAAAAGTACAGCATGGGTCGACACAAGGAGTCTTGCATCGATGCAAGCAGTAGAAATCTAGGAAACCAGTAGCGTAGGTAATGCTTGTATCGACACAAAAAGGTTTGGGTCGACTCATGTGGTGGAGAAATTGGATTATGCATCGATACAAGGATGCTATGCATCGATTCATGGAAAGGAAACAGGGCCATGCATCGACACATACGATGCATGTGTCGACACATACTGAACAAATTTTAGAAAATGCAAAAATTTTAACTGTATGCATCGATGCATACGTTCTATGTGTCGACACATGCTGTTTATGCATTGATGCACAACCTTATGCATCGATGCATACTGTGTTGGGCTGAACATGAATTTTTCTGAAACGGTTTCGGTCATATCTTTTCAACTGTAACCCCGATTTAGGTATAGTTGGTATCGTTGAAAATCTTAGAACGAGTACTATCTAATAATAATAAATTCAAAACCAGTAATTGAGATCTGGAAGAATTAATATAGTTTCCGTAGTAAGAATACATTGTAATTTCGTGGTTATTCGTTGAGTATACTTGCTGTATGTTAATTCCATGTATTGAGATTAACGTTATGTTCATGATTTCCTTTGGCATGTGTTATTGTTGCTGTTATTGATCATGGATGGAATAATGCTGTATGTTCATATTATGTATTTGAATTGTTGCATGCTTCTGAAGTGCATGCATAAGCATTGTTGATGGTTCATTCCCATTGTGCGGAATTGAACTTGCAGGGCCAATAAACTTACCTAATGGACAGAGGTGGTGAGGCTAGATTCTTGACCTAGTGATGTATGGGCGAATCATTGAATTGACGCTGTTTTCCGAGGTGTAAGCGGAACAGGGTGTAGACATGGTTCACGTTTGGTACCACATGCATTTGAGTCTGCATTGCATATGTAATTATAGCATGTTAGGATGGTTTCCAGTGTTATGATTGCATTGATTTTTGCTATTTGCATAATGATCTGTGTGCTTGTATTTATGAATCGTATGCTAATGCTGCTAAAAAGGGTGGATTAACGAATTGGTTGTTTTATTGTTTTTGAGAAATGTATAATGCATTTTAATCTTGATGAAATCTCACCCTTACTTTAATGATTTTAGATTGAGGAGTATAGCTGCTCGAGAATTGGTGAGGACAACTTTTAGAGTTGTGTTACTGAGTTAGTCCGCGTGTCAGTGTCATGCTCTGGTAGTTGTAACACTGGGGAACGATTGATTGGAATTTTATGGATTTAAAACTGTTTGTTTTGGTTTATGTTATGGAATAGTTGTGATTTGAATTATTCCGGATTTTTATGTTATATTTCCGCTATTTAAACATAATCCTTGGTTTCGTTTTCTTTCATAAGTTCTTCAGTAAAAAGGCATGATTACTGTTTTTGGTTAATTAAATTAATTAAATTGTGACGCCCTTGTCGTTATGTTTAAAAACTCTGATTAATTATATAAATCGCGGGTAAATTAGAAGGGGTGTTACAGTGATCTCCCAAAGGGCAAGCCCTACAGATAAGAGAAGAGAACCAATTTGTGATCTTTGTGCAATGCAATTGTATGAAGTATGAGAGAATCTTAGGGGCAAAAATTAGGGTACAAAAACTGCCCTTATTTAAGTGTCTTCTATCCGGAGATAAGAAGGGAACCTTCGCCTCGATGGGATAGAAGATACTTAAATATAATATGAGCCCTATTTTTGGCCCTAAGATATTATTCATTTCTTAACGGTTATGTAATGTAATATGATGATTGTTATACCCAAAAATTTTCCCTCCTATTTCCCAACTCAATCCACATCTCCACACTCAAGAATTTCTCAAGGGTTGACCAGATGAACCCTCTCTTAAGCAATCAACCGACAACTAAGGTTTTGATTCTATCATGTCAAAGATGAGTTCTAATGCCTCAAGTGATCATCATACCTCCTCATATGTCTCAAGGTATCACCATGTCAAGTTTCAAGCCTCACAGCTCAAGTTTGCTCAGTCAATTGCTCAGATGGTTGAAAATCAGTTGTATTGGACAAAATGTCAACTATGATCAACATACCGTCAAACTTCAACATTTTTGGTCAACATCAAGATTTTGAAGTCACATTCAACATTTGATCAAGGGTTGATCATGATTAATCAAGAAAACTCAAGATTTGATCAAAAGTCAAAGTTTCGAAATTAGCGTTTTTGGACAAAAAGTCAACAGAACTTTGACCAGGCATAACTTTCATATACTTTATTAGAAATTTTCCACCAAAGCTCATTTTTAAGAGAATTCAATTCTCTACAACTTCATGTCTCACAAGATTTGGCCAAAAATGCTTCATTTAAGAGTTATGGATCAAGACATTATAGGTCCTTCTAAAAGTCAACAAAAAGTCATCTTCTTGCAAAGAAGTTTACATGAACATGGAAACTTCAATAAATATTAAAAAAACAAGAGTATTTATAGGACATCTTAAACTTTATAAAAAGTCTAAGAACACTTCAAAATGTTTAAAATTGAGCAAGATACAAGTTGTGCAAGTTTGGGAAATTTGAAGAAATGCATGAAGAGAAATACTTAGCAAAATCAAATATTTTCCAAATGGGCCTAAGTTTTTGTGATAAAAACTTGTTCTTGAGATTATCCATGACCTCCAAGACAAATTACACGCCACCTTGTCATTTGTTTTATTTATTTTTGAATTAAATCACCAAAATTCAAAATTAATTAAAATAAAATGCAAAATAAAGGAGCAAGTCGTAAGGGCTTATTTTCTGATTGTCTTGAGGTCCAAGGAATGTCATGCAAGCTGTAAAAAACGCATGGATATGTTTAATACAAGATTGAGCCAAATATGGAAGAATTTGATAAAATATTTCAATCAAATATTTTGCATTCAAGTTGATATATTTTCCACAAATGCTTGACCTAATCTCTTGCCCTATATATACATAGGACATTCAGACATCAAGGAGGACAGGTTTGGATGCCAGAACACTAGGGTTCTTGTTCAAAATTTTCAAGAGAAAGTTGCACCATTGAAACCCTATTTCCAGTTGTTCTCAAGCAATCCCAAGCACCAATTCTTGTTCTTGAGGTATTGTAGGGTAAATACATGTCGAGAGCTATGGCCAAAACATCCTGAAACGCATGCACCATGAACTCTGAATATCTCATACTTTTCAATTTCGTATTTTGCATTTTAATATGTTTTAATTCAAACTAACATCATTAATGTGTTCCTGAGGTTCCTTAGAGCAGGTTTGATCCATCATTTTCAAAGTTTAATGGCCAAATCGTGTTTCACCATTGTAAGGCCTTCAAGCTCATGAAGCTTCAGATCTAGGGTTACAGACAATTTCAAACCAAGCTAACCATAGCATTGAATCCGTAGCATCCTAATTAGATGATCTGGGCTTTTGGTTTTCGTTATTTGATAGATTTTGCAAGTTTTCAAATTTTCCCTCATCGGAGAAGACGACAGGATCACCGTCCATTGTTAGAACACAAAAATAACTGTTATACGTTGTGTTGTTGTCGCTGGTTGAAAATGGTATCAATTGAATCGTAAAATGTTGGAAAATTTGGTTTTTGGGTGAAAATACGCAGCATGAGTCGACCCATCAGATTATGTATCGATACAAGCTGCTATGAGTTTAAAATCCAGGGGCATGACAATATCTTGCATCAATACATAAGGGCCTTGTATCGATTCATGAGGAAATTTAGGAAGACTTGTATCGACGCATACGAGGTATCTATCGATACAAGTCAGTTTTGTATTGATACAAAGGAACATGTATACACTCATACTGTATTAAACCAGAAAATAGAAATTTGCATCGCATATGAGTTGACTCATACGCATATTGTATCGATACAAGCTGTGTATGTATCGATACATGGGGTTTTGTATCGATCCATACTGGGCTGAAAATGAAAGATAATTCCTGAAAATTGTTTTGGTCGTATCTTCGCGATCGTAACTCTGATTTTGATGCCGTTTGGACCGTTGGAAAGATGGAATCATGATTTAGCCTATAATAATGTTTTTAAATACTGTAGGTGAGAATTTGTATGAATTGGAGGTAGTTTCCATTTGTGAATTTGTTGTTGTTGTACGTTGTTATTGTTGAGGCTTAATGGCCAACGTTGACGGTTACGTTATGGATTACGTTATTGTTGTTGTTGTATGCCATTTAATTTCATCGTATACATACATTGCATATTATGTTGGCCTATGTTGGCAAAATAAGTTGAGCCGTTGGGGGAAATGTTGTTTATGTTGAAGGATTACGCCTTGATGCCTCGAAATTACTGGCAAGGGATTACGTTGGGAGTTTTACTCCGTTGGTACCACATGCATGTGCATTAGTTGAGTCGCATGTCATAATACTTAATGATGATATTGTTTTGATGATTGGATTATGTTGTTGTGAATGATTGTGTGTTGTTGTTGAATAGTTGTATGATGTTATGGAATAGTTGTGTGTTATTGTTGATTAGTCGCGTGATTAGAAAATGTGATATTATATGATTTCAGAATATATATTGTTTATACTAATCTCAATTATCTGGTTTGATATCTCACCCTTTACTTGTTTTCTCCGTTGCCTTTATATTGGTAACGTACAGGTGATCAGGAGGAGTAGTCATTACCAGTGTGGTTCCGGTTTAGTGTCATTTGATCTAATACGTAGCGCTCGGGGGAAATGCGCATTTGTTTCTATTTTGTTGTTTTTATGTTGAAACTGATGTTGTTGAATAATCATGAGATACTATGTTTTGCGTTGTAAGACTATTTAAATTCTTCTACTTGGTTAATGAATTGTTTACGTTGATAACTGTTGAGTAATGCTATGTATCTGTTGAAGAGAGAATGACATGTTTATACTGTGTTCATGTTGAATTGTGACATTTCGATTATGTTGATTATTAATGAATAATTTTTGGAAACTCTGATATTAAATTAAATAAATATGTGGGGTAGAATCAGGGTGTTACAATAGTGGTATCAGAGTAGGTCGATCCGTCCAGCCAGGCCGTTGTGTCGTTAACAATCAAGTATTGTTAATTGCTTTTATCTGACTATTGTTTATGTTGTAGTGCTTAGTTGAAATGGATGGAAGTAACGATGCTGTAATTGCTGCTGCTTTGGAAGCAATGGCTCATGTTATGGAGAACCAACCGAATGCGGACGAGAATGCTGGATCCCGAAGTTTGGCAACTTTCCAGAGGGAGAATCCGCTAGTGTTCAAGGGCAAGCATGATCCCGATGGTGCCTTGGAGTGGCTGAAGGTAATCGAGAGGATCTTCCGCGTGATGGATTGTTCTACAACGTAGAAGGTCCGATATGGAACTCATATGTTAGTAAGTGAAGCTGATGATTGGTGGTTAGAAACGCATCAGAGATTGGAAGCTGCAGGTGAAGAGGTCACTTGGGTTGTGTTCCGTAGGGAATTTCTGAGGAAGTATTATCATGAAGATGTTCGGGGTAAGAAGGAAATTGAATTCCTTGAGCTGAATCAGGGTAATATGTCTGTGACTGACTATGCTGCAAAGTTCATTGAGTTGGCTAAGTTTTATCCGCATTTTGATGGAGAAGGTGCTGAATTTTCCTAGTGCATCAAGTTCGAGAACGGGTTGCACTCGGAAATTAAGAAGGCTATTGGTTACCAGAAGATTCGTGTCTTTTCTGATTTGGTTGATAGTTGCAGAATCTTTGAGGAAGATAGAAATGCTCATCACAAAATTGTTAATGATAAGAGAGGTAAGAATCAACAAAACCATAGTAAGCCTTATGATGCGGGGAAGGGTAAACAAAGAGCTGCTCAGGGCCAGAGAACTAGTGGGGGAGATGCTCCTGCTAAAGTCGTATGTTTCAAGTGTGGGTAAGCTGGTCACAAGAGTTATGCTTGTAATGCTGATGCGAAGAGATGTTTCCGTTGTGGTAAGTTGGTACATACAATTTCCGACTGTCCACATAAGAGTATGGTATGTTTTAATTATGGTGAAGAGGGACACCTTAGTAGTAAGTGTCAGAAACCAAAGAAGGGACAAGCTAGTGGGAAGACATTTCCTTTGGCTGGGAATCCGTCAACTAGTGAAGACAGACTCGTTAGAGGTGCATGTTTCATTAATAGTATGCCTTTAATTAATATTATTGATACTGGTGCTACTCATTATTTTGTTGCTGCTGATTGTGTTAAGAGATTGGGTCTTATGTTATCCTCTATGAATGGAGAAATGGTCGTCAAAATTCCGGCTAAGGAATCAGTGACTACTTCTATTGCATGTTTGAATTGTCCTTTGTCAATCTTCGACAGAGACTTTTCTGTTGATTTGATT
The DNA here is from genome assembly GCA_021764765.1 of Vicia sativa. Classification (NCBI taxonomy): domain Eukaryota; kingdom Viridiplantae; phylum Streptophyta; class Magnoliopsida; order Fabales; family Fabaceae; genus Vicia; species Vicia sativa. Next base: position 55,951,530 of record CM038796.1, on the reverse strand, counting down.
TTTTTGCCGTAAAGCGGACTAGATGTGATTTTGGGTATGAACTGGTTAGAATGTAACTATATTCATATCAATTGTTATAACAAGTCTTTGAGGTTTTCTACCCCTGAAGAGTAAGGAGTTGGTTTGTTGACTGGTAAGCAGTTAAAGCGATTGATGCAAGACGAAGCACAAATGTTCTCGTTGATGGAGAAGTTGTCTATTGAGAATCAGGTTAGATTGGATGAGTTGCAGGTGGTGCGAGAATTTCTCGAAGTGTTTCCGGATGAAATTCCTGAAGTACCTCCTGAGAGAGATGTTGAATTTGCGATTGATCTTGTACCTGGTACCAGACCTAAAGAAGCAATTAGAAGAGTTTCTTGAGAAAAAGTTTGTAAGACCCAGTGTATCTCCGTGGGGAGCGCCTGTGTTGTTAGTAAAGAAGAAAGATGGGAGTATGAGACTGTGTGTTGATTATCGACAGTTGAATAAAGTGACGATTAAGAACAAATATCCGCCTCCAAGAATTGATGATTTGATGGATCAACTGGTGGGTGCTAGTGTGTTTTCTAAAATTGATTTGAGATCTGGATATCACTAGATTAGAATGAATGAAGATGATATTCAGAAAACCGCGTTCAGGACTCGGTATGGACACTACAAGTATTCGGTGATGCTTTTCGGTGTTACTAATGCACCGGGAGTATTCATGGAGTACATGAATCGTATTTTTCATACTTACTTGGATCGATTTGTGGTGGTATTCATTGATGACATTCTAATTTACTCTAAATTGAAAGAAGAACATGCAGAACACCTGAGAGTCGTATTGCAAGTTTTGAAAGAGAAGGAGTTGTATGCGAAGTTGTCCAAGTGTGAATTTTTGTTGAAAGAGGTTAGTTTTCTTGGCCATGGCATTTCTGGTAGTGGCGTTGCCGTGGATCCTTCTAAAGTTGATGCTGTGTTGCAATGGGAAACTCCAAAGTCGGTTACTGAGATTAAGAGCTTCTTAGGATTAGCCGGTTACTATAGACGGTTTATCGAAGGGTTTTCTAAGTTGGCACTTCCGTTGACTAAGTTGACTTGCAAAGGAAAATCCTTTGTGTGGGATGTTCGATGCGAAGAGAGTTTCAATGAGTTGAAAAAGAGGTTGACGTTGGCTCCAGTTTTGAATTTACCTAATCCAGAAGATTCTTTTGTTGTGTACTGTGATGCTTGTCTGATGGGGTTAGGTGGTGTGCTTATGCAGAATAGAAAAGTGGTTTCTTAAGCGTCTAGGAAATTGAGGACTCACGAAAAGAATTATCCTACGCATGATCTTGAATTGGCTGCAGTGGTATCTGTATTGAAAATTTGGAGGCATTATCTTTATGGTTCTAGATTTGAGGTGTTTAGTGATCATAAGAGTTTGAAGTACCTTTTTGATCAAAAAGAGTTGAATATGAGGAAGCGAAGGTGGTTAGAGTTGTTGAAGGATTATGATTTCAGTTTGAATTATCATCCTGGAAAAGCTAATGTTGTAGCCGATGCTTTGAGCTAAAAGATTTTGCATATGTCGGCCATGATGGTTAAGGAATTGGAGTTGATTGAGAAATTCCGAGATTTGAGTTTGGTTTGTGAAGTGACACCGCATAGTGTTATGTTAGGAACGTTAAAGATTAACAATGATTTTCTTGACAATATTAAAGAGGCTCAGAAGCGAGATGTGAAGTTGGTGGATTTGATGGTAGGAACTGATCGACCCGAGAATGATAATTTCAAGTTGGATGCGCAAGGTGTGTTGAGATTCTGAGATCATATTTGTATTCCTGATGATGAAGTGATTAAGAAAGTAATACTTGAAGAGAGTCATAGAAGCAATTTGAGTATTCATCCAGGAGCTAATAAAATGTATCAAGATTTGAAGGGTTTGTTTTGGTGGCCTGGCATGAAACGTGATGTGGCACAGTTTGTGTATGCTTGTTTGACTTGCCACAAGTCAAAGATTGAACATTAGAGACCTTCAAGGTTGATGCAACCATTAGAAGTTCCGGAATAGAAATGGGACAACATTTCAATGGACTTTGTGACGGTTTACCTAATACCTTGAGAGGACATGATTTGATTTGGGTGATTGTTGATAGGCTTACGAAGTCGGCACACTTTATACCTATTAACATTACTTATCCGATTACGAAGTTGGCTGAGATTTATGTTAGAGTGATTGTGAAGTTGCGTGGTGTTTCGGTGAGTATTGTGTCGGATAGAGATCAGAGGTTTACTTTTGATTTTTGGAAGAGTTTGCAGGAAGCGTTGGGATCTAAGTTGAGGTTGAGTTCGGCGTATCATCCACAAACGGATGGTCAGACCGAGAGAACTATTCAATCATTGGAGGACTTGTTGAGAGCTTGTGTTATTGAGCAAAGAGGCTCATGGGATACTTATCTTCCTTTGATTGAGTTCACTTAAAATAACAGTTACCATTCTAGTATTGGGATGGAACCTTTTGATGCATTGTATGGACAGAGGTGTAGGACTCCGTTATGTTGGCATGAATCTGGTGAGAGTGTGGTAGTTGGACTAGAAATCGTTAGAAAAACTACAAAGAAAGTGAAGTTTATTCGAGAGCAGATGAAGGCTTCCCAGAGTAGGCAGAAAAGTTACCATGATAAGAGAAGAAAAGATTTAGAATTTCAGGTTGCCAAGCATGTGTTTTTGAGAGTCACGTCTGTGATTGGTGTTGGACGAGCTCTGAAGTCTAATAAGCTCACTCCTCGTTTTATTGGTCCGTATCAGATATCGGATCGAGTTGGAAAAGTTGCTTACCATGTGGTGTTACTGCCAAATCTTGCTAATTTGCATGATGTGTTTCATGTATCGCAACTCCGCAAGTATGTTCCCGATCCGTCTCATGTGATTTAGATGGACGATGTGCAAGTGCGTGATAATCTCACAGTAGAGACGATGCCTGTGCGAATTGTGGATCGCGAGATGAAGATTCGTAGAGGTAAAGAGATTGCGTTGGTGAAAGTTGTTTGGTTAGGAGCTGCTGGTGAAAGCTTGACCTGGGAGTTGGAGAGGAAGATGCGAGACTCCTATCCCGAGTTGTTTGAAGTAGGTAAATTTCTCTTTTCGAGGACGAAAATATTCTAGTAGGGGAGAGTTGTAACGCCCGAATATTTAATTATTTTCTGTAATTAAATATTTAGCAATTTATTTGTGAATTATTGGTTGATATTGTTGTTGCAGAGAATTAAGTTGGTTGGTCGTAGAATAATACTAGGAACGATGTTATAACTATAAGGTTAGTGTTAGTGGGCCTAAGTTGTGGTGATAGTAGTAGCATTGTTGGGGGTACAAAATTTAAGCCCAAGGCTAATTATAAGGATTATTATTTAATTTAACATAAATATAAATTAGATTAATTTGGCTATCAGTAGGGAAAAAGGAAGAAAACAAGGGTTTTGGGAAAAAGGAACGAACGATACGTAGAGATTGCAGAGCAGAGAGAAAAGTTGGGACGCTCAAGAATTCCTAGAGAAACCTTCAATCCAAGGTAAGGGTGGGGTTCTTGCTCTATAATTGGGAATATGACGGGTGATAGGTAGTTTGGGATGTATGATTCGCTAGGTTGTGTCATGTCGATGTGGTTAACCGTAAAAAATCCCAAATTGAAATATATGATCGTTGTTATTCTGTGTATATTGTTGTTGTTGATTGAAAAGATTGTGCAATTATGCTGTTATACGCTGTGTTGTTGTTGATTGATTGAAAAAAACATAAAATTACTATTATATATTGTGTTGTTGTCGCTGGTTGAAAATGGTATCAATTGAATCGTAAAATGTTGGAAAATCTGGTTTTTGGGTGAAAATACACAGCACGAGTCGACCCATAAGATTATGTATCGATACAAGCTGCTATGAGTTTAAAAACTAGGTGCATGACAATAGCTTGCATCGATACATAAGGGCCTTGTATCGACTCATGAGGCAAATTGGGAAGACTTGTATCGACGCATACGAGGTATGTATCGATACAAGTCAGTTTTGTATTGATACAAAGGAGCATGTATCGACTCATACTGTATTAATTTGCATCACGTACGCAGCTCGTATCGATACAAGCTGTGTATGTATCAATACATGGGGTTTTGCATCGATCCATCCTGGGCTGAAAATGAAAGATAATTCTTGAAAATTGTTTTGGTCGTATCTTCGCGATCATAACTCTGATTTTGATGCCGTTTGGACCATTGGAAAGATGAAATCATGATTTAGCCTATAATAATATTATTAAATACTGTAGGGCAGAATTTGGATGAATTGGAGGTAGTTTCCGTTTGTGAATTCGTTGTTGTTGTACGTTGCTGTTGTTGAGGCTTGATGGCCAACGTTGATGGTTACGTTGTGGATTACGTTTTTGTTGTTGTTGTTGTTGTATGCCATTTAATATCATCGCATACATACATTGCATATTATGTTGGCCTATGTTGGCAAAATACGTTGACCCGTTGGGGGCAAGGTTGTTTACGTTGAAGGCTTACGCCGTTGGGAGTTTTACTCCGTTGGTACCACATGCATGTGCATTAGTTGAGTCGCATGTCATAATACTTAATGATGATACTGTTTTGATGATTGGATTAAGTTTTTGTGAATGATTGTGTGTTGTTGTGGAATAGTTGTATGATGTTATGGAATAGTTGTGTGTTATATTTGATTAGTCGTGTGATTACAAATGGTGATATTATATGATTTCGGACTATATATTCTTTATATTCTTTGCCATAATCTCAATTATATGGTTTGATATCTCACCCTTTACTTGTTTTCGCCGTTGCCTTTATATTGGTAACGTGTAGGTGACCAGGAGGAGTAGTCGTTAACGGTGTTGTTTCGGTTTAGTGTCATTTTATCTGATACGTAGCACTCGGGGGAAATGCGCATTTATTTTTATTTTATTGTTTTTATGTTGAAACTGATGTTGTTGAATAATCATGAGATGCTATGTTTTGCATTGTAAGACTATTTGAATTCCGCTTCTTGGTTAATGAATTGTTTACGTTGATAACTGTTGAGTAATGCTATGTATCTGTCGAAGAGAGAATGGCATGTTTATATTGTATTCACGTTGAATTTTGACATTCCAATTATGTTGATTATTAATGAATAATTTTTGGAAACTATGATATTAAATTAAATAAATACGTGGGGTAGAATCGGGGTGTTACAACTTGGGTCAAGGGTTTTACAGGCATGCGTGGTGCCATTCTTTCACCTGATTGGCTCACACGATACAAACCGGGGCCCATGCTTGACTTGTTTTGAAATTCAAAATGAAACGCGTATGATACATATAATCCAATGTTGTATCTGTTTGACAACAAAAATGTGCAGCTCAGATGTTGAAGGCGTTTGTGTGTTAACTCTTCGGTCCTGGGTTTGAGCCTCCCAGGGACACATTATTCCAATCTTTTCTGATTTTTCTCCTTTTTCTCAATTTTCTAACCCTATTTTTATTAATTATTAATTAATAAATTAATTTAATAATTAGTTAGTAATTAGGTTAAATAATTAGAGATTAGGATTCAATTTCACAATTAACCTTTTATTTCTATTTTAATTAATTTGATGAGTTTAATTTAGGTTAAATATTATTTAATTTAAATTAAATTTGTTTTATTAATTAAAATCAATTAGACTTAGGATTTTCCGATTCACCCGATTGTTCACATAGCAATTAGGTTAGCCTAATATAAACCTTTTTCTACTAACTTCAAATCTTTTTACTAACATCAAAAACATTTATTTACTTTATTTCGCATTTACATTCCAGAAATCGATGTATAGGTCGCAAGGTTATTTCTGTAATAGCGTAGATTTACTTTTCTTGCAATTTACTTTTCGCACCTATATTATGTAACTTCCCCAAAGCCATGTAATAGCATAGGACATTTACTTTCCGCACTTTTACATTCTGCACTTTACTTTTCTGTACATATTAATTGCTAGGGTTTGTATGGAAAGATAAAATCAGTCTTAGATCACCCTAATTCAAGATTAATATATCTGAATTCAACACACTCTTTCACACTTTCACCCCCTCAGGGTATCCTCTCTTGTTGCCTTTCGAATACAATGATCATGTCCCTCGAACGTAGGGGTACCATTAGAAAAGAAGCTTACATATAACATCATCATAGTCCCTTCGATACAAAGATCATAGTCCCTTGATAACCCTTTATGTTGCCTACGAATATATGATCTCGTCCCTTGGTTGTTGCCTACGAATAAGTGATGATCGTCCCTACGAATTTGCTAAGGTATCCTTACATGTTGCCTTCAATGACCATACGATGAACCTACGATTGTCCCTTCACATCCAACGGATAAAGTTACCTACCAACTAATGGTATGGATAGCCTTATCCTAAAGGAGAATGAAAAATAACAAGAAACGACCATTCTGAGTAGGTAAATAAGACTCTATTGCTTTCTCTAATCAAAATACTTGTCACACCTCACACTTATTTTCAAACTATCTTTCAAAAATACATTGTATACATTGCAGCAAGAATCATTACAAAGTTAAACATTTTCCAAGCAAGTATTTCCAAACACTTCGTATACATTCCAACGAGAATCATTACGAAGTCAAAGTGAAATATCTTTCAAATACTTTTCAAAAAATACTTTTCAAACCACACAAACCCAGAAAGCAAATTTTTAAAAAGTGGGCTAAAGCAATTAAGAGCCCGTAGATAACTACAGATGGAAAGGGTGCTAATACCTTCCCTTTTCATATCTGCCTCCCGTACTCAGAATCTAACGAAGGTCTTTTCCTGTTCTTTTCACCTTTCCTTTATTGGATAAAAGAAAAGTCGGTGGCGACTCTTGCTATCCGCAACATTTGCGATAAAATGCAAAACAAATAAGTCAGTTTTCCCACCGTGTTACAGAACTGGTGACTCTGCTGGGGAAAACATCCAAAGAGAGGTTACCTTAGGTTTTTAGAGTGGTATTATCATCTAGAGAATACCCACATTCATACCTAGAATGATTTGGAAGATGCTTTCTACAAACAGTACCAGTACAATGCTGAATTGGCACCAACCCGTATGCAGGCGTAGAACATGTCTAAGGGCCATGACGAGAAGTTCAAGGAGTATGCTAAGAAATGGAGAGATCTAGAAGGCAAAGTCCAGCCACCCTTGTCTAATAGGGAATTGGTTGATATGTTCATGGGAATACTAACATTCCCATTCTTCAATCATCTGATTATAAACTCTTCAGCCGGAGTCACCGAACTGATATTGACAGGCGAACATATTGAAGTTGGAATCAAGAGTGGAAAGATTCAAGTCGAATATTCTTCAAATGTTGTGAAGAGATATTTTGGTGGGAAGAAAGAAGCCAATGCTATATATGGTCAGAAGAGCCATAATAAAACTGATTGCCATCATCTCTGGGGGCAGTCCTGATCTCCAATTCCACACCAGTGCAACCTCAACAAAACAACACACATAGGCAGAACGCGCCAAGAAGACACTTTACAAAGATCAATATGTTGAAAGCAGAGTTGATTACTTTGAGAGATCCTCCTTATCATGTCAACCCTACCTCTCTGAAGTACAATCCTAATGCAAGGTGTGCATACCACTCTAACAGCCCAGGGCACGACACCAACAATTGTTAGGCCCTGAAGAACAAGATTCAAGACATGATTGAAGCTCGAGAAATTGAATTCAACCCTCTTGTCGAAACTCCTAATGTGATCAACGTACCTATGCCCGATCATGGCAAGAGTATCAACGCCATTGACAACGACTCATATAACTTTGCTATAGAAGAATTGCCTACTCCCTTGATGACTGTCAAGAAGGATTTGTTGCAAGCCGGTTTATTTCCAGGATATGCACATCTGAATCAAATGTATGTGCTTGGTTGAAGAGACGTGTCCAACACATGATGGACAACCGAGAAGTGCTATTCCTAAAAGCTCCGTCTGTAAATAGTTTGTGCGAAGATGTTTCTAAAAGTCTGAAGATCGAAGACATAAGAAAAGGCGTACCAGAAGTCTGGGATACCTTGGGGAAACCAAGTGGGAAGTTTGATTTCATGGTGAAGTATACCGCTCTTGAAATCTACAAGATTTCAATTGAATACATCAAGGAAACCAGATAGGGAGATGATTATCCCGAAGAATATGCTGATGTGAACACAATAAGGATCACCTCTGCTGATCCTGCACCCAGAGTGGCACCTCTCACTATGACATCACCTAAATCAGTTCCATATTCCTCTGACAAAGCTATACTTTGGAATTATGAATTTGAAGCCTACTATAATGGCGTCAAGAAAGAGCCATTAACCATTAAAGACAATACAATTGAAGCTACAAATCCTGACATTGACAATATCACCAGATCAAGCAAAGTAACCAGAACCAGAAGAGTGTTTTCTCCAAATATCTCTCCCTCGAAGGATACTACTACACCAATTCTCATTCCTGATATTGAACCAACTCCCGAGGCTCGAGGGAAAGAGAAAGTGACTTAACCTACTCAGACGACGATACCAAAAGAAGTTGCTGAAGATACCTCCAAGCGAGAAATGGAGGAAATTCTAAAGATCATTAAAAACAGCGACTACAATATTGTGGAGCAGTTGAGACAAACCCCATCCAAGATTTCCATGCTAGCTCTATTATTATGCTCTGAGGCTCATGCTAAAGCCTTGGTGAATGTTATACCCTAAAATTTGCCCTCTTACTTCTCAAGGCAATTCACATCTCAATCCTCAAGGGTTTCACAAGGGTTGACCAGATAAACCCTCTCCTAAGCAATCAATCCAAGCTAGGGTTTTTGCTATTCTCAAGTCAAGATGGACTTCCAATAATTCAAGTGATCATAATACCTCATCCTATGTTCCAAGGGATCACTATGTCAAGTTCCAAGCCTCCCAAGTCAAAATTGCCCATCCAGTGGCTCAGATAGTTGAAAATCAGCTGTATTGGACAAAAAGTCAACTATGGTTAACATATAGTCAAACTTCATAATTTTTGGTCAACATCAATATTTTGAAGTCATGTTCATCATTTTATCAAGAGCTGATCATGATTCATCAAGAAAAGTCAAGATCTGATCAAAAGTCAAAGTTTCCAAATTAGGGCTTCTATAGACAAAAGTCAACAGAACTTTGATCAAGCATAACTTTCACATGCTTCATCAAAAATTTCTCCACCAAAGCTCATTTTGAATATAATCCAATTCTCTACAACTTCATGTCTCACAAGCTTGGGCAGAAAATGCTTCATTTGAAAGATATGGATCAAGACATTATAGGTCCTTCTAGAAAAGTCAACAAAAGTCATCTTTTTGAAAAGAAGTGTCCATGGGCATGGAAACTCCAATGAAGATGAAACCAAAAAAGATGTTTAGAAGACATCTTGAGCTTTCTAAAAAGTCCAAGAACACCAAAAAATGTTGAAAATTGAGCAAGATACAAATTGTGCAAGTTGAGCATTCTTGAGGAGGTGCATGAAGAAAAATACCTAGCAAAAGCCATATTTTTTCAAATGGGCATAAGATTTTATGATTTAAACTTGATCATAAGATTATCCATGACCACTATGCTGCATGCCACACCTCTCACTCACTCATTTATTTATTTATTTTTTGAATTTAATAGCTTAAATTCAAATTTAATTAAATAAAATGCAAAAATAAAAGATAAGGAAAGTTGGGCTAGATATTTGCATGGCTTGGGGTCCAATATAGCTCATTACAAGCTGTCAATTTTGTGCAAGAAGATTGAGGAAGAGATTGATCAAGATTGGAAATATTTTGTGCAAATTTTCAAATCAAATATTCTCCATTTAAGGAGAATATTTTCTCTTAATGCCTTGACCTAATTCCACTCTCCTATATATACCTAGCACTCTTACAAGACAAAGGGACCCTTTAGACACCTCTTACACGAGCAGCCAACCTCTTGCAAAACCCTAAAAATTCTTAAAATTTTCTCAAAGTTGGCCAAATCGTATTCCTTCTAGGTTTCAAGTTGATTCTTGTTCCCGAGGTGTAGTAGGGTAAGAATGGATCATTATCCATGGCCAAAACATGCTGAATCGTGCCATTCACAAGCATCCATATTCATATTTCCTTGAAATCGTATTTTGCATTTTATTCTGTTTTCTTGATATTTAACCATGCTAATATGTTCATGAAGTTTGTTAGAAGAGGTTTGATCCATCCTCCACAAGTTTTGACGTATAAATCACTAGATGCCATTATTAGGGCATGAACTTAGTGAAGATTTGGTTTCCACGATACAAGCTGTTTTAGGACAAACAAACCTTACCATCATGATCGTAGGGTCCTATATAGTCAATCTGGGCTTTTACTTTTCATAAATTGATGCATTTTACAGGTTTTTGATGATTGATGCCAACCAAAGAAGATGACCGGAGCACCGTTCTGGTACTTCTGACTCAGAGGCCAATAACCCTTACCTATTTATGGATTCAGAAGGATGAATGGATGTATCACCGCCCCAGCGGTTCCCCTTGCGCGCACTATGTCATTCTCCCTATCAGGTCGTGGGTTCAAACCCCACCTTTTGCTATTTTATTTTCATTATTTGCCTTGCGAGCTTCGGATCTCAAAGTCACGCCTAGAAGCTCCGACACGGATCCTTTCGGCGCGGAGTGCCAACTTTTGGGCATTCCCGACACCGAGCTCCGACGGGCCTCAACATCGAAGTGCCAACCACGAGTCTCCCAGTGAGAATCCTCCGGATGCTCCGACACGGATGCCCCAGATGAGAAGTCCCAAGCTCCGACACGGGCGCTGAATCGAGTCTCTAGAAGCTCCAACTTCTGGACCCGTTCTAGCCCTAGAACCCCCAGAAGCTCCAGCTTTTGGGCGCCTCCAGCATCGAACCCCGGCTCCAACTGGTGCCTCCAACTTGCTCCAACTCTCTTTTGTTTTGTTTTATGTTTTTTTTCTTCATATTTTGCTTATTTTCTTTTTTAATAATTAATTAATTTAATTAGTAGTTAGGTTAATTAATTTAGGATTAATTAGATAATTTTCACTAATATTTTCTTTTATCTAATTTAATTAATTAATTTAGGTTAGTATTCACTAATGTTTTAATTAATTAATTAAAATCAATTAGAACTAGGTTATTTTCATATTTTCAAAAATACTAAAAGTATTAGGATTAGTTTTCTTTTCTGCTATTTATTTCCTTGCATTTAAATTCTAGAAAGGATGTATAGGTTGCAAGCTTTTTATCATGTAATAGCATAGGATTTTACTTTCCGCAATTAACTTTCCGTACCTACTATTATGTATCTGCCCCAAAGCCATGTAATAGCGTAGGATCCTTTATATTTCCGCAATTTACTTTCTGCACTTATAAAACTGCTAGTAATTAGGTGTGTATGGCAAGATAAAATCAACATAGATCACTAATCGCAAGATAAATATCTGAAAACAATACACTCTTCTAGGTTATTCTCTCTCGTTGCCTTATAAATGGTCAAGTCCCTCGAACGTGGGGGTATCTTAGCACGGTTGCCTACGAAATATCATCACAGTCCATTCGACTTAAAAGATCATAGTCCCTTAATGTTGCCTAACGAATACATGATCTAGTCCCTCGATTGTTGCCTACGAAAAGTGATGATCGTCCCTACGAATGTGCTAGGATACTCCTACAAGTTGCCTTCTATGACCATCTGATGTCCCTTCGAATGTCCCTTTACATCCAACAAATAAGGTTACCTACCAAACAATGGTATGGATACTCTTATTCTAAAGGAAAGCAAAATAACACGGAAACGGCCGTTCTGAGAGGTTAATAAGTCTCTTTTGCTTGCTCAATTAAAAACATTCTTTTTACACGTCACACTTTTCTCAAAAAACTTTTCCAAACACTTTGTATATATTCCAGCGTGAATCATTATGCAGTCAAAGTGAAATGCCTTTTCAAAACATTTTCAAACACAGAAAGCAATTTTTCAAAAGTGAGCTAAAGCAATTAAGAGCCCGTAGATAACTACGGATGGAAAGGGTGCTTACACATTCCCTTTTCATAACCAACTTCCATACTCAAAATATAACGAAGGTCTTTTCCTGTTCTTTTCGCCTTCCCTTAATTGGATAAAAGAAAAGTCGGTGGCGACTCTTGCTATCCGCAACATTTGCGATCAAACGCAAAACAAACAAGTCAGTTCTCCCACCGTGTTACAGTGAAGTTTCAGAAGAATGCTCATATACCGCAAGACACACCAATTCGAAAGTTGTATTGCTAGCCTGACCGTAGACAATGGTTTGGTATTTTTTGATGCTGACTTAACTCCTGCCAAAAGAAAACACAACAAAGCCTTGCACATTTATATAGGGTGTAAGGGCATTACTTTGTCTCACGTATTGGTGGATAATGGATCAGCTCTAAATGTCCTGCCAAAGAGTGCTCTCGAACGACTTGATGCTAAAGAAGTGGTCATGAATCCCAGTGACATTATCGTAAGAGCTTTTGATGGTTCGAAGAGAATAGTACTTGGAGAGCTCAACCTGCCGATCAAAGTGGATTCCCAGACTTTTGACTCTACTTTCTTTGTAATGAACATTCATCCAACTTATTCTTGCCTGCTTGGATGCCCTTTGATACATGGGGAAGACGTTGTTACCTTTACCCTCCATCAGAAGTTGAAGTACCCAGTGAAGGGGAAGATTGCTACAGTATGCGAAGAAGAAGAATACATGGTAAGCCATATGTAGTCATTTTGATACATCGAAATGGTAGGTGAATTTGTCGAAACTCCATGTCAAGCTTTCGAAGTAGTTCCATGAGTCATGCCTGCCGACTCTCATGTAGATTCTAAAGTTACTAGAGACCCACCGAAGATGGCCTCACTAAAAGATGCCAGAGCTATAGTTGAAAAAGGAGGTTGTACTGTTTGGGGTCAGCTACCTGACTTTCCATTCAAATCTGACAAGACTGGTTCAGAGTTCACCTCCAAAGGTCATAATATGATACACATGAGCGTGCGGTGGACCTCCATTCTGCATCAACAAGAATGGATTTCATGCTATAGAATACGATGATGGTGACTTCGACATCAACAATTGGATCTTCCCAACTCTTGGCGATGGACTCAACAATTGGACGGCTAAGGATGTTATGCCAATCTTCTTTAGACAGGAGTAATTGTTTTTCTGTTTTATGCTTTTTGCTTTTACGCTTCGAACAATAAACTTTAAGCCTAGTGCCTTGTGTCATACCCCAAAATTTTCCCTCCATCTTCTCAAGATATTTCATACATCCATACTCAAGGATTCCTCAAGGGTTGATCAGACAAACCCTCTCCTAGACAATCAACCCAAACTAGGGTTTGGTATTTCTCAGATCAAAATGGATTTCCAACATCTCCAATGGTCTTCATGCCTCCTCATATGCTTCAAAGATTCTCCATGTCAAGTTTCAAGCCTCAGAAGTCAAGTTTCCTCAGACAATTGCTCAGATGGTTGAAAATCAATTGTATTGGACAAAAAGTCAACTGTGGTCAACATACAGTCAAACTTCATGATTTTTGGTCAACATCCTCAGTTTGAAGTTACATTCATCATTTGATCAAGGGTTGATCATGATTCATCAAGAAAACTCAAGATTTGCTCAAAAGCCAAACTTTCTAAATTAGGGTTTCTTAGTGAAAAGTCAACCAAACTTTGACTGAGCATAACTTCTTCATACTTTCTCGAAATTTTCCACCACCTCTTTTTTTGAAGGAAATTCAATTCTCTACAACTTCATGTCTCACAAGAATGTTCAAAAAATGCTTCATTTGGAAGGTATGGATCAAAACATTACAGGTCCTTTTCAAAGTCAACAAAAAGTCAACTTTTTGTTTTGAAGATATATTGAGCATGGAAACTCCAATTGAGATGAAACCAAAGATGTTGGTTAGAGGACTATTAGAGTTTTCCAAAAAGTCCAAGAACACTAAAAAATGTGGAAAATTAAGCAAGATACACCATTCACAAGTTGGGCATTTTTGAACAATTGCACAAAAGGAGATATTGGTCAAAATGCAATTTTTTCCAAATGGGCCTATAATTTTATGATCCAAACTTGATCATGATATTATTTGTGACTCATTGATGCTTGGCCATGACAATTTTCTATTTTATTGATTTATTTTTGAATTTAAAACCATTTAATTCAAAATTAAATTATATAGAATATGAAAATAAGATATTTTTTCAAAAGGAGTGAATTTCTATCAAACTTGAGGTCCAAGATAGCCCATGGAACATGCCAAATTCGTGCTAGCTCTCACATTAAAGAGAAAATCAAATTTTTTCCAAAATTTGATTTTATTTGAAAAATATTTATGGCACATTCATGATCCAATCTTTTTTCCTTCTTTTTGCCCTCTCAATTCACTCTATAAATAGCCAGCAAGTTGCCAAGCAAAAGGGACGGAACCCTAGCCCCATACACAACCCTTATTTTGCCAAATTTTTTCTCAAAGTTGTGAAAATCGAAATTCATTCTCCAGCCACTTTCAAGCTCTCAACCATTCCATTGTGTTCAGGGGGTAAGATTGAGTAAGTATACATCATTGCCAATGATCAAAGCAGCCTGAATCGATGCATACATGTTCATACATATTCAAATATTTCTTGAATTTGCATTTTATTTATCTGCGTGTTTTAATCGATTCTAATGGTTTTAATGTGTTCATGAGGTTCATTATACATGATCTGGGCAATCGTTAGCAAGCTTGAACATCAAAATCGTGTGATGCCATACTTAGGGTTTTTAGAACTGTTAGCTTCGAATCTCTAATTGCGGGACGATTCAAAAGCTGAGGCCACCATTGGATTATGAGACCACGATTTAGGGGGTAGCCTAATCGACCTTGATTTCGTGTATTTTGCAGGTTTGAAGAATTGAGTCGCCGGAGAAGACGACCAGAGCTAGGGCTCCGGCGTCGTTGACATGGGTTGACCGACGAGAGGATTGCGTGGCGCGATGGGTCTCTCTGATTCATCCATTCATAAGTCATGGGGCCCGCGCGCTGACTGTGTTTGATTTTCAAAATATCCCTGACGCGTGTACATTCAAATTGATTTGATTTTGGTTTTCCAAACACCAAGAGCATCATGGCGCAGTGGTTAAGGCATTGGCTGTAGAAGATTCCCTAAGAGGTCATGAGTTCAACCCCTGCCAGGACCGGTTTTCCTTTTCTTTTTGCAAACTTAACTATTCTTCTATTTTTTCATATTTTCTATTTTCTTTAATATTTTCCTCTATTTTAATTTAACTTTAAATAATTTTTATCATGCATTAAAAAACACCAAAAATATTTTTCTTTTTGCATTATTTTCAGAAAATGTTTATTTAATTTATAAAATTAAAAATATTATTTTTGCATGCATATTTAATTTAATTTCAATTTTATCATTTAAATCACTTTTAATTGATTTTTAATTATTAAATTAACTCCAAAAAATCCCAAAAAATTATTTTAGGATATTAATGTTATTTCCAGCATGAAAACATTTTTCTCATTCAAAAATTATTATTTTTACTAACATTTTCCTCTTATTCGATTTTCTCGTATTTCCCGATTTTTCATCTGTTTACAGGTTATCTCGTTTCGGACAATTTTTATCATTTTCTTTTCATATTATGTAATTTCCTATGGGATGTAATAGTTTAATTAGGACTTTTATTTTCCGCACTTTTCAATTATGTGTCTGCCCCAAAGCCATATAATAGCGTAGGATTTATTTTTCCGCATTTTACTTTCCGCAATTTAATTTCCGCACCCTATAAACTGTTAGTAATTAGGCGTGTATGGTAAGATTAAAATCAACATAGCTCACTCTAATTTTCAAGATAACATGTATCTGAATCAACACACTCTTTCACACATACACCCCTTAGGGTAATTCTCTCTCGTTGCCTTACGATTACAAATGGTCAAGTCCCTCGAACGTAGAGGTATTCTAGCACCGTTGCCTACAAACAAATCATCATAGTCCCTTCGATACTAAGATCATACGGCCCAAGATGTTGCCTCCGAATACATGATCTTGACCCTCGATTGTCGCCTACGAAAAATGATGATAGTCCCTTCGACTGTGCTAGGATACTTCCTACAAGTTGCCTTCTATGACCATACGATGTCCCTTCGAATGTCCCGTTTACATCCAATGAATAAGGTTACCTACCAACTAATGGTATGGATAGCACTATTCTAAAGGAACGTAAAATAACACGAAAACGACCAATTCTGAGTAGGTAATAAGACTTTTAGTTGCTTGCTCTATCAAAAATACTTTTCACACCTCACACTTTTGTCAAAGTTCAAACTCTTTTCAAAAACGAAACATTTCCAAACACTTTGTATACATTCCTACATGAATCATTACAAAGTCGAAGCGAAATGCCTTTTCAAAACATTTTTGTCAAACACAGAAGCACATTTTAAAGTGATCTAAGAGCAACTAAGAGCCGTAGATAACTACGGATGAAAAGGGTGCTAATACCTCGAATCTAACGAAGGTCTTTTTACTTTTTACCTTCCCTTAATTGGATAAAAGAAAATTCGGTGGCGACTCTTGCTATCCGCACATTTGCGATACAAAAACCTACAAAGTCAGTTCACCGTGTTACACCTTGCCCCGGGCACCACGGCTCGTTTGAGAGGGTTACTGAAGCAACTCGTCTTTTAAAAATCATTTTTTATTTTTTTCAAAAAAAACAGTGAAATCGCCACCTAATTTTATTTGTTCTAAAAGAAGAACGGGAAAATATAGATAAAACCCGCGAATAAAAAGGATAAGACGGTCTACGAAATTAAGAGATATAGGTTCGGGAGTTGGTTATGCAAGGGGAAGGTATTAGCACCCCTTACATCCATCGTACTCGATGGTACCCATTTAGTTTAAAATGTGGTTGTGTGTTAGTGTGAAATTTTACGATCTTCTAAGTTTGAAATGAGAAAGAAAGGGAGAAGAAATGTTTTTACTATTTTTGCTCGCTTTTGGTCGTAAGACTTAGTGCCTACGTACTCCCTCGTGCAATGGGAAAGTCAGAGCGCCGTAGTTTGGCTAGAAAATGTTTGTTTGTTGATTGATTTTAAATGAAAAGACAAGTCGTCATTTATAAAGGAGAAGACTCGTCTAACGTCCACAAGGTGTTATAAAGAATAAAGGACTATGCACCAACATGAGGGAGGGTTTGAGAACACCTCTAGTACACAAGTGGAGAAGTCGAAAACCTTGGGAATAGAGGAAGAAGCATCTCAATTATAAATGAATCATGTCTAATCTTAAAAAAGGGTTTAAAGGTAAAAGGTGCTTAGAGAGCACAAAAGATATTGAATGTGTTGGAATTGATTTTAAATTATGGATGACAAATACCAAAACGTTAGGCTATACTCTAACGATTCGAATACTCGAAATTGGTGAGTGAGCTCAACCAATCATCTTTCATCCAAAATCTTTATTATGAAAAGGGTGAGATGAAGCAAAGTTCACATTTATTAAGTGTATGGAATAAAAGTATTTAAGTCATTAGGCTATCATCTAACGGCCTAAATACTTTAAATTTAATTAAATCGTCGGGCTATCATCCAACAATTTAATTAAATGCCATAACACTATATTTTTGTTTTGGAACATGGATAGAAGTTTTTAGTTTATTAGGCTATCATCTAACAAACTAGAAACTTCGATTCGTTTAAATCGTTAGGCTAATATCTAACAATTAAAACAAATCTCATCCAAGTATTTTTATAAAAAAAACATTTTGAAAACAACTCGACGTTGGATCGAGGTTTGAGAAGAAGACTCGACGTTGGATCGAGTTTTTATTGAAAGTGTTTTAAATGCTTGGTGATGGAGAAAGAATCAGGTTATGATCAATGTGCAGGAGATGGAGGAGAAACGAATAATTGTAAATAGCAAATAAAGTCGACAAAGCCCATACAAGGTGGCCAACCTAAGTATAAAACAATTAAATTACATGTGTACTAGCAAAGTGGACTAGTCTACTATAACGACTAATTGGAACAATTAATCGAAATAGGCTCACTTTAAGAAGGCCCAGGATCAAGCGTACATGTGTGCATGTGTGGTCACCGTGACGCTTCTTAGCTTTGTCGACTTACAGGTTTAAAATGATTCACAGTTATTAGTTTAAAAAATGATTTTTTGGTTTAAGTGATGATTAAATTAAAATAAAATAAATGTGCACTAGATAATTATTACAAGAATTGTTTTTGGGAGAGGGATACATGAATTATAAATGGGAATTAAACGGTAAAATAAAATGGAAAGCGGTAAATTAATTACAACGCAACAAGGGGATTGGGATACATTTTTTCCGAATGGGGATAAATTGAAATTAAAGAGGAAACGGTAAATTTAAAAGTATACAAACAGAAATTAAATACGGTGAAACTTAAATATTGATTATTGCATTTTATTTTATTAATTAGAATAGATTATATGAACTAAATCTAAGAAATCGGTATACGAAGAAGATTACGGTAATGTAATTCGAACTTATATATGAATGAATAGGTAAAGTATAATAATAAATGTAATATTTATATAGTATTTATTTACAATACTAAATATAAGAAATAAAAATAGTATGTATAAATATATTTACAGTATAAAATATAAAATAAAATAAAAATGCAAGTATATTGTAGGTACATTATTAAATAAAAAATACTAATATGAATATTAAGATGCTAATGATAAAAGTGTAGGTATGCTAAAAGAAATTGAATGTTCCGATCAATCCTCGGATGTCTACACAAATAGCAAACATATTAGTAGCATGAGTGTGAGATGAAATAGAAATAAAATGAAATTGCAATAACAATTAGAATACGATTAGTAATTACAAGCTATAGAATCGAAAATGAAACTAGTATAAAATGTATATGAACGGAAGGACTAAAACAATTAAATATGCGAGTAATTTGATTCACAAAGGAACCAAAACCAAAGAAACATACACTATTATTCAATTTAAAATCGAAACAAACTAAAAATTAAACCGAACAAATCCGGGCAGCAACTATGTTGTCGGTTATTTAAGAAAAGCATGCTGTCCCATGAGCTTCTCGGTTAAATTCACACGCAAAAAAATGCGGTATCATTGTCAAACCATCAAAGCTAAATTTGGATGTCAACCGACTACAAACTTCAACCAAAAATTAAAATGATAATAACACAAAATATGGTGTTCTAACATGTTTCTCGGTTAGATTTTCACGCGAGTAACGCGGTATAATCATTAAACCGTCATTGAAACAAAACAAATAAATGCCAAATGGTTTCTTGGTCACATCTTACGCGAATAAACGCGACATAGATATTTGAACCATCACCGAAACTAAACGAATTAACGCCAACTAACATGTTAACACATACATGAACTCATATTATTCAAAATTTATCACAAACATAAAAAAAATTATTACCAACTCGAAAATTTAAACATAAATAGAACCAATTCAAGGATCAAATTCTCACACAAAGTATCCCTAAGTAAACAAAATTCTAATGAAAATCTAACAACAAACAAGCTGCTTTCTTTTCAAAATTTATCAACATGCTTTTGCAGCCTAACAAACTAATGCAATCAGAAGTAAAACAGAATCAAACTAATAGAAGTTAGCAGGACTTCGGCTTACAAATTCAATGCAATACTGACTTTCAAACAGATTCAATCAGTCGAAACTTGCCAATTTATCACAGAATCATATACAAATTGTTCACAGCATCACAAACCAGAATCATCGCAAGCTCGAGGTTAAACCAGAATCATATACAAAGTGTTCCCAGCATCACAAACATTTAACTTGAATAACCACAGACTCAGCAAGATGAATCAAAAGTTACCTGAAACTTGTCGAAACTGTCGAAGCAATCGGAAACAGCGGTGTGGCAGGTTCTTGACGAATGTTGAGCAGCGACAGAGAGATTATGTTGAAAACAAATCGGAGGCGATGAAGAGGCTGCTTCTGGAGAAAGAGTAAGGAGGTTGCCGTGAGCATAGTGAAGGGAAGGAATAGGGGTGAACAGAGGCTGTGCCGGCGAGATGAAGGGTGTGAGAAGGCAGTGAGGATGAGAGGTACAGGGCAGCGGTTGAAGGAGGTTGTAACGAGAGCGAGACAATGGGAGCTTTGGTGAGTTAGCTCACGGCAGAGGGAAGTTGCGATAGAGGGAGGAAACGGTCTGGGCTGATACAACCGAGGCGAGGGTTTGATTCGGCGAAGGAGAAGAGGAAACAGAGGGGGTGATTTACGGTGGGATTGTGGTGTTTGGGATAGGGAACGAAGGGTGTCAAAGGAAAAAGGGAGTGAACGGTGAAGGTTTGGTTAACGGTGGCTGTTACGGCGATGGAAAAGAAAGTTGTGTTGTTTGGGAAACAGAGCTGTGAGAAAGACAGAAGGAGCTGCGATTTATGAGGTTATGAGTGGGACAGTGGGTTCTTGAACGGAGGGGATGTTACGGCAAGGGAGTGTTGTAGTGAGATGGAAACGGCAGCGAGACGGCGTGAGAGGAAAATGGAGGAATAATGGTGATGACAACAATGGTGAGAAACAACGACGAAGGTAACAGTGAGAGATTGAAAATGGAGGTTGGAGGAAGGAAACGAAGGAGTGTTGTTTAGAAGGAGAGAGAAAAATAGATTTTCTTTTTCTCGATCTCCTATGCCTCCGATGTTCAATTTTGGCCTCCCCTTAAGCAACAAGATATAACATATATTTATACCCACAAAATTAGGTTAAGGTATTTTTCAAAATGCTAAAAATGCCCTTCATAATTAAATGGGCCACAAAAATAGATCTAGTAAAAATTAACAAGCCCAATAATATTTTTTTGTTTGATTTTTTTTAGATAAAAATTGGACACCTAAAATTGTCAAAAACGGTAAAAATTCAGACAATAAATTATCCGAAAAAATAAAATGAGCAAATTAAAATAAACTACGAGTCTTATAAATTAAAGAAAAATTATTGAAATGGTTAAAATTGAAATAAAATAATAATAAAGAATACCCGATTTTAAAATACTTACAGTTAAATACGAGTCTTCAAACTGTATCGAAAAAATTAGGGAGAGCACATTTTTATGATCTACGCGACACGTAGATTCATAAAGCAGTGAGTAAAAGATGAAAACTTGAAATATTTTCCCCGCTAATTTTCACACAGTATCGAATCGCTTTTAACAGTCTGTTTGTAAAACCGAAATATCGATATCATCGACATATAAATAATTTAAAATGATACAAGAAACATGTAAAGAGGTAAAAATAAATGAAGTGGAATAACAGATATTTTATAACTAAAAATGATGCAAATATCGATTTAGACTGACTTTTAATCAGTTTAAATACGACGAAATGATGCATATGCAATGAGTAAATGACTGTTTTTTTTTAATATAAATACAATGCAAGTAGAAAAATAGCAGGGTAAGATTTGGGGTGCAACGATTTATTAAAATATCGATGATCAAGCTTCATATTATCACAGTGGGAGATAGTTAAATATCAAAAACCCAAAATTTTTCCCTGAGATGCAATGGGCATGATGAAGGACATATGTGATGAATGCAATATTTTTTGACACATTTTTTTGAATGATGTATGATACGAGGCAGACTCTACGAAAATTGTTGGAAAGAACTTGAAATTAGAAATTTGTGGTAGATTGACTGATACAACATGGAGACAAAACACCCAATAATGGCTTTGGACGAAAAAAGGGGTCGACATCTAATAATGGCTTTGGATGGAAAAGGAATCGACATCTAATAATGGCTTTAGATGGAGAGAGATCACAATATCCAATAATGGCTTTGAATAAAGTGAGAAAGACATGACATCCAATAATGGCTTTGGATGAAAAAGGACTCAACATCTAATAATGGCTTTAGATGGAGAAAGATCACAATATCCAATAATGGCTTTGAATAAAGTGAGAAAGCATAACACCCAATAATGGCTTTGGATGAAAAAAGGACCGACATCTAATAATGGCTTTAGATGGAGAAGGATCACAATATCCAATAATGGCTTTGAATAAAGTGAGAAAGGCATAACACCCAATAATGGCTTTGGATGAAAAAAAACCGACATCTAATAATGGATTTAGATGGAGAAGGATCACAATATCCAATAATGGCTTTGAATAAAAAAAGGACGGACATCTAATAATGGCTTTAGATGAAGGGGCTCGACATCTAATAATGGCTTTAGATGGAGAAAGATCACAATATTCAATAATGGCTTTGAATAAAGTGAGAAAGGCATAACACCCAATAATGGCATTGGATGAAAAAGGGCTCGACATCTAATAATGGCTTTAGATGGAAGGATTCGACATCTAATAATGGCTTTAGATGGCGAAAGGACTGACATCTAATAATGGCTTTAGATGGAAAAAGATCACAATATCCAATAATGGCTTTAAATAAAGTGAGAAAGACTTAACACCCAATAATGGCTTTGGATGAAAAAGGCTCGACATCTAATAATAACTTTAGATGAAGGGTGAAACAAGGCATCCGGGAATGGCACTGGAGTGAAAATAGACAAACATCCAGGAATGACACTGGAGTGAAAATAGACAGACATCTAGGAATGGCACTGGAGTGGAAATAAATAAACATCTAGGAATAGCACTGGAGTGAAAATAGATAGACATCCAGGAATGGCACTGGAGTAAAAATAGGCAGACATCCAAGAATGGCACTGGAGTGAAAATAGACAGACATCCAGGAATGGCATTGGAGTGGAAAGAGACAGACATCTGTTTTGGTGGGTACCAAGTAAGTTGGATTTTGACTGCCAGGTAGGATATTGACTGCAACAAAACCTCGGGAAATGCAAATGAGGATAAAACACTCTTGCTATGCATGATATATGAATTTTGTGATGCATGATATATGAACGATCTATGCATGTAGTATGTAATGCAGACATTTATGACAACGGAGATTGACTCTTTTGTGGAGGTAAGATGGAAACTCTGATTCCTCAACACGAAGAACACTACCAACTTTGCTTAGAGAGAAAAAGTCTTAAGAAACACTTCTAACACACTTGTAAATTGCATTGACATGATGATCCTTGGAGAAAGGACCGAAGCGCTGCTTGGGGATTGCCCCGGATTAGCTGATCGTTGAAGATAAATTGATAATGGCTTCAATTAAACGTTGATGGAGATAAACTGATCATGACTTCATTTCTTGAAATGACTAAGGGAAAGGAGTGCCCCGGTATAAGTCTTGAAAAAGATCTTCTGATTAAAATAATTCTGATAATGACTTGCACTGAGCAACAAATCTTGAACTGATTCACAAAAGGATCTGGAAGATACTTTTCCCCTGATTAGGATCACTGACCAAGTTTCCTAACAGTTTGGACTCCCTTGATGAGGAAAACTGTTTACAAGTGTAATAGGTGAACTGACTTTGAGATTTTTATATCGTAAATATGCGGATAGCAAGAGTCGCCACCGACTTTTCTTTTATCCAATTAAGGGAAGGTAAAAAGTACAGAAAAGACCTTCGTTAGATTCTGAGTAAGGGAGAAGGTTATGAAAAGGGAAGGTATTAGCACCCTTTCCATCCGTAGTTATCTACAGGCTCTTAGTTGCTCTTAGATCACTTTAAAATTGTGCTTTACGTGTGTTTGACAAAATGTTTTGAAAAGGCATTTCGCTTTGACTTTGTAATGATTCATGTAGGAATGTATACAAAGTGTTCGGAAATGTTTCGTTTTTAAAAGAGTTTGAACTTTGACAAAAGTGTGTTGTGTGAAAAGTATTTGATTTGAGCAAGCAACTAAAAGTCTTATTACCTACTCGAAATGGTCATTTTCGTGTTATTTCGTTCCTTTAGAATAGTGTTATCCATACCATTAGTTGGTAGGTAACCTATTCGTTGGATGTAGAAGGGACATTCGAAGGGACATCGGATGGTCATAGAAGGCAACTTGTAGGAAGTATCCTAGCACATTCGAAGGACTATCATCATTTTCGTAGGCAACAATCGAGGTCAAGATCATGTATTCGGAGGCGACATCGTGGGTCTATGATCTTTGTATCGAAGGGACTATGATGATTTGTTTGTAGGCAACGGTGCTAGAATACCTCTACGTTCGAGGGACATGACCATTTGTATTCGTGAGGCAACGAGAGAGAATTACCCTAAGGGGTGCGTGTGTGAAACGAGTGTGTTGATTTCAAATATTTTATCTTGAAAATTAGAGTGAGCTAAGTTCAATTTTATCTTGCCATACACGCCTAACTACTAGCAGTTTATAGGGTGCGGAAATTAAAATGCGGAATGTAAAGATGCGGAAAGATAAATGTCCTACGCTATTACATGGCTTTGGGGCAGATACATAATTTAAACTTGCGGAAAATAAAAACCTAATTTAAACTATTACATCCCATGAGCAATTACATTATAGGAAAAATAAAACGATAGAAGAAAAATCGTCCGAAACAGGATAACCTGTGAAAAGATGAGAAATCGGAAAATACGAGAGAAATCGATTAAGAGAAAAATGTTAGTAAAATGCAAATTTTTGAATGAGAAAAATATGACATGCTGGAAATAACATAAATATGCTAAAATAATTTTTTTGGATGCATTTTAATAATTTAAAACTAATTAAAATTGATTTTAATGCTAAATTATGAATAAAAATAAGTATGCATGCAAAATGATATTTTTTAATTTTATAAATTAAATAAGTATTTTCTGAAAATAATGTAAAAAGGAAAAAATATTTTGATGATTTTTAATGCATGAGAAAAAATATTGAAAAGAATTAAAATAAATGTAAAATATTAAATAAAGTAAAAATAGAAAATATGAAAAAAATGCAAGTTTGGAAAAAAGAAACTCAAAACCGGTCACAGGAGATTCGAGGAGGACACAGGAGGCATCATCAGAAAGCCTTAACCAACTGAGCTAGCGTGCATCCGTGTTTGAAAGCTGGAACGAATGAAATACAAGCACGCGTCGTCTCCTGGTTATACCGAACTCGCGCCACTTCATCATCGTCCTCGTTTTGAATTTTTAAAAACCCAGCGTCGGCCATTGTTCGACGCTATGTCCCTGGCAAAATCAAAAACCAAGCACACATAATATAAATAAATTCTAAGGACATGGTTCGATTCCAGACATCATTCCGAACGCAATGGACAGGGTCTCGTGGTCCAATTTTTCCTATTTCGAAAAACCCTAAAACGGCGTAGGAAACCCTAACAATGGTGATACGTGTTTCCGGCCATGGAAATTCAATCAACCTGCCCAGAACGCTTGCAAACTCATCACTAATCACAAAAACAACAACAAAACAAGTTAAAAATGCATGATAATTGAAATACGATTTTGAGATTTTCTTGAACAAACCGATTTTGGATTTTCCAATTCTTGATGCTTTTTGGCAATGTAAAGGTCTGGAATGCTTCCAGGGATGTCAAGGAACGTGTTTGGATCCTCAAAACCAATTGAAACAAGCTGGATCAATGGCTGCTAGTTGCTTGAGAGGCACGGTTTTTTGAGCTTCAATAAGGGTTTCTCCAGCCAAATTCTCTACCCTAATTCGTGTGTTATGTATCATGTATATATAGTAGAAGGATTCAGAGTTGTTTTGGGAAAGAATTAATCAATAATCAATGCCAATCAAATTTGATTTTTGTACAAAATCAAATCTTCATATTTTGATCAATTTTCAATCCAATCTTGCCATATCAATCCAAATTTCGAAATTTGCTGGCTTTATTGAGTTACTTGGACTTCAAGGAAGAAAGAAAAATCAATTTTGCATTTAATTTTGATTTTATACTTTATTTTTAAATTTAATTTGTATTTAAATGAATAAATTCCAAATTAAATAGAAAAATAAAATAAAAATTCGTGGCATTGGGCTTGGATATTCCTAATGGTGTAAGGAATAAGTTTGGATGAAGAAAAAGTAAGCCCATTTGCAAAGTTTTTGATTTTTAGAAGTATTTCTCTTTGTGCACTTCTTCAAAATTGCCCAACTTGTGAATGGTGTATCTTGCTCAATTTTCCACATTTTTGAGTGTTCTTGGACTTTTTGGAAAGCTCTAAGAGTCCTCTAACAAACCTTTTTGGTATCATATCAATTTGAGTTTCCATGCTCAATATATCTTCAAAACAAAAAGTTGACTTTTTGTTGACTTTGAAAATGACCTGTAATGTTTTGGGCCATACCTCTCAAATGAAGCATTTTTTGGACATCCTTGTGTGACATGAAGTTGTATAGAATTGAATTTCCTTCAAAACAAGAGGTCATGGAAAAATTTCTGATAAAGTATGAAGAAGTTATGATCAGTCAAAGTTTGGTTGACTTTTCACCTAGAAACCCTAATTAAGAAAGTTTGACTTTTGAACAAATCTTGAGTTTTCTTGATGAATCATGATCAACCCTTGATCAAATGATGAATGTAACTTCAAAATGAGGATGTTGACCAAAAATTATGAAGTTTGACTGTATGTTGACCACAGTTGACTTTTGTCAATCTGTTGATTTTCAACCATCTTAGCAATTTGTCTGAGCAATCTTGACTTGTAAGGCTTGAAACTTGACATGGAGAATCTTTGAAGCATATAAGGAGGCATGGAGACCATTGGAGATGTTGGAAGTCCATCTTGAGCTGAGAATTGTCAAACCCTAATTTGGGTTGATTGTCTAGGAGAGAGTTTGTCTGATCAACTCTTGAGGAATCCTTGAGTATGGATGTATGAAATATCTTGAGAAGATGGAGGGCAAATTTTGGGGTATGACACTATGATGATTTTTTTTGAAGGCAACGATGCTAGAATACCTCTACGTTTGAGGGACATGACCGTATTTGAATTCGTAAAGGCAACGAGAGAGAATTACCCTAAGGGGGTGCATGTGTGAAAAGAGTGTGTTGATTCAGATAAATGTTATCTTGAAAATTAGAGTGAGCTATGTTCAATTTTATCTTGTCATACACGCCTAATTACTAACAGTTTATAGAGTGCGGAAAGTAAATTGCGGAAAGATAAATCCTACGCTATTACATGGCTTTGGGGCAGATACATAATTAAAAGTGCGGAAAATAAAGTCCTAATTAAACTATTACATCCCATAGGCAATTACATAATATGAAAAGCGATAAAAATTATGCGAAACGGTATAACCTGTAAACAGATGAAAATCGGGAAATACGAGGAAATTGCATAAGAGGAAAATGTTAGTAAAAATAATAATTTTTGAATGAGAAAAAGTTTTCATGCTAGAAATAACATTAATATGCTAAAATAATTTTTTGGGAATTTTTGGAGTTAATTTGGTAATTAAAAAACAATTAAAAGTCATTTAAATGATAAATTAGCAATTACATTAAATATGCATGCAAAAATAATAATTTTTATATTAAAAATTAAATAAGCATTTTTATGATGAGTATGCAAAAAATAAATATTTTTGGTGTTTTTTAGATGCATGATAAAAATTATTAAAGATAAAATAAATTGGATGGAAAATATTAAAGAAAAATAAGAAAATATGAAAAATAAGTTAAGTTTGCAAAAAGAGAAAAAAGTTTGGTCTTGCCAGGGACCGAACTGGAGACCTTGGAGAGCATCTTCCACATGCCAACGCCTTAACCACTGAGCCATTGTGCATTTGGTGTTTGGCAATTGAAACCAATGGCTTATAACCATACGCGTGTCATGGATTTGAATTCAAACACGATCGACCATGTGGACCCGGTAAATCTGAATAGCCAATCGAGAGATCTCCCTCGCGCCACGCCAGCCTTCACCGGTCAGATCCAGTCAACGACGCCGAAGCGCTAGCTCCGGTCGTCTTCTCCGGCCAACCTGAAATCAAAACTTGCAAAATACGCAAAATAAAAAGTTCTAAGGTACCCTACACCCTAAATCGAGGGCTGCGAACAGCTGGTGCCATTAGTTTCGATTGAATAAATCTGTATAAGCCGGTTCGAAGAAGGCAGCTCGAAAAACCCTAAACATGGCAACTGTGATTTTACGTGCAAGCGTGAAGCGATGGCCCGGATCACTCATATGGAACCTCATGAACACATTGGAACGGTTAGAATTGATTAAAACAAGCAGGTAATAAAAATGCAATTTCAAGAAAATTTTGAATATGTATGAACATGTATGCATCGATTCAGGCTGTTTCAATCATTGGTAATGATGTATACTTACTCAAACTTACCCTAGGAATGCAATGGAGTGATTGAGAGAGGCTGAAAGTGGCTGAAACTTGAAACACGATTTTGACAATTTTGAGAAATTTTTTGGCAAAATAAGGGTTGTTGTTGGGGCTAGGGTTTGGTGTCCTTTGATGTGCAGCATGCTTGGTATTTATAGAGTGAATTGAGAGAGCAAAGAGAGTGAAAAAAGATTGGATCTTGAATGCGCAAAAAATTTCTTTCAAATAAAATCAAATTTTGGAAAAAATTTGATTTTCTCTTCAATGTGAGAGCTAGCACAAATTTGGTATGTTTCATGGGCTATCTTGGACCTCAAGTTTGATAGAAATTCACTCCTTTTGAAAAAATATCTTATTTTCATATTTTATATAATTTAATTTTGAATTAAATGGTTTTAAATTCAAAAATAAATCAATAAAATAGGAAATTGGCATGGCAAGGCATCAATAGGTCACAAATAATATTATGAACAAGTTTGGATCATAAAATTATAGGCCCATTTGGAAAAAATTGGATTTTGGCAAGCATCTCCTTTTGTGCAATTGTTCAAAAATGCCCATCTTCTGAATGGTGTATTTTGCTCAATTTTCCACATTTTTGAGTGTTCTTGGACTTTTTGGAAAGCTCTAAGAGTCCTATAACCAACCTCTTTGGTTTCATCTCAATTGGAGTTTCCATGCTCAATAAATCTCCAAAACAAAAAGTTGACTTTTTGTTGACTTTGAAAAGGACCTATAATGTTTTGATCCATACCTTCCAAATGAAGCATTTTTTGAACAGTCTTGTGAGACATGAAGTTGTAGAGAATTGAATTTCCTTCAAAACAAGAGGTGGTGGAAAAATTTCTGAGGAAGTATGAAGAAGTTATGCTCAGTCAAATTTTGGTTGACTTTTCACTGAGAAACCCTAATTTGGAAAGTTTGACTTTTGAGCAAATCTTGAGTTTTCTTGATGAATCATGATCAACCCTTGATCAAATGATGAATGTAACTTCAAAATGAGGATGTTGACCAAAAATCAGGAAGTTTGACTGTATGTTGACCATAGTTGACTTTTTGTCCAATACAACTGATTTTCAACCATCTGAGCAATTGCCTGAGGAAACTTGACTTGTGAAGCTTGAAACTTGACATGGAGAATATTTGAAGCATATGAGGAGGCATGATGACCATTGGAGATGTTGGAAGCCCATCTGGATCTGAGAATTGCCAAACCCTAGTTTGGGTTGATTGTCTAGGAGAGGGTTTGTCTGATCAACCCTTGAGGAATCCTTGAGCATGTATGTATGAAATGTCTTGAGAAGTAGGAGGGAAAATTTTGGGGTATGACAGCTGCCCCTGTTCAATCTTCTTGTACTGGAAAGGTTAGATTGGCATGCGTGCCTTTCGTGACCTGGAGGTAGAAGATGATTGAACACTCGAGTACACTTGAAAATGTGCACTTGCTGCTGGCTGATGATGCGGGAATGGGCTTACAGATGCCATTTGGAGAAGTTGGAGCCTTCGCTGGGGAATGAGTCGTACGCTAGACTCAAGATTGTTGTCTGAATAGGAGAACTGTCGAAGATGGGCTTAAGATGCCATATGGAAAGATCGATGCTGGGGAGTGAGCCGTACGCTAGGCTCTGTAGATGTTCTTGAAAGTGAGAGGAGCATGGAGATGGGCTTAAGATGCCATCCGGAGGGAGTCGTACGTTAGACTCTGGGCTCGTCCTTGAATGAAGTTATTGGTTTGTATTGGTTTTTAACCAAATATGCAGCATTCTGAAAGTGGAGAAACGTTGATAAGTAGTCGGAGATGGGCTTAAGATGCCAACCAAGGCAACTGAGTCGTACGCTAGACTCTGTAGTTGCTGTTGATAATAAGAGAGAGTTAGAATACATCTTCGTGCTGATTACTCTGAGGGGATAGTAGTTGGCAAAATGTGGACAGCTTCCCTGTTGCGCTTCGGGTATTGATCCAATGCCTGTTATCGGAGGATAACTTGTGATCGTTCAGATAGTTTTCCCGTCTAGTTTCGGGTATTAATCCTGGATCTTTTGTCGGAGGACAACGCTGGCGGTCGTTCAGATAGCTTTCCCGTCTGGCTTCGGGCATTAATCCTGGACCAGTTGTTGGAGGACAACTAGGGCGGTCGTTCAGATAGTTTTCCCATCTGGCTTCGGGCATTAATCCTGGACCAGTTGTCGGAGGACAACTAGGGCGGTCGTTCAGATAGTTTTCCCGTTTGGCTTCGGGCATTAATCCTGGACCAGTTTGTTTCAGAAGTGATTTTCACCTGTTTTAGAAAAAACAAGAGAAACTTTGACAAAATATTGTTAGTCTTATGCAAAGAATGATGCATGATGATGTTTATGAATGACATATGCATAAATTATGACTTTTATGAGCAATGTATGAATGATAGATGTTGTGGTATTTCAAAACATATCCATCTTGAAGAAGATGTGGATGCTCTGCCTGAGGACTTCTGACTTCTGTTTGGGGATGAAACAGATGGAAATCATGAGAAGAAAGATAACTTTGATTCCTCCGATGCACTATCTGACCAAGTCTTGAACCTAGATATTGCTGAGGCTGGTAGAGATCGAGAAACATGTTATTGAGGATCTCATACATAGACCCTACTAGGGAGAGTCTAGGAGGTACTCTACTGAGGATCTTGCGTGTAGATCTTGCTGAAGAGTATTTGATAGTTGCTGGGAGACCGGGTTAGAAGGATCTGGAGCCTGTTGACTTCTCTGGTTGAGGAATAAAAGGTGTAAGTTTCCTCTGATGCACTATCTGACCAAGTTTCAGGTCTGGATACTACTGCTGCCGGGGAAAAGGGGAATTGTTGGGAGATATTCTTGCTGGGGATAAGTACCTCAGCTGGGGATAAAACGTTATTGCTCGAAGACTGGTGTAATTCGGCTTAGTTGAGTGGAATCACTGCTCAGGGACTAACATACACTCCGTTGGGGAAGGTTTGTTGTGAGTGATACTTCTGTGGGGACTACACTTTGCAGGGGAATGTATCGGTAACTTTCGTCGTCATCTCAATTCCTAGAGCCTGTAGTAATTATCCTTGTTTGTTCACTCTTCGCATGTTTGTAAATAGATATTTATTGTCAGATGCATATAATCATTCAAAGCAAACGTTGGACTCTATGCAAACGACAACAACAAAAATTGTAAAGAGAAAGAAACTTGTATTAATTTGAAAGGCGGCGTATGGCCAAGTAGTGCATACAAGAGTAAAAAGCTATCTGAAACAATCTCGTTAAGTTCCAACTATGCTAGTACTCATATATTTCAACTATCTCATCTCCTTGTTGTCAGTAGAAAGTGAGTGAATTGATCTTCGCCATTTGAATCTTGAAAGCTGATTGTAGTAGTCTATAGATAGGTGATCTAGACGAGGCATAGCGGTACGCTTAAATCCCTAACTTTTTCCTAGACCGCCCTTTCGGGTTTTCAGTCTACCGGGATACCCTTTTTTGCCCAAGCCGCCTTTTCAGGTTTTCGACTTGCCGGGTGTACATGTTTTGTATATATCCTTAATTTTTGCCCGAACCCTTTTGGTTCGCCAGGATGCCCTTATTTTTTCCTAGGTCAGTCGACCTAGCGGGTCTCTTTCATGCGTAGTATTTTTTGACTATGTCTGCGTTCACAGGGTGTGGGAAGTCTTCACCATCCATGGTGCTAAGTATCATAGCTCCGCCGGAAAATATTGTCTTGACTACAAATGGTCCCTCGTAGGTGGGAGTCCATTTGCCCCTGGGATCACCTTGTGGAAGAATGATGCGCTTGACTACTAGATCACCAACTTGGTAGACTCGGTGCTTGACCTTTTTGTTAAATGCTCTGATCATTCGTTTCTGATAGATCTGTCCATGGCACATCGATGCGAGTCGTTTCTCATCAATCAAGTTAATCGGTCAGGTGAGTCGGACCCATCGTCTTCACCTAATTACCGTCTGGAGGACTACGGTTGAGGTATCCCGAACCTCGATGGGTAGGACCGCTTCCATCTGGGATACAAGAGAGGGGGTTGCCTCTGTTGATGTTCGTCTTTGGTGCGATAACCATGAAGAAGCGAATGGTAACATCTCATGCCAATCTTTGTAAGTCAACATCATCTTACGTATGATCTTCTTAATGTTCTTGTTGGCGGCTTCCATGCGCCATTCATCTTAGGCGTCTGAGAAGAATTGTGATGCTTAATCTTGAGCTGCGTGCGAGTTCGGTGATCATCTTCTTGTTGAGATTAGAGCCATTATCTGTGATAATCCTTTCGGGAGTGCCATACCGGCAGATAAGATTGTGTTTGATGAATCGAGCCACATTCTTGGTAACAGATGCGTCTACGCCCCCACTTGGTGAAATAGTCAATTGCCACAAGGATGAAGCGATGTCGTTGGAAGTGTGGGCTTGATTTCTCCGATCATGTCAATGCCCACATTGCAAAGGGCCAAGGAGTGTTAGAACATTGAGTCTTTGGAGTGCACTTTGTCGCATAAATCGGCATTTGTGACAAGATCGAGCATAGCGGTGACAATCGGCTTCCATGGTGGACCAATAGTAACCTATTCTCAAAATCTTCTTATCCATCATTATGACCAGGAATGGGTGCCAAATGCGCCTTGTAACTCTTCCATGACACGTTCATTGTTTTCGGTCTACACAATGGAGTAAGCACAAGTCGTGATTGCGCTTGTATAAGATCTTGTTCTTGAGGAAGAATTTGGATCGAACCTTCTCAAAACTTCTTATCATTGTGGATGCCCTGCGAATATTCACGAATCTCAAGATACCTCTTCATGTCATAGTACCAAGGTTTCTCTTCATATCAAGCTCATAACAATCGTGATTAGTCGAACTTCTCAATGATGATCGGGGCCTCGTTGTCCCACCTAACCTTGAACATAGGCGACATAGTAGCCATCGTGCATGGTGATTCTCTTCTCGTGGAATGTGATTGAAAGTGATCTCTTAGTAGGAATCAAACTCAAAACATGCTCGTCTGAATGAGATTTGGATGCTTCGTATCCACTCGCCTTTAATCGTGATCACTAAACACGAGTCTCCGTACACTTGTAAGAACTTGATTCTTAAGTCAATAGCACTTTGATACCCATGATCGGGCTTCATATTCGGCCATGTTGTTAGTGCAACTGAAACATAATCTGGCGGTGAAAGGCGTATGTGCACTGCGGGGATGTAATGATGGCGCCAATGCCATTGCCAGTCGTTTGAGGCTCCATCAAAACCATAGTCCATCGGGATCCTTGTTGGGTCCTTCGTGCAGTCTGGTTCTTGCAATCTGTGACTAGTAAAAATCTTCATCTGGAAATTCTGCATAGGTGATAGTCGTCTACGGCTTGATGAGCCAAATGATCGGCTACTACACTTCCTTTGATCGCTTTACGAGAAGTGTCTTGGATGTCGTATTCAGTCAAGATCATTTGCCATCTTGCTATTCTTCGGAGAGCTGGTTTCTCAAATATGTATTTTATCGGATCCATCTTAGAAATCAATAAGGTAGTGTGAGTCAACATATCTTTCTTAGTCGGTGACAAAGCCAAAGCGCAAGTTTTCTCATTGCAGTATCTTGTTTCCGATCGATAAACTTTTGCTAAGGTAGTATATTGCATACTCTTTTCGACCAGACTCGTCATGTTGCCCCAACACACACCCCATTGAGTTCTCTAACACTGTCAAGTACATGATAAGAGGTCTTCCTTCGGCGGGCGGCATCAGGATGAGAGGATTTTGTAGGTACTCCTTGATTTTGTCAAAAGCAAACTAGCAATCGTCGTTCCATTCTACTACTTGATCTTTCTTAAGTAACTTGAAGATTGGCTCACAAGTAGCAGTTAGGTGTGCAATGAACCTGGCAATGTAATTCAATCGGCCCAAGAAACCTCTGACTTCCTTCTCGGTACGGGGCGCTGGCATCTCTTGAATAGCTTTAACCTTAGCGGGGTCAACTTCAATACCTTTACCACTGACAATAAACCCTAGGAGTTTACCGGATCTGACTCCAAAGGTGCACTTGTTGGGATTAAGTCTCAGTCTGTACTTCTTCAATTTTTCAAATAGTTTCCGCAAATGATCAAGATGTTCTTCTTCAGTCTGTGATCGAGCTATCATGTCGTCGACGTAGACCTCTATCTCTTGATGAATCATGTCATGAAATAAAGTCACCATAGCGATAAGTGGCGCCCGCGTTCTTGATCCAAGCGGCATAACCTTGTAGCGAAAGTGCCCCAGTGTAACAAAGTTGTCTTCTCCATGTCTTGAGGCCATTTTGATCGATTGTAGGAGAAACCATCCATGAAGGAAAACCTTATCTTTGCGGTGTTGTCAACGAACATCAATATGAGGAAGTGGAAAATCGTCTTTCGGACTCGCTTTGTTCAGATCTCTGTAATCCACACACATTCGAACTTTACCATCCTTTTTAGGTACGGGCACCACGTTAGCCACCCACTGCGGATAGGAAGTAACGGCTAAGAAACCAGCGTTGAATTGCTTCATAACTTCTGCTTTGATTTTCTCTGACATCTTAGGACGCATGAGACGAACCTTCTGCTTCACGGGGAGAAAACCTTCTTTTGTTGGCAATCGGTGTACCACAATATCAATGTCTAAACCCGACATGTCTTCGTATGACCAAGCAAAAACCTCAATATAGTCTCGTAGAATCTGAACCAATCTTTCTTTAACACTGTTCTCAAGACCCGCTCCTATCTTGATCTCTTTTGTCTTCATCGGTGCCCAATTCACAACCTCGACTTGCTCTTGTGTGGTATAACTCGCTCTTCTTGCTTTGTGATCGACAAGTTCTCTGGCACTTCACAATCTTCCTCACTTTCGTCTTGACGGTAGATCGGATTATCGAAGTCATATTTAGCAATACCATATTTATCAGCGAGATTCGGAGTGATTCTGATTGTATCACGTGGGTGTGTGTAAGAAACACATAGCTTTTTGAAGGGGTGATAAAGTAAAAGAAATAAAACAACAATTGAATGCAAAATTCCAACGATTTTATTGAATGAAAATATGCAAATGACGGATAATAACCCTCAAGCGAGCCATGATGCCGGGCAAGGCACTAGGCTTTAGAGTTTATTGTTCAAAACATAGAAAATCTGAAAAGCAAAACAAAAACAAGAGCAATTACTCCGTCTAAAGGAGATTGGTATGCGTCTTCATTCTTCCAATTCTTGAGCCCATTATGCGGGTTGGGAAGATCCACTTGCGATGTCGAAGTCGTTGTCGTAGTCTTCTATAGCATGGATTCCACTCGGCGATGCGGAAAGGAAGGCTGGTCGAACACGTTCGCGTATCATCTTCGACCTCGATGGTGAATCCTAAACCGGTCTTGTCGGTTGAAAGGAAGATCGGGGGCGACCCCAAATAGAACTACCTTCTTCAGCAGACTTGAGCATCTTTCAGGGCCATCCTAGTGGAACTTTAGCACCTTGAGTGGCGGGAGAGTCAGCGGCATGACTCGGGGATTGTTTCAAAAGCTTGCGGGGTCTCAAAGAATTCACCTTCCACCTCGGTATCGGAATGAGTAGATGGTGACCATGTACTCTTCTTCACCACATCATAACGACCTTCCCTTCCTTGGTACTTGACACGATGTAGGGTAGAGGTAATACGCGCCCCATGTATCGAGGCGTCAAGTAGGCAAGAGTAATGGACGAATGTCCATGACAAAAATGGAGTCAAAAGTGCGGAACCGACTTTAATAGGCGAATAGCTCTCAATCTTTCTCTTAGAACCATCAAAAGCTCTCACAATTATATCAGGGCTTGGAACCAATCCTTCAACATTGAGTCGATCAAAAGCGGTCTTTGGCGGGATGTTTAGAAGCGAGCCGGTATCCACCAAAACATGAGACAATGTAGCGCCCTTGCATTCAAGAGATGTGCAAGGCTTTGTTTTGTTTCCTTAGGAAGAATCGGATCGACATCGAAAAGCCTAGGCCTTTGTTGGCAGCCAGGCTAGCAATACAAACTTCAATGGTCGGTGGTAGTGTCTTGCTGATGCGTGAGCATTCTTGAGAAACTTCACCAGGCTTTAGCATGAGCCTCGAGCACAAGCGGAGTAAGCATGGAGATCTTGGGCGGAGTCATCCCATTGTTCCACAACATTGTAGTCACTCTTCTTGATAATCTTCAGAATTTCCTCCATTTCTTGTTTGGAGGTGTCCTTAGAAACTTCCTTTGGTACTTCTGGCTGAGCAGGATGAGTCACTGGTTCTTTCCCTCTAGCTTGGGGAATGGGTTGAATAAATGGAATCTGTGGAGTCGCGATGTTTTGGAGGAGAGATATCTGGAGAGAATACTCTTCCGGTTCTGGTCACCTTACTCGATCCGGTGATGTTGTCAATGTCACGAATGGTAGCTTCAATGGTCAGAGGGTCTTGCTTGACGCCATGATAGTAAACATCAGCTCCATAATTCCAAGGAATAGCTTTGTCAGAGGAATATGGGACTGGTCTGGGAGAAGTAATGATGAGAGGTGCCACTCTAGGCACAAAATTAGCAGAGGAAATCCTTATGGTGTTAACATCAGCATAGTCTTCTGGGAAATCATCACCCCATCCGGTCGCCTTAACATCTTCAATAGGAATCTTGTAGCTCTCAGGAACAGTGTACTTTACCATGTAATCATATTTTCCACTTGGCTGCCCCAAGGTATCCCATGCAGACGGCGTTGTTCCATTCACATCTTCGATTTTCAGTTTCTTAGACATGTCTTCACACAAACTCTCCAAAGGTGGTTTCAGGAATAGTATTTCACGGTTATCCATCATGCACTGAACACGTCTTCTCAACCAAGCACAACCATCAGGTGCAGATGGGAACCAACGAAAATTCTCTGGGCATCCTGGATTGACATCGGCTTGCAGCAAATTCTTCTTAACAGTCATCAGAGGAATGGTCAAGTCATCTATGTTGAAAACGTAAGTATCGTCACCAACAACATTGGAACCTTTGTCATGGTTAGGCATAGGAGCGTTGATCACATTCGGAGTCTCAACAGGAGGGTCAAACTCAATCTGTTTAGCTTCAATCATATCTTGAATATTGTTCTTGAGCCCAGATTGTCGATGCCGTGCCACAGGCTATTGGAGTGGTAAGCACACTTACATTAGGATTGTATCTCGGAGAGGAAGTGTTGACACTCGAGGAGGATCCTTCAATGTCGGCTCTGCTTTCAACATGTGTTGCAAGGCTTGCGACAATGGCATGTTGATCTTTGTGCTATCTTCGTGGCACGTTACGCTGTCGCGTTATCTCGGCGAGGTTGTGCGAGATGTAGGATTGGAGAACACAAGCCCCCAGTTGAGCACGATCGGTTTGGCTCGGCTTTTCGACCATACGGCATTAGTTTCTTTCTTACCACCAAAGATCTCTTGCGACATTTGATGTCGACTCTGCACAGATCTTTCCGCTCTTGATACCCGACGATCGCTCTCTGTCAATATCAACTCGGTGAATCCGGTGAAGTGTTTCAATCGGATGATTAAAGAATGGGCTGTCGGTGTTCCCATAAACATATCAACCAACTCCTATTGGACAAGGGTGGTGAACTACTGCTGCTAGATCTCTCCATTTACGAGCATACTCCTTAAACTTCTCATCTCGACCATAGACATGCTTTGTAGTTGCATGCAGTGGGTGTCGATTCGACATTGTACTCATCACTTTAGAAAGCATCGCTAAGTCACTCCAAGTACGGATCGGTTATTTTCTAGTGATAATACCACTCCAGCGAGTTAGGACGAGACTCTCTTGGAAATAATGCATCCACACTTTCTGTCATCAGTGTGGGGGTTGATCTTCTGAACATAGGACTTCAAATGCAGCTTTGGACAAGACATGCCATCATACTTGGCAAAAGTGGGAACCTTGAACTTGGGAGGAATCACCACACCAGGGACGAGACTCAGATCATCAAAATTCAGCCCGGACATATTCAGGTTTTCCACAGCATTCAGACGGTCTTCAAGTTGCTTGTACTTATCATCCTCATTAGAGTACTGGTCATGATCATAGTGATCTTCTCTCTCTTTCTCAGACTCACGCTGGCTGCCTTCGCCATCACCCTTGACACTCCCCTCATTCTTGACACTTCCTTCAGAGAGTTCGATCCGACTGACCACTTTAGGACCACCTTTGTAACGTCTACCCATGTTGAGAGCCACAACCTTCTTCTACATTGATGAGTTTCTTGGATCTTCTTGGCCTTGGACCAAGCTAGTGAACATCTCTTGGCCAGGCATTACGAGCTGGAGATCTTTGGTGAAGGCCATTTACGCTAAAATAAATAGCGAGAGAATGAAAACCAATCTTCAATGTACGTGATGCAATGTTATGCTATGATATGCAATGTTTATGCAGATGCAATGCAATGTTTTCAAGGACCCTAAAGATTTAAATTTGTTAAACAAGCACGAACAAGCATTTATTAGTTCCTCTTTTATTCTTTTTCTTTTTAAGTACAAGAGATAGTTCAAAACAATAAAAGAAACATATAAATCCTAAAGCTCTAAGTCTCCATGGGCGCTTCCTTTTGGTGCGGGTAGGCGTTGATGTTCCGCTCCTCGTGAAGTAGCTTGGTCGACTCTAGCACTTTCTTGCGTAGCTGAGCTTCAAAGTATCCCTTTCTTCTTTAAAATTGAATCAGGGATCTCTTCAAGTCTTCAAGATCGGTGGGCATGTCGGGATGGAGAATAGTATAGGGTCGTCACCTATAGCAGGTTCCATAATTCTTTGGTAGAGCAGCGTGAATGGCATCATGAGGTTTTGAGCTCGAGCTCGCACCCATTTGAGGTAAGGTTCCCAAGGAATGGAGTTTTGGTGCCCCAAAGTCTTGGTATCGAGTTCTTTACCATGCCCCAGCGTGTATGAACCTTCGTCGGTGATGCGGAGATCGTGATTGTAGTCGAACACAATGTCTTGGAGAAGCATATCATGCGGACCATCTCTTGAGCAAAACCAAGCGGCGTAGAGCTAAAGAAGGGTTGTAAGTAATACCCCCTTATACCAAGGGTGGTACATTAGGAATTCTCCACAACGTTCAATGAATGTGAAGTCCTTTTGAGAGAAAAGACTCCAACGGATATCCGAATGAGAGGTGACATTAGTCTTTGAGACCACTTCACCTTTGCTCGTTCTTCAAAATGATGGAGGAAGGTGCGAAATAAACTACCTGGAAAGTAACGGTATACAACACATGAGAGTTCCTTGTCTTTTGATGGTACGAGTGTGGAGAGAATGTAGGATGTCTCCAAGTAAAGTAGGCACCGGATTGCGGGTAAGAAATAACTTGATGGCGTTGACATCTATGAATTGATCCAAGATAGGAAATAGAACCAAACCATAGATTAGCAAGGCCACAATATCTTCAAATGCATGGAAACTCATAACTTTGAGGAATTCTCGGGCTTTCTTAATCGGGAACTTAGCAAGTAAACCCTTAACTCCGCTAGTTTCCCATTAAGCTTCAATGTCGGCGCTTAAGATGTAAAGTGATCGATGTCTTAGTACCTAGGAACCTTTTCTAGACCGGTGAATGGCATTTGATCAAGAATAGGTATCCCAGTAGCTTAGAGAACTCTTCAAGGTAGGAACCAAGCGATAATGGGAATGTAAAGCAATGGTGTTTGGATCAAAGAGCTGGAATAGGACATGCATCATATCTTCTTCAAAAGATAACCAAGTCAAGTAGATAACCATGTCTCTTGATGGGCCGAGCATGGTGGAATTTACGAAACCAATTCTTTGGTGAGAAGGTATACCCATGAAGTTGATTCGGATAGTCTTCCTAGAAGCCATAATTCCCTATAAAGCGAGCAAAGATAAATCCTAGGTCCTTGAAATAGTTAGAAATGATATGCAATGTGATGATGTCATGATGTCATGTTTAGCACACAAAAATTCACACAATGAGCCTAGGTTTAAGGCTTGCATGAGGTATAGGTGATTACCCACCAAAAGTTTGAGTTGGTTCATCTGTCTATAATAATGCCGGGTTCTAGGAATCTCATATCATTGATCTTTCTCGTAGGCGTTTATTTCAATCGACTACCAGTGGTCGATCGAAAATATCCCAAAGTCGATCTTAATGAGCGTAGCATCAGTATCAGCCACCTTAGTCGCACCAAAGCCGCCATCTCACTACCTTCTAATGGCCAAGATGGGTCAACTAAGGTTCTAAAAGTTTAGTTAGTGCTTGATGACACCACGAAGCCAAATACTATCCTCGACTTGGAAATGAAGAGTATCGGGACATCCAAGTGTCACACTAACGTAGCCATCATGTTGACCGTTTCGATATCGTCTAACGATCGCGATGATTTATTACTACTTACCAAAACCGGATCCGGGTGTTGGATCCCCACAAATATAATACCCAAGCAACTCTTAAAGATAAAGCAAGCAAGTCAAGCAGAAAGCGATAAAGGTGATCTAGAAATCCCTAAGGCATTCTCTCTTTAGGGTGTCTCCCGTGATCGCCAGGTTCTATAATCACGTGAAGCCGACTTTGAGATTTTTGTATCGCAAATGTGCGGATAGCAAGAGTCGCCACCTACTTTTCTTTTATCCAATTAAGGAAGGTGAAAAGAATAGGAAAAGACCTTCGTTAGATTACGAGTAAGGAGAAGGTTATGAAAGGGAAGGTATTAGCACCCTTTCCATCCGTAGTTATCTACGGGCTCTTAGTTGCTCTTAGATCACTTTAAAATTGTGCTTTCTGTGTGTTTGACAAAAATGTTTTGAAAAGGCATTTTGCTTTGACTTTGTAATGATTCATGTAGGAATGTATACAAAGTTTTTAGAAATGTTTCGTTTTTGAAAAGAGTTTGAACTTTGACAAAAGTGTGAGGTGTAAAAAGTATTTTGATAGAGCAAGCAACTAAAAGTCTTATTACCTACTTAGAATTGGTCGTTTTCGTGTTATTTTACGTTCCTTTAGAATAGCTCTATCCGTACCATTAGTTGGTAGGTAACCCCATTCGTTGGATGTAAGCGGGACATTCGAAGGGACATCAGATGGTCATGGAAAGCAACTCGTAGGAAGTATCCTAGCACATTCGAAGGGACTATCACCATTTTTTGTAGGCGACAATCGAGGGTCAAGATCATGTATTCGTAGGCGACATCGTGGGTCTATGATCTTTGTATCGAAGGGACTATGATGATTTGTTTTGAAGGCAACGGTGCTAGAATACCTCTACGTTCGAGGGACATGACCGTATTTGAATTCGTAAAGGCAACGAGAGAGAATTACCCTAAGGGGGTGCATGTGTGAAAAGAGTGTGTTGATTCAGATACATGTTATCTTGAAAATTAGAGTGAGCTATGTTCAATTTTATCTTGCCATACACGCCTAATTACTAACAGTTTATAGAGTGCGAAAAGTAAATTGCGGAAAGATAAATCCTACGCTATTACATGGCTTTGGGGCAGATACATAATTAAAAGTGCGGAAAATAAAGTCCTAATTAAACTATTACATCCCATAGGCAATTACATAATATGAAAAGAAAGCGATAAAAATTGTCTGAAACGGTATAACCTGTAAACAGATGAAAATCGGGAAATACGAGGAAATTGCATAAGAGGAAAATGTTAGTAAAAATAATAATTTTTGAATGAGAAAAAGTTTTCATGCTAGAAATAACATTAATATGCTAAAATAATTTTTTGGGAATTTTTGGAGTTAATTTGGTAATTAAAAAACAATTAAAAGTCATTTAAATGATAAATTAGCAATTAAATTAAATATGCATGCAAAAATAATAATTTTAATATTAAAAATTAAATAAGCATTTTTCTGATGAGTATGCAAAAAATAAATATTTTTGGTGTTTTTTAGATGCATGATAAAAATTATTAAAGATAAAATAAATTGGATGGAAAATATTAAAGAAAAATAAGAAAATATGAAAAATAAGTTAAGTTTGCAAAAAGAGAAAAACGTTTGGTCTTGCCAGGGATCGAACTGGAGACCTTGGAGAGCATCTTCCACATGCCAACGCCTTAACCACTGAGCCATTGTGCATTTGGTGTTTGGCAATTGAAACCAATGGCTTATAACCATACGCGTGTCATGGATTTGAATTCAAACACAGTCAGCCATGTGGACCCCGGTCAATACGAATGGACGAATCAGAGATCTCCCTCGCGCCACGCCAGCCTTCACCGGTCAGAGCCAGTCAACGACGTTGGAGCCCTAGCTCCGGTCGTCTTCTCCGGCCAACCTGAAATCAAAACTTGCAAAATACGCGAAATAAAAAGTTCTAAGGTACCCTACCCCCCTAAATCGAGGGCTGCAAACACGCTGGTGCCATTAGTTTCGATTGAATCGTCCTGTATAAGCCGGTTCGAAGAAGACAACTCAAAAAACCCTAAATATGGCAACCTGTGATTTTTACGTGCAAGCTGTGAAACGATGGCCCAGATCACTCATATGGAACCTCATGAACACATTGGAACGGTTAGAATTGATTAAAACAAGCAGGTAATAAAAATGCAATTTCAAGAAAATTTTGAATATGTATGAACATGTATGCATCGATTCAGGCTGT
Source organism: Vicia sativa (assembly GCA_021764765.1). Classification (NCBI taxonomy): domain Eukaryota; kingdom Viridiplantae; phylum Streptophyta; class Magnoliopsida; order Fabales; family Fabaceae; genus Vicia; species Vicia sativa. The sequence goes on along the minus strand of CM038796.1, from coordinate 55,908,666 downwards.
TTCAATCATTGGTAATGATGTATACTTACTCAAACTTACCCTAGGAATGCAATGGAGTGATTGAGAGAGGCTGAAACTTGAAACACGATTTTGACAATTTTGAGAAAAAATTTGGCAAAATAAGGGTTGTTGTTGGGGCTAGGGTTTCGTGTCCTTTGATGTGCAGCATGCTTGGTATTTATATAGTGAATTGAGAGAGCAAAGAGAGTGAAAAAAGATTGGATCTTGAATGCGCAATAAATTTCTTTCAAATAAAATCAAATTTTGGAAAAAATTTGATTTTCTCTTCAATGTGAGAGCTAGCACGAATTTGGTATGTTTCATGGGCTATCTTGGACCTCAAGTTTGATAGAAATTCACTCCTTTTGAAAAAAATATCTTATTTTCATATTTTATATAATTTAATTTTGAATTAAATGGTTTTAAATTAAAAAATAAATCAATAAAATAGAAAATTGTCATGGCAAGGCATCAATAGGTCACAAATAATATTATGAACAAGTTTGGATCATAAAATTATAGGCCCATTTGGAAAAAATTGGATTTTGGCAAGCATCTCCTTTTGTGCAATTGTTCAAAAATGCCCAACTTCTTAATGGTGTATTTTGCTCAATTTTCCACATTTTTGAGTGTTCTTGGACTTTTTGGAAAGCTCTAAGAGTCCTATAACCAACCTCTTTGGTTTCATCTCAATTGGAGTTTCCATGCTCAATAAATCTCCAAAACAAAAAGTTGACTTTTTGTTGACTTTGAAAAGGACCTATAATGTTTTGATCCATACCTTCCAAATGAAGCATTTTTTGAACAGTCTTGTGAGACATGAAGTTGTAGAGAATTGAATTTCCTTCAAAACAAGAGGTGGTGGAAAAATTTCTGAGGAAGTATGAAGAAGTTATGCTCAGTCAAATTTTGGTTGACTTTTCACTGAGAAACCCTAATTTGGAAAGTTTGACTTTTGAGCAAATCTTGAGTTTTCTTGATGAATCATGATCAACCCTTGATCAAATGATGAATGTAACTTCAAAATGAGGATGTTGACCAAAAATCAGGAAGTTTGACTGTATGTTGACCATAGTTGACTTTTTGTCCAATACAACTGATTTTTAACCATCTGAGCAAATGCTTGAGGAAACTTGACTTGTGAAGCTTGAAACTTGACATGGAGAATATTTGAAGCATATGAGGAGGCATGATGACCATTGGAGATGTTGGAAGCCCATATGGATCTGAGAATTGCCAAACTCTAGTTTGGGTTGATTGTCTAGGAGAGGGTTTGTCTGATCAACCCTTGAGGAATCCTTGAGCATGGATGTATGAAATGTCTTGAGAAGTAGGAGGGAAAATTTTGGGGTATGACAACAAGCAAAAATTGTTTATTCAAACATGGTAAATTTAATGCAAAGTTCATGCAAAATTTTTGAATAAAAATCATTTTGAGAATGATGTAATTGCTGTATAAAAAATGGATCACTAGTTAAAACACAACAGTTTAAAAAAAATTTAAAAGTGAAAGAAAAAGACAAAAGTATGGATATACCAAGACAATTGATTTGCAAAGGACCTTAGGAGTCATATTACGCAACCTTGTTGTAGTATGCTTTCAAAAGAAACCTTGCTTCAATTAGGTCTTTTGAGGGTTGTAATGTGGTCTGGTTCACGGCTTAAGAAACAAAGGATAAAGGCTCAAAATTTATTTGTACCCAACCCAATCTTCGTGATGTTCTTCAATCCTACGCTCAGTTAAATCAGATTGTGCATTTAAGATTCCAATAGATTTTGGATTGTACATTGATGATGATGATGATGGCTCAGAAGTTGAGATTGTAGTCACTTCGTTTTTGCAACATTTTGCTGTTTGAGGACTTTGGTCGACTCTTTTTTTTGAATTTTGTCATCCCTAACTTTTGATAAAACCGTTCCATTTAAGATTACGGTCAACAGGATGCCCCAACTTTTTTTTGCCTAAGTTGCCTTTTTAATTTTAACTTAGCGGCTTTTTCTTTTTGATATATTGTTTTTTTAATGACAGTGACTGCTTGACTTTCGTGATTACGGGGAACCATCGTCGTCACTTTTTGACTTGGATGACATCTTCAACACTTATTGATGTGTGCGAAGGAAGCTTGATTGAATACAACCTCTATTGAAAGGCATCTTGAATGAATGCACATCCGAATTAACTGAGAACTACCCTGCCCCAGGTTAAAAAAATGCAGGTTTTTTCGTATAGAAAGAAACTCCAACTTCTAGGCTCGAAGGGGTTGACAAGGGATTAACTTCCTTATTTCTCCGGTGTTTGGGAATTAAAACAATGCCTGTATATCATCAGCAAAGTTTTATTTGAAAGCATACCAACATCAATTATGGGTATCTTGTTTTTATCATCCTCCCTCCAATCTTGCAAAAACAAGAGTTCGGTAAAGAAATTACACAGGGAAAATATATATTTGGAAAGAAAGCAGCAAATAAAAATTATTTGAATCAAAACAGTGCAATGCTCATTTCATTAAAATTAACTTGAAATTACAAACAAAATTTGAAAGCAACAATTTAACATAAACAAAAGGAAAATGCAAACAAAAAGAAACATGGCCTAGTGACTAATCAGTTACAAGGATGAGCTGTCTGAAACACTGGCTTTAGGAGGTGACTTGAGATACTCTGACCCATCAACTGGTTGATTTCATCCCTTAATAGCTCTTGGTCTCGTCGAAGTTCTTCCATAGTTTTCTGAACCATGCTTCAAATCCAAAGTGTTGAGGAATCAGTTTGACGGTAGACGACTAACCAAAGATGGAGACAGACGAAATGAGTGTTCAAAAACTTGAATGTATGCATGAAATATGCAGATGATGAAATGGAATGTAATGTCATCAATGAGAAAGATATAATGAAATGCAATGTCATATATAGAACTGAAATGCAACATAGTGATAGTAATATGTTCACAGAGAAATTAAGCGAAATGATCTGGTGTCAGAACAACCTATTTAGGTGGGCTCCTATGATAGGATGGCTCTAAGTTTTCTACCAATAATTCCCATGGGGCAGTTCTAAGGATTTTGCTAAGTGTTTCTCGAGTCTCGGATCCCTTTTAACAAACACTATCATCACGAGGCCTCACGTGGTAGCAGTATTTGAAAAGTATACCCCAAAGCGGCTCTTAACGGGATACTCAAAATTTTTGACGGTCGGTTTGGATATCATAAATAAACTTAGAGTTATAGGTCATTTGTCTAGAAATTGATGTCTTGCACTATCATGCGGGTCAACAACCTCCTTAAAACAACCAACTCTAAGCGGTCTTTGCTTGGTCCACAAGACATTAGTCGGGGACTTAGGCTACGACCCTCTATTCCTAAAAGGTTACCTAGAAGCAGGGTAGTGGGCTTATCTATGTATCAACAATCCCATCAAGAATTCCCACACAATGGATATATGAACAAGATAATAAATAAAGCATAGAAAAACAAATAATTGAAACATAAACATAAGATAAAGTACAAAGAAGAAAGTAAAATAAAATGATAAACACACAACCACACAAAGAACTAAACTAGGGTTAACTCGCTTGAGAAAATTTCCCAGTGAAGTGCCAAGCTGAAGAAACTCGTTTTTAAAATCATTTTTAATTTTTCAAAAAACAATGAAATCGCCACCTAATTTTATTTGTTCTAAAGAAGAGCGGGAAAATATAGATAAAACCCACGAGAAAAGAATAAGACAGTTTACAAAATTAAGAGATATAGGTCAGGAGTTGGTTATGCAAGGGAAGGTATTGCACACATCCATCGTACTCGATGGTACCCATTTAGTTCAAAATGTGGTTGTGTGTTAGTGTGAAATTTTACGATCTTCTAAGTTTGAAATGAGAAAGAAAGGAGAAGAAATGTTTTTATTATTTTTGCTGCCTTTGGTCGTAAGACTTAGTGCCTCGTACTCCCTCGTGCAATGGGAAAGTCGAGGCGCCGTGGTTCGGCTAGAAAATGTTTGTTTGTTGATTGATTTTAAATGAAAAGACAAGTCGTCATTTTAAAGGAAAGACTCGTCTAACGTCCACAAGGTGTGATAAAGAATAAAGGACTATGCACCAACATGAGGGAGGGTTTGAGAACACCTCTAGTACACAAGTGGAGAAGTCGAAAACCTTGGGAATAGAGGAAGAAGCATCTCAATTATAAATGAATCATGTCTAATCTTAAAAAAGGGTTTAAAGGTAAAAGGTGCTTAGAGCGCACAAAAGATATTGAATGTGTTGGAATTGATTTTAAATTGTGGATGACAAATACCAAAACGTTAGGCTATCATCTAACAATTCGAATACTCGAAATTGGTGAGTGAGCTCAACCAATCATCTTTCATCCGAAATCTTTATTATGAAAAGGGTGAGATGAAGCAAAGTTCACATTTATTAAGTGTATGAAATAAAAGTATTTAAGTCATTAGGCTATCATCTAACGGCCTAAATACTTTAAATTTAATTAAATCGTCGGGCTATCATCCAACAATTTAATTAAATGCCATAACACTATATTTTTGTTTTGGAAATAGAAGTTTTTAGTTTATTATGCTATCATCTAACAAACTAGAAACTTCGATTCGTTTAAATCATTAGGCTAACATCTAACAATTAAAACAAATCTCATCCAAGTATTTTAAAAAAAAAACATTTTGAAAACAACTCGACGTTGGATCGAGGTTTGAGAAGAAGACTCGACGTTGGATCAAGTTTTTATTGAAAGTGTTTTAAATGCTTGGTGAATGGAGAAAGAATCAGGTTATGATCAATGTGCGGGAGATGGAGGAGAAACGAATAATTGTAAATAGCAAATAAAGTCGACAAAGCGCATACAAGGTGGCCAACCTAAGTATAAAACAATTAAATTACATGTGTACTAGCAAAGTGGAATAGTCTACTATAACGACTAATTGGAACAATTAATCGAAATAGGCTCACTGTAAGAAGGCCCAGGATCAAGCGTACATGTGTGCATGTGTGGTTACCGCGACGCTTCTTAGCTTTGTCGACTTACAGGTTTAAAATGATTCACAGTTATTAGTTTAAAAAATTAATTTTTTTTGGTTTTGTGTAAGTGACAGTTAAATTAAAATAAAATAAATGTGCACTAGATAATTATTACAAGAATTGTTTTTGGGAGAGGGATACATGAATTATAAATGGGAATTAAACGGTAAAATAAAATGGAAAGCGGTAAATTAATTACAACGCAACAAGGGGATTGGGATACATTTTTTCCGAATGGGGATAAATTGAAATTAAAGAGGAAACGGTAAATTTAAAAGTATACAAACAGAAATTAAATACGGTGAAACTTAAATATCGATTATTGCATTTTATTTTATTAATTAGAATAGATTATATGAACTAAATCTAAGAAATCGGTATACGAAGAAGATTACGGTAATGTAATTCGAACTTATTTATGAATGAATAGGTAAAGTATAATAATAAATATAATATGTATATAGTATATATTTACAATACTAAATATAAGAAATAAAAATAGTATGTATAAATATATTTACAGTATAAAATATAAAATAAAATAAAAATGCAAGTATATTGTATGTACATTATTAAATAAAAAATACTAATATGAATATTAAGATGCTAATGATAAAAGTGTAGGTATGCTAAAAGAAATTGAATGTTCCGATCAATCCTCGGATGTCTACACAAATAGCAAACATATTAGTAGCATGAGTGTGAGATGAAATAGAAATAAAATGAAATTGCAATAACAATTAGAATACGATTAGTAATTACAAGCTATAGAATCGAAAATGAAACTAGTATAAAATGTATATGAACGGAAGGACTAAAACAATTAAATATGCGAGTAATTCGATTCACAAAGGAACCAAAACCAAAGAAACATACACTATTATTCAATTTAAAATCGAAACAAACTAAAAATTAAACCGAACAAATCCGGGCAGCAACTATGTTGTCGGTTATTTAAGAAAAGCATGCTGTCCCATGAGCTTCTCGGTTAAATTCACACGCAAGAAAATGCGGTATCATTGTCAAACCATCAAAGCTAAATTTGAATGTCAACCGACTACAAACTTCAACCAAAAATTAAAATGATAATAACACAAAATATGGTGTTCTAACATGTTTCTCGGTTAGATTTTCACGCGAGTAACGCGGTATAATCATTAAACCGTCATTGAAACAAAACAAATAAATGCCAAATGGTTTCTTGGTCACATCTTACGCGAATAAACACGACATAGATATTTGAACCATCATCGAAACTAAACAAATTAACGCCAACTAACATGTTAACACATACATGAACTCATATTATTCAAAATTTATCACAAACATAAAAAAAATTATTACCAACTCGAAAATTTAAACATAAATAGAACCAATTCAAGGATCAAATTCTCACACAAAGTATCCCTAAGTAAACAAAATTCTAATGAAAATCTAACAACAAACAAGCTGCTTTCTTTTCAAAATTTATCAACATGCTTTTGCAGCCTAACAAACTAATGCAATCAGAAGTAAAACAGAATCAAACTAATAGAAGTTAGCAGGACTTCGGCTTACAAATTCAATGCAATACTGACTTTCAAACAGATTCAATCAGTCGAAACTTGCCAATTTATCACAGAATCATATACAAATTGTTCACAGCATCACAAACCAGAATCATCGCAAGCTCGAGGTTAAACCAGAATCATATACAAAGTGTTCCCAGCATCACAAACATTTAACTTGAATAACCACAGACTCAGCAAGATGAATCAAAAGTTACCTGAAACTTGTCGAAACTGTCGAAGCAATCGGAAACAGCGGTGTGGCAGGTTCTTGACGAATGTTGAGCAGCGACAGAGAGATTATGTTGAAAACAAATCGGAGGCGATGAAGAGGCTGCTTCTGGAGAAAGAGTAAGGAGGTTGCCGTGAGCATAGTGAAGGGAAGGAATAGGGGTGAACAGAGGCTGTGCCGGCGAGATGAAGGGTGTGAGAAGGCAGTGAGGATGAGAGGTACAGGGCAGCGGTTGAAGGAGGTTGTAACGAGAGCGAGACAATGGGAGCTTTGGTGAGTTAGCTCACGGCAGAGGGAAGTTGCGATAGAGGGAGGAAACGGTCTGGGCTGATACAACCGAGGCGAGGGTTTGATTCGGCGAAGGAGAAGAGGAAACAGAGGGGGTGATTTACGGTGGGATTGTGGTGTTTGGGATAGGGAACGAAGGGTGTCAAAGGAAAAAGGGAGTGAACGGTGAAGGTTTGGTTAACGGTGGCTGTTACGGCGATGGAAAAGAAAGTTGTGTTGTTTGGGAAACAGAGCTGTGAGAAAGACAGAAGGAGCTGCGATTTATGAGGTTATGAGTGGGACAGTGGGTTCTTGAACGGAGGGGATGTTACGGCAAGGGAGTGTTGTAGTGAGATGGAAACGGCAGCGAGACGGCGTGAGAGGAAAATGGAGGAATAATGGTGATGACAGCAATGGTGAGAAACAAGGGCGAAGGTAACAGTGAGAGATTGAAAATGGTGGTTGGAGGAAGGCAACGAAGGAGTGTTGTTTAGAAGGAGAAAGAAAAATAGATTTTCTTTTTCTCGATCTGCTGTGCCTCCGATGTTCAATTTTGGCCTCCCCTTAAGCAACAAGATATAACATATATTTATACCCACAAAATTAGGTTAAGTTATTTTTTAAAATGCCAAAAATGCCCTTCATAATTAAATGGGCCACAAAAATAGATCTAGTAAAAATTAACAAGCCCAATAATATTTTTTTTAGATAAAAATTAGAAACCTAAAATTGTCAAAAACGGTAAAAATTCAGACAATAAATTATCCGAAAAAATAAAATGAGCAAACTAAAATAAACTATGAGTCTTATAAATTAAAGAAAAATTATTGAAATGGTTAAAATTGAAATAAAATAATAATAAAGAATACCCGATTTTAAAATACTTACAGTTAAATACGAGTCTTCAAACTGTATCGAAAAAATTAGGGAGAGCACATTTTTATGATCTACGCGACACGTAGATTCATAAAGCAGTGAGTAAAAGATTAAAACTTGAAATATTTTCCCCGCTAATTTTCACACAGTATCAAATCGCTTTTAACAGTCTGTTTGTAAAACTGAAATATCGATATCATCGACATATAAATAATTTAAAATGATACAAGAAACATGTAAAGAGGTAAAAATAAATGAAGTGGAATAACATATATTTTATAACTAAAAATGATGCGAATATCGATTTAGAATGACTTTTAATCAGTTTAAATACGACGAAATGATGCATATGCAATGAGTAAATGACTGTTTTTTTTTAAAATATAAATACAATGCAAGTAGAAAAATAGCAGGGTAAAATTTGGGGTGCAACAGTTACTATTTGTCATTTGCATAATTTCATTCAATAAAGCATTGGAATTTTGCATTCAAATATTGTGCTCCCTGTCTTTCTTTTTATCTTATCACCTTTTAAAAAGCTATGTGATCTTACACACACCCACGTAATAAACTGCAGATCCACATTTACTCCGGATCCCGTCGATAACGACTCTGCTATTGCTAAATATGACATTGATAATCCGATCTACCAAGCCGAAGACGAAGGTGAGGATAATTGTGAAGTGCCAAGAGAACTTTCCAGACTACTACAGCAAGAGGAAAAGGATATACAGCCACACAAAGAACTGATCGAAGTTATGAATCTAGGTGCCAACAAAGACAGAAAAGAAATCAAGATATGAGTAGGTCTTGAGAACAGTGTCAAAGAAAGATTGATCCAGATGTTGTGAGATTACATCAAGATTTTTGCTTGGTCCTACGAAGACATGCCAGGTCTAGATATTAATATTGTGGTACACCAACTACCAACGAAAAAAGGTTTTCTCCCTGTGAAGCAGAAGGTTCGTTGTATGCGTCCTGAGATGTCTGAAAAAATTAAAGCCTAAGTTATGAAGCAGTTCAATGCCGGTTTCTTAGGCGTTATTTCTTATCCACAACAGGTTGCGAACGTGGTGCCCGTACCTAAGAAGGATGGAAAAGTGCGCATGTGTGTGGACTATCAAGACCTTAATAAAGCAAGCCTGAAAGAAGATTTTCCGCTTCCACATATTGATGTCATGGTTGAAAATATCGCTCAACACAAAGTTTTCTCTTTCATGGATGGTTTCTTCGCTTACAATCAAATCAAGATGGATCCCAAAGACATGGAAAAGAGTACTTTCGTTACCCAGTGGGGCACTTTCTGTTACAGGGTCATGCCGTTTGGGTTGAAAAATGCTGGCACCACATATCAACGCGCTATGGTGGCTTTATTCCATGATATGATCCATCACGAGATAAAGGCCTACGTCGACGACATAATAGCTCTACCACAAATCAAATAATAACATCTTGATCATTTGGGTAAGCTGTTTGATAAACTGAAGAAATATAGATTGAGGCTGAATCTGAGCAAATGCATATTTGGGGTCAGATTCGATAAACTCTTGGATTTTGTTGTCACTAGTAAAGGTATTGAAGTTGATCCCGCCAAGGTCAAAGCTATTCAAGAAATGCCTACTCTTTGCACCGAGAAGGAAGTCATAGGTTTCTTGGGACCAATGAATTACATTGCCAGATTCATTGCACATCTAACTACTACTTGTGAGCCAATCTTCAAGTGATTGAAAAAAGATCAAGTAGTAAAACGGAACGATGATTGCCAGACAACTTTGGACAAAATCAAGGAATACCTATAAGAACCTCCTATCCTGATGCCACCAGTCAAAGGAAGACCTCTTATCATGTACTTAACAATATTAGAGAACTCAATAGGGTGTGTGTTGGGGCAACATGACGAGTCTGGTCGAAAAGAGTATGCAATATACTACCTTAGCAAAAAGTTTACCGAATGTGAAATAAGATACTCACAGCTCGAGAAAACTTGCAACGCTTTGGCTTGGGCTACTCTCCGACTAAGATAGTATATGTTGACTCAAACTACCTTGTTGATCTCTAAAATGGATCTGATAAAATACATATTCGAGAAACCTGCTCTCTCCAGAAGAATAGCAAGATGGAAAGTGATCTTGACCGAATACGACATCCAATATACTACTCAGAAGGCAATCAAAGGAAGTGTGGTAGCTGATCATTTAGCTCATCAAGCCATAGATGACTACTAGTCTATGCATTTTGAGTTCCCAGACGAGGATATTATGTTAGTCACCGATTACGAAGAGTCTGGACAAGACGAAGGACCTGAGCCAGGATCCCGATGGACTATGGTATTTGATGGAGCTTCTAACACACTTGGCAACGGTATTGGCGCCATAATTACATCTCCTAAAGGCATCCATACACCTTTCACTACCAGACTATGTTTCAAATGCACCAATAATATGGGTAAATACAAAGCATGCATCATGGGTATCAAAGCTACCATTGACTTGAGGATCGAATTCTTGCAAGTATGCGGACACTCAACTTTGGGGATTAGTCAGATTAAGGGAGAATGGGATACGAAGCATCCAAACCTCATTCCATATCGAAAACATGTGTTGAATCTGATCCCCTACTTCGAAGAAATCACTTTCGAGCACATCCCACGAGAAGAGAATCAGTTGGCAGACGCGTTAGCTACCATGTCATCTATGTTTAAAGTCAAATGGGACAACGAAGCTCCACAGATCACTATTGAAAGACTATACAAACAAGCGTACTATTGCGAACTTGATACCGAAGGAGTAGAAGAGAAACCTTCTACTAAGTGAAGAGGTATCTCGAGGATCAAGAATACCCTGAAGGGGCATCTATCAACGATAAGAAGTTCCTAAGAAGATTCACCGCCAAGTACTTTCTTAGTAACGACATCTTATACCAACACAATCATGACTTGGTCTTACTCCGATGTGTAGATCAAAAGGCAACTAGACGAATTATGGAAGAGTTACATGAAGGCGCATTTAGTACTCATTCTAGTGGACATATAATGGCTAAGAAGATTCTGAGAGTAGGTTACTATTGGTCCACTATGGAAGCTGATTGTTATCGCTACGCTCGATCTTGTCATAAATGCTAGATATACGTAGATAAAGTGCATGTTCCTCCAGTTCCATTGAATGTTCTGATTACCCCGTGGCCTTTCGTAATATGGGGCATTGACATGATCGGAGAGATCAAACCTACCACTTCTAATGGACATCGTTTCATCCTCGTTGCTATCGATTACTTTACCAAGTGGGTAGAAGCAGCCTCGTTTGCATCTGTTACCAAGAATATCGTGGCTCGATTCATCAAACATAATCTCACCTGCCGATACGGCATTCCCGAAAGGATCATCACAGACAATGGTACCCATCTCAATAATAAGATGATCACCGAACTCTGCATGCAGTTCAAGATTAAGCATCACAACTCTTCTCCATACCGGCCAAAGATGAATGGCACAGTGGAAGCTGCCAATAAGAATCTCAAGAAGATCATACAGAAGATGACAATGACGTATAAGGATTGACATAAAATGTTGCCATTTTCTCTCCACGGTTATCGCACTAAAGTATAAACATCTACACGGGAAACCCCTTTCTCTCTCCTATATGGTATGGAAGCGGTTCTACCCAATGAGGTTCAGGTTCCCTCACTCAGAGTATTGAAGGATGCAGAGTTAGACGAAGATGAATGGATCCAGACTCAACTTGACCAGATAAACGTGATCGATGAAAAACGACTCGCAGCTATCTGCCATAGACAGATATATCAAAAACGAATGATCAAAGCCTTCAATAAAAAAGTCAAGCACCGAGTGTACCAAGTTGGAGATCTAGTAGTCAAGCGCATCATCCTACCACAAGGTGATCCCAGGGGAAAATGGACTCCCACCTATGAGGGACCATTTGTAGTCAAGACAATCTTTTCCGGTGGAGCCATGATACTGAGCACTATGGATGGAGAAGACTTCCCAAACCCTATGAACACAGACATAGTCAAAAAAATACTATGCATAAACGAGACCCGCTAGGTCGACCAACCTAGACAAAAATAACGGCGTCCTGGAGAACCAAAAGGGTTCGGGCAAAGTTTAGGGACATATATATAAAAAATATATACCTAGTAAGTCAAAAACCTGCAAAGGCGACTTGGGAATAAAAAGGTATCCCGGTAGACTAAAAACCTAAAAGCCGGTCTAGGAAAAAGTTAGGGATTAAAGCGTACGAATATGTCTCGACGAGATCATCTACTTACAGACTACACTACTATCAACTTCAAATGGCGCAAATCATTTCAATCACCTTCTTCTGGCAGCAAGGAGATGAGATAGTCGAAAATATATGAGCAATAATAGAGTTGAAACTCGACGAGATTGTTTCCATATAGCTTTTACTATTTTCCAAATGTTTCCGACAATTTCCTCTTACTAGGATATTTGTCTCTTTGTACACAAACTACTTGTCTATAGGTCGTTTTTCAAAATTAATACAATTCCACTTTTCCAATTTCAAATCTTTTACTTTTATGTGTTTTGTTTGCATAAGTCCAATGATTGCTTTGAATGATTATATGCATCTGACAATAAATATCTCTTCATAAATACACGAAAAACAAACATAAAAAACAATTACTACAGATTCTAGGAATTAAGATGACAACCAAATTCACCAGTACATCCCCACAGAGTCATTTTTATAAGAAGTACCCCCCACAGGATAATCCCTACAAGCCCCACAGAGCCATCTCCCCGACAAAGACAAATTTCCAAACAAGACTACTACTCTATCATCTTCTTTCAACAGTGTCCAACACTTCTATTCATCACATTAGTCCCCGAGCAGTGATCCTATCAACTTCATCACATTAGTCCCCGAGCAGTGATCCTACCAACTTCATCACATTAGTCCCCGAGCAGTGATCCTATCAACATCATTACGTCAGTCCCCACGCAGTGATCATCTACAACATCATCACGTTAGTCCCCGAGCAGTGATCGTCTTAACTTATCACATTAGTCCCCGGGCAGTGATCATCTACATTGTCACGTCAGTTCCTGTGTGACACCCCAAATAATTCGATTATTAAATAATTATGATTTTTAATTATTAATTTAATTAGGAATGTAATATTTAATATTTTAGATTATTGGAAATCAATTAAATTATATGGAAGTGGAATTATTGGTGGTGTGAAGGGTAAAGTGAGGGTGTGAGGAGTAAAAGGCTCTACTCACATTAATTACTTTATTTTATTTTATTAGAATAATAAAAGGAATAAAAGAAGGAAAAGAGAAAAGGAATCACTTTTGGAGAACCTCACGCGTGAAATTGAGAAGAGGAAAGGAAGGAGAAAAGCCATTTCGTGTAGTCGAAGAACCCACAAGGTAAGGATGATTTCGATTAATTATTGTGTATTATCGGCTTTGAATTCAACCGTATAGATCATAGCATGCTAGGGAATCGGTTTAGAAATTCGTGTTCGTAGAATTGTCTCTATTATGTCGGATTGTAGGTCGGAAACCATTAGTGTGTCAAATAATAAATAGGAATGATGAAATAATGTTGTTTGATGTTATAATGGTGTAAAATGGATGTATTTTGGTGTTTCTCATGTTGCAATTCGTATGGGAATGTTTGGAAGTGATTTGGAATGGGTAAACGCTGTCAAAATAGCAGTTTTTGTTTCTGCAGGTCGTGGGAACCGGTTCCCAGTGGGTAGGAACCGAGTTCCCAGTGTAAAACTTTTAAAATTGGCTATTTCTGTACATGGAAACCGGTTCCCAGTGGGGTAGGAACCGGGTTCCCATACATTTTTCCAGGGGGCATGTTTTCAGACTTCGCAGGAACCGGTTCCTGCATAGGGAGGAACCGGGTTCCACTGTAACTTTTTGAAAAATACTAAACTTTGAAAATTCATAACTTTCAAACCGTAAGTCCATTTTTGGACGTTATTTCTTAAATTAAATGCTCTATTTTATGAAATGAAAGAATTTCCCGTAACTTAAAATTATTTTGAAAATGTGTCGGAATTCGAAATAAGTGATTATTTATTCGATGTGTATTGGGTGTATAAGAGGTAATGTACCTGTGACATTGAGATATCTGAATGGTGTGAATGAAAGGCATGTTTATGTTGTTGATTGTGTGCATGATTTGTTGAGAATATCATGTTTGAAATTTGGTTCAGTTATGATAGTTGGTGTATTTCATAGAGTGATAAAATGTTGCATCTTTGGTGTTGTGCGTGCATATGCATTTTGGTGAAGTTAATTCCATTGTGAGGAATTTGACTTGTATTGCCGTTAAGCGATACCGGGTGATGATGGGTGGTTAGTTGGATTAGTGTCGGTGTTTATGAGCGAATCGATGGTTACTATATCCGGTTGATGATGGATCGGTGTTGGGTGACTTGGTCACGTGTTAGTACCACATGCATTGTATGCATTGTAATTGCATGGAATTGTAACATGTTAGGATGTCTTCGGTGTTGCAATTATCGATTGTTAATGGTTGTGCATAATGAATTGTCCGTTGTAATTGTGTATTGGAATCGAACTATCTTTGGAATGGGTTGAATAATATGCTTGTGATATATGTTGATTGAGAAACTTATAATGCATGTTAATTATGAGAAATCTCACCCTTACTTTAATGATTTGATTAAAGTTAGCCGAAGTTGGTGAGGATGGCTCTAGAGCTAGGATATTTAAGTCTGCGTGTCAGTGTCATGCTTTGATAGGTTGTAACACTGGGGAACGTTTAGTTGAGGATTTATTCATTATTCAATTTTTATTAGAATTACTTTAGGAATAATTGAGACTTGGTTTATTCCGTTTTGATTTGATGGTATTATTTCCGCTGTGTAAGACATGGTTTAACTTAATTGATTATTTTTGATAGTGATCCTCAGTGTAGCATGGCTACTGAGTTAATTGGAGTTTTATTTATTTCATAATTGTGGCATCCCTTGATTTCTGTGTTGAATCTGATTAAATCTGGTTTTAGTATTAAATTAATTAATATATTCGGGGTATTTTAGAAGGGGTGTTACAATAGTGGTATCAGAGTATAGTCGGTCTTGTCTTGTGTCGTTATCCCTTTGGTATGCGACTAGTGTAAGATGACACTGTCGATACTTTTGTGCTGATGAGGTTGTTTTGTAATGTTACAGAACAATGGCCGGAAGAGGTAACGGAAGAAGCAGCGATGCTATTCTTCAAGCATTGGAATGTTGGCTGGAGTGCTCGGAGGGAACCAGCAGGGAGCTATTATTGGTGCTGACCGACAATTGGGGAATTTTCAGAGGAATAATCCTCCATTGTTCAAGGGTGCACATGATCCCGAAGGTGCTTAGAAGTGGTTGAAGGAGATCGAGAGGATCTTCAGAGTGATTGATTGTGCTGAAGGGCTGAAGGTGAGATACGGAACTCACATGTTAGCGGAGGAAGCTGACGACTGGTGGGTTGCTACAAGAACTGAAATGGAAGAAGATGGTATTGCGTTGACTTGGGCTTTGTTCAGGAGGGATTTTCTGAGGAGGTACTTTCCTGAAGACATTCGAGGTAAGAAGGAGATTGAATTTCTGGAGCTCAAACAAGGCAACAAGGCGGGTATGCTTGAAGTTTACTCAGTTGGCGAAGTATTATGCTCATTACACTAACGATACAGATGGAGAATTTTCCAAATGTATCAAGTTTGAGAATGGTTTGGCGAGATTAAGCGGTGTCGGTATCGCGTCAGAAGATTTTCGATCCGTTGACTATAGTAGGATTTTAGAGGAGGATCTTGCCAGCACTAAGTCGAATGCTCGAGGGTATGTTGATAGGAAGGGTAAGCAACAGATGGATCGTGGTAAGCCTTATGATAGGAGTAATCGAGATCCGGTGGTTGGAAGAAGTGCAGTGGAGGAGATTACGGTTCTTCCATTAAGTGCTACAAGTGTGGTGAGACAGGCATCGTGTGGATTGCAAAAGTAATGATAAGAAGTGTTTCAAGTGTGGAAACTCGGCCATGTGGCCAATGATGAGAGTGAGTGGTGACTTGTTACAAGCTGTGGTGAAGAGGGTCATACTAGTCCTCGATGCACAAAACCCAAGAAGGAGCAAGCTAGTGGTAAAGTGTTCGCATTGTCTGGATCAGATACTAAGCCAGATGATCGGTTGATTAAAGGCACATGTTTTATTAATGGCATTCCTTTAATTGCGATTATTGATACTGGAGCCACACACTCTTTTATTGCTTTGGATTGTGCTAAAAGATTGAATTTGGAAATTTCTAATATGGATGGAAGTATGGTTATTGACACTCCTGCGTCGGGTTCAGTGACTACTTCGTATGTTTGTAGGAATTTTCCTATTGTGATTTTTGGTAGGGGTTTCGGTATGGATCTAGTGTACCTACCGTTAGAACAACTTGATGTCATCCTTGGAATGAACTGGTTGGAATTCAACCAGTTCATATCAACTGTTTTGCGAAGACGGTTATTTTTCCTGAAGAGGTTGGTGTCGAAGATGTGACTATGTCGGTTAAGCAGATGAACCTAGGCTGTGAAAGATGGTGCTTGTGGTGTTTATGTTGTATTCGCAATAGAAGCGGAGGAAAAGCAAAGAGTGATGGATTTCCGGTGAATGAATTTCCGAGGTGTTTCCTAAGGCGTTAGTGAATGCCACACGAGGAGAGGTAGAATTTACTATAGATTTGATTCACGAACTAGTCCGTGTCGATGGCGCCTTCCGTATGTCGACATCGAATTAGTGGAGTTAAAGAAACAGTTGGAGGAGTTGCTTGAGAAGAAGTTTATTAGTCGGTGTTTCGCCATGGGGAGCTCGGTGTTGTTGGTTAAGAAGAAAGAAGGTTCAATGAGATTATGTGTTGATTACAGACAGTTGAATAAAGTGACAATTAAGAATCGGTATCCATTGCCGAGGATTGATGATTTTATGGATCAACTAGTTGGAGCTTGTGTATTTAGTAAGATTGATCGAGATCGGATATCATCATTCGTGTGAAGACAGAGGATATTGACGCATTTAGAGCGAGGTATTATGAATATTACATTATGCCATTTGGAGTTACTAATGCACCTGGTGTTTTCATGGAGTATATGAACAGGATATTTCATCCGTATCTTGACAAGTTTGTGGTAGTATTCATTGATGATATTTTAATTTATTCGAAGAGCGATGAAGAACATGCAGAACATCTCAAAGTTGTCTTAGAATTGTTGAAAGAGAAGAAGCTTTATGCGAAGTTGTCCAAATGTGAATTCTGGTTAAGTGAAGTGAGTTTTCTTGGCCATGTAATTTCCAAGAATGGAATTGCTGTGGATCCTACGAAGGTAGAAGCAGTATCTCAGTGGGAAGCGCTGAAGAATGCTTCTGAGATCCGTAGTTTTCTGGGTCTTGCAGGTTATTACCGGAAGTTTATTGAAGGATTTTCCAAACTAGCGTTTCCACTGACTAAGTTGACCAGGAAGGGTCAAGTGTTTGTTTGGGATGCTGAATGTGAGAAAGGGTTTCAAGAACTGAAGAGGAGGTTGACTAGTGCTCCGATCTTGATTTTGCCGAATCCGGCTGAGTATTTTGTAGTGTATTGTGATGCATCATTGATGGGATTAGGTGGTGTGTTAATGCAAGATAAGCAGGTTGTGGCTTATGCTTCGAGACAATTGAAAGTACATGAAAGGAATTATCCGACTCATGATTTAGAGTTGGCGGCAGCTGTTGTATTTGTTTTGAAGTTGTGGAGGCATTATTTATACGGTTCTCGGTTTGAGGTATTCAGTGATCACAAAAGTCTGAAGTATCTCTTTGATCAGAAAGAGTTGAATATGAGGCAGAGAAGGTGGTTAGAGTTTCTCAAGGATTATGATTTCGGTTTGAATTATCATCCTGGTAAGGCAAACGTTGTTGCGGATACTTTGAGTAGAAAGTCCTTGCATTTGTCGAGGTTAATGGTCCGTGAGTTAGATTTGGTTGAGCAGTTCAGAGATTTAAGTTTGGTATGTGAAACCACTCCGAATAGTGTGAAATTGGGTATGTTGAAGCTGACTAGTGGTATTTTGGAAGAGATTCGAAATGGACAGAAATCCGATGTTGGTTTAGTTGATAAATTGACATTGATCAACCAAGGTCAAGGAGGTGAGTTCCGGATTGATGAGAATGGCGTTATGAGGTTTGGTGACAGAGTGTGTGTTCCGGATGTTGCCGAGATTAGGAAGAGTATTTTGGAAGAAGGACATCGTAGCGGGTTGAGTATTCATCCCGGTGCAACTAAAATGTATCATGACTTGAAAAAGTTATTTTGGTGGCCTGGAATGAAAAAGGAAATTGCTGAGTTCGTGTATGCGTGTTTGGTTTGTCAGAAATCAAAGATTGAACATCAGAAACCGTCAGGATTGATGGAACTGTTATTTGTTTCGGAATGGAAATGGGATGGAATCTCTATGGATTTTTTGTCTGGTTTGCCAAGGACAGCGAAGAATTGTGATTCTATCTGGGTTATTGTTGATCGGTTGACGAAATCTGCTCACTTCATTCCGATAAGAATGGATTATCCGATGGAGAGGTTGGCAGAATTGTATGTTGAGAAGATTGTGAGTTTACACGGTATTCCTTCTAGTATTGTGTCGGATCGAGATACAAGGTTTACATTTAAGTTCTGGACGGGATTGCAAGAAGCCTTGGGTACTAAGTTAGGTTTAAGTTCTGCTTATCATCCACAGACAGATGGTCAGACAGAGAGAACGATTCAGTCGTTAGAAGATTTGTTGAGAGCTTGTGTGTTAGAGAAGGGTGAAGCTTGGGATAGTTATCTACCGTTGATTGAGTTTACCTACAACAATAGCTTTCACTCGAGCATTGGTATGGCTCCGTTTGAAGCATTGTATGGTAGGAGGTGTCGGACACCGTTGTGTTGGTATGAATCTGGAGAGAGTGTTGTGATTGGACCGGAAATTGTTCAACAAACTTCAGAAAAGATCAAAATGATTCAGGAAAAGATGAGAACTTCCCAGAGTCGTCAGAAAATTTATCATGATAAGAGGAGGAAAGATCTTGAGTTTAGCGAAGGAGAACATGTGTTTATGCGAGTTACTCCGATGACTGGTATTGGTCGAGCCTTGAAGTCAAAGAAGTTGACTCCGCGTTTTATTGGTCCGTTTCAGATTACCAAGAGAATTGGGAAGGTGGCGTATCAGATTGCTTTACCGCCGTCACTTGCAAATTTGCATGACGTTTTCCATGTATCTCAGCTGAGGAAGTACATTACTGATCCGTCACATGAGATTCAAGTAGATGATATACAGGTACGAGAGAATTTGACTGTTGAAGCGGTACTTGCAAGAATTGAGGATCAGAAGTTGAAACAGTTGCGAGGAAAAGAGATCGCATTTCTAAGAGTAGCTTGGGGAGGACCAGCAGATGGGAATGTCACTTGGGAGCTGGAGAGTCAGATGAAGGACTCGTTTCCCGAACTGTTCGTCTAAGGTATGTTTTCGAGGACGAAAACTCTTTTAGTTGGGGAGAGTTGTGACACCCCAAATAATTCGATTATTAAATAATTATGATTTTTAATTATTAATTTAATTAGGAATGTAATATTTAATATTTTGGATTATTGGAAATCAATTAAATTATATGGAAGTGGAATTATTGGTGGTGTGAAGGGTAAAGTGAGGGTGTGAGGAGTAAAAGGCTCTACTCACATTAATTACTTTATTTTATTTTATTAGAATAATAAAAGGAATAAAAGAAGGAAAAAGAAAAAGGAATCACTTTTGGAGAAACTCACGCGTGAAATTGAGAAGAGGAAAGGAAGGAGAAAAGCCATTTCGTGAAGTCGAAGAACCCACAAGGTAAGGGTGATTTGATTAATTATTATGTATTATCGGCTTTGAATTCAACCGTATAGATCATAGCATGCTAGGGAATCCGGTTTAGAAATTCTAGGTTTCCATAGAATTGTCTCTATTGTGTCGGATTGTAGGTCGGAAACCATTATTGTGTCAAATAATAAATAGGAATGATGAAATAATGTTGTTTGATGTTATAATGGTGTAAAATGGATGTATTTTGGTATTTCTCATGTTGCAATTCGATGGGAATGTTTGGAAGTGATTTGGAATGGGTAAATCTTTGTCAAAATAGCGGTTTTGTTTCTAGGTCGGGAACCGGTTCCCAGTGGGTAGGAACCGAGTTCCCAGTGTAAAACTTTTAAAATTGGCTATTTCTATACGTGGGAACCGGTTCCCAGTGGGGTAGGAACCGGGTTCCCATATATTTTTCCAGGGGGCATGTTTTCAGACTTCGCAGGAACCGGTTCCTACATAGGGAGGAACCAGGTTCCACTGTAACTTTTTGAAAAATACTAAACTTTGAAAATTCATAACTTTCAAACCGTAAGTCCGTTTTAGTCGCCGTTTTGGACGTTATTTCTTAAATTAAATGCTCTATTTTATGAAATGAAAGAATTTCCCGTATGTTAAAATTATTTTGAAAATGTGTCGGAATTCGAAATAAGTGATTATTTATTCGATGTGTATTGGGTGTATAAGAGGTAGTGTACCTGTGACGTTGAGATATCTGAATGGTGTGAATGAAAGGCATGTTTATGCTGTTGATTGTATGAATGATTTGTTGAGAATATCATGTTTGAAATTTGGTTCAGTTATGATAGTTGGTGTATTTCATAGACTGATAAAATGTTGCATGCTGGTGTTGTGCGTGCATATGCATTTTTGGTGAAGTTAATTCCCATTGTGAGGAATTTGACTTATATTGCCGTTAACCGATACCGGGTGATGATGGGTGGTTAGCTGGATTCGTGTCCGGTGTTTATGAGCGAATCGATGGTTCTTGTATCCGGTTGATGATGGATCGGTGTTGGGTGACTTAGTCACGTGTTGGTACCACATGCATTGTTACGCATTGTAATTGCATGGAATTGTAACATGTTAGGATGTCTTCCGTGTTGCAATTCTCGATTGTTAATGGTTGTGCATAATGAATTATCCGTTGTAATTGTGTATTGGAATCGAACTATCTTTGGAATGGATGGAATAATATGCTTGTGATATATGTTGATTGAGAAACTTATAATGCATGTTAATTATGAGAAATCTCACCCTTACTTTAATGATTTCATTAAAGTTAGCATTTCGGTTGGTGAGGATGGCTCTAGAGCTAGGATATTTAAGTCCGCGTGTCGGTGTCATGCTCGATAGGTTGTAACAGGGGCGTTTAGTTGAGGATTTATTCATTATTCAATTGTTATTGGAATTACTTTAGGAATAATTGAGACTTGGTTTATTCCGTTTGATTTGATGGTATTATTTCATTGTGTAAGACATGGTCTTAACAATTGATTATTTTGATAGTGATCCTCGATGTAGCATAGCTCTTGAGTTAATTGGAGTTTTATTTATTTCATAATTGTGGCATCCCTTGATTTTCGTGTTGACTCTGATTAAATCTGGTTTTAGTATTAAATTAATTAATATATTCGGGGTATTTTAGAAGTGGTGTTACATCCCGCGCAGTGAACATGAACTTTGTTACATTGGTCCCCGAGCAGTAACCCACAATCAATCAACTTATTATGTTAGTCTCCGAGCAGTAATAGGTTATTCAAGATGACAACATTCCCCAGTAAGATTCGTACACAAGTTGTTCATCCCCAGCTAAATATCTCTCAAGAATTATCATTCCTCAACAACATCAATATCCAGACCCGAAATTTGGTCAGATAGTACATCAAAGGAATCTACATCTCTTTTATACTCAGTCAGGATCTTCATCCCCAAGTAGAAATCAAAGATCCCCAGTAGAATGTTCTTATCTTCTTCAAGATGGATATATTTTGAAATACCACAACATCTACATTCATACAGTAATCATAAAAGTCATAACATGTGCATATATCATTCATGAGCATTATCATATACTCACATGCATCGTAATCTGCATAAAATTCACCAAATCCTTTCCAGTTAAATTTCCCCAGCATGTGAAAGTTATTTTTCAGGCAGAAGGTCAAAGATTAATGCCCGAAACAAGACAGGAGAACCATCTGAACGACCAAGAAGGTTTATTAACAAACAACATGATATAGATTAATACCCGAAACAAGACGGGAGAGCTATCTACAGCTTGATGGATACTCATTTTAGATAAAGCCAAGACGAAGTTTTATTCTGACACTCTCTTACTCTATGGCATCTTTAAGCCCATCTCTGACTACATGTCGATATCTCTCCACCTGTAGGATGCTGCGTATATGGTTAAAAAAAATCAATACATACCAGTAATCTCATTCAAAGACGAGCATAGAGTCTAACGTACGACTCACTCCCCCAGCATCAGTGTTGTACCCCAAAATTTACCCTCTTCTTTTCTGTATTTCTGGCTTAGAATTAGATTGCACAAACATACATGTAGTCGCATGCATAACATTCATTATGGGGTTACAAGGTTCAAAATATCCCAAGTATGAAAGAAATACTGCGTTTCGGCTATCTTAGATCATTTTGAGCCAAGAATCGATGTTTCTCGGTTCGTACGACTATTTGCAAGATTCTATAGTTAAGAAGCTATTTTGATTTGATTCCATAAGCTCCGGGATCATATAAATATGTCCTCCAGTTTATTTGTTCAGATCGGAGGTCGTCTCGTCAAGAAAAAGAATTTATTCGCTTATGTCTTAATAAAGGGAATTTTGGGTTTTCAGTGCGTTTTGGGAACTCCATAAGGGACATCTCTCATCTCGTCGAGTATTTTCTGATGATTTTCGACCGCCATGTCCCTATCATTATTATCTACAACTTTTGTTTGAAAGTCGGAGGCAAATTATGTGAGGAAAGTCCCCGAAATATTTGATTTCTCAAGTGGTTTAAATTGAGTTTTTGTGTTGTACCGTGCGCTTAGTGCACTGAAACGTACGTAATTTCCAGATGGAAAACCAAAACTGAGCGAGGCCGGTGTATAAAATTCCATATCAAAATTATCGTCGACTTTCATTTGCAACTCAAGAACTGATTCATCACCAGACAATACCTGAATTTTATTCTTTGGAGTTGATTTTGAGTTGAACCGAGTAATTTTCATCTGATACGTGAAGTTCGAAAAATCGTACCTCACGATTTTTATCGAAGCGAGTCGGACCAGTTCGAAAATTTCAAAATTTTGTTAACTTCGATTGTCTCAGAAATACTCATTTGCAAATTCTGATCGGAAGGCCCTCATTCGAGGCATTTTCTCCGAAGAGCGCATTGAAAATTCTGCATGTGTCAGTCGCCTGAAAACTGTGCTGAAACTTCAAAAATTCATATCGACTTGTCCGTTCATCCAAAATTCATGTGCAAACAAAATCTTATTCCAGACATTTTTCGTTTAGAGTCCGACTTCAAATTCTGGACGGAGTGGGCTGTTTTGAATTAATTACGAAAATTATCCGGATAATCATGGGTTGAGCTTGATTATGGATCTAAGGCACTCTCAGGACCAATTCCCAAGGTTATAAATATATTTTTGCCTTCACAAAACGCAACAACACATTCGTTTGCTAAATTTTCATCTCAAATCAACTCTTAATTCTCTCATTTCTCTCTCAAAGCAAATCAAGAACAAAGAGAAAAATTCAAAGAAAATCAAATTCCCCTCCAAGCTTATCTGACTGACCTCCCTCTCCATCAACCGGACCACCGCGCGTCCCCTTCGCCGCCACCGGCCAGTCGTCGCCGGACACCTCACCTGTCACCTCAAAGATCCGACCGACCGCCTCTTTTTGGCCTCTCCCTCCACGTTTCTGGCCTCGCCGTCAGACTCTCCCTCTCCACGCACCGACCTCCTTCCCGGCATCTCACTTCCGATCGGTAGCCGGTCTCTCCCTCCTCTTCCACTCGACTTGCTCGGCCGGTCTAGGACCATGGCCAGATCCTCTTTCCTCTCATCTCTCTTGCTCGGTTTGTGTAGAGGAAGACCTTCCTCTTCATATTTTTCTTCAAATTGCAAGATTCAACTTGTTTCTACACCGATTTTCGTTCCGATTTCGAATATTCTCAACAATTGGAGAATAATTTGGTATTTTCTTAGAGAATTACAAGGTTTTCCTCATCAATTTCAACAAAGCTTAAAGTGCAAGTAAGTGAATATCTCAAATAAGCACTTATTTTAATCAATTTTTTAATTGTTGAATTTCTTGAAATTGAACATTGAGGTTGCTTGCAAATTCCTTGTGGATTTTGATTATCACATTTGTTTTGTCGAATTCGTTGATCTTTTTGCACACTACACACACTGACACTTGTGTTATGACTTTGCATTGCATTTAGGTACTTGATGTGAGCATTTTGCATCACAAATGGTATGATCATGCATCAAGGAACATGTAAATCATTTGACATGCATTGAATCAATCAATTTGAGACTTATTTTGTGTATGGAAATTGTGTAGAAATGTAGGAATTAACACATAATTTGCATTACACTTGAACCTTGCCTACACCTCACATACATACACTTTAACACACATTTTGCAACATAAATTGCATCTTTGTATATCCATACATGTACATGTAGGATAGTTGCATTGATTTGACACATTGTGACTCACTTTTAAGGCATGAAAACATGAGAAAATTTCACTTTTTACACATAAATTCACATGTATGATAACACCACAATTTGACACGTTGTACATTCTACATCTCTTAGAATTTTTGTATGCTTACATTGAATTTAGGTAACATTTGCATAGAGTATGAATCATTAGTATATGACATCACATACACTTGCACACGTATTCACCTAAACACCACACAATACATGTACATATGCATTTACATGTATTTTTTACATCTTTTTACTTTGAGATTCAATTACTCATGTACATAAGTTGTTTTTCTTTTCCTTTTGACTTTTGATTACATGTTATGGATTATAATCCGATTCATTTAACATTTCAAAACCAAACAAAAACTTGAATTGAAATTTATTTCAAAACATAAATTTTGCAATTCCATAAGCGTTTTTTTGGCAATTTTACACTTCGGAACTCATTTTTCTTTGTAAGTTCGAAGTAACGATACTTGTTCACAATGTTTTGACACGTTCCTGAACCGATTTTGGAGGTTTCAAAACCAAATTTTGCTCACAACATGCTCAGACACTCTCGCTGCCCCGTCACTTTAATGCTCGAAAAGTATGACTTCCACTCAGAATTAATTAAAAGCACATATGTTTTTGAAAACGTTGACGTTTTTGTAAGAAACTATGCGATTTTTAATCGATTCCAAGAAGTTGACTTTTTCTAATTCGGAAAATCGACTTCCCATTCTGATTTTCCAATTTTATTTCACTTCTTGCATGCTTAAACAAGATTATAATCATATTTGTAATCGATTTTGCATTCCGATCATTATTTTTACGACTTGCTTTGTTAATTTTGACACTTTATTTCATGTGCAAGGTACTTGGACTACTTTCATGTGAGATTTAGACTTTTAGCACCCTTATTATGCACTTGTACACATGCGTGTATATTCTATCTGCTTGCTTCTTCGATTTTACTCTGTTTTTGTAGGTATTTTTCATTTGTACACATACTGTGCATCTTATTGTCTTGCTTCTTCGGTTTTACTTTGTTTTTGCAGGTGTTTTCATTTTTACACATATGTGTACATCTTATTGTCTTGCTTCTTCGGTTTTAATCCATTTTTGCTGGTGTTGCATTTGTACACATATGTGTACATCTTATTTTCTTTCTTCTTCAAATTTACTCCATTTTTGCAGGTGTTTTGCGCTTATATACCCATGTATACATTCTATTGGCTGCTTTCGGTCTTACTCCGTTCTTGCAGGTACACCTTGATTGGAATGTTATACACATGTTTTTTGGCTTGTGCGCATAAGCGTACATTCTATTGTCTGCTTGCATGGTTTTCTTGCCAATACACCTTGATTGGAATGTGTATACACATGTTCCTTGGCTTGTGCACATACGCATACATTCTATTATCTGCTTGCATGATTTTCTTGCAAGTAAACCTTGATTGGAACGTGTATACACATGTTCCTTGGCTTCTGCGCATGTGCGTACATTCTATTGTCTTCTTGCGTAATTTTCTTGCAGGTACACTGTGATCAGAATGTGTATACACATGTTCCATTTCTTGTGCGCATGCGCGTGTATTCTATTGTCTATTTGTTGGAATTTATCCTCTCTTGCAGGTGTTATTACTTCGGATACGTCTGAATGCGTATTCCGCTTATTTTTGATACCTTGAGTGCTTCTCATCGGTTTACTCTTATTGCATGGCTGCAGTACTTGAGGTTTTCCGGATTATTTCTTTAGCTCATAGTGCTCTTCGGATTTTATATCCGTTTGGTAGTTGCTACACTGATTTTACCGCATTCTCTTACAGCTTTCCTAGATATCATGAGAAGTATGGATTTACAACTTTTCTTTTGCCATGAGAAGTAGGAATAGAGATGCATGATGGGGATTCCGTAGTTGGAGCATGTTCAGGAACCCCTCTGGTTTATTTAAAGACCCGTTTAGGGCGCTTCTGTGTGCTACTTGTGTTTCGTTATGTTTAAAGTCCTCATCCATGAATAGGGAGGCAATTCTCAAAAACAGTTTACGTTTGTGCTTGCATAGGTCAAGTGGTTAGGCAACCCGACGTGGCACCACTACGCAAAGGCCTGCATTGCTATTTTTCCTACTATCGAGTCATGATATATGGGACAAGCGCAAAGGGTCGACAGTTGTCCCCCGCACAGTTCTAGTCCGTGTCTTGTATGGCACACGCGAATCGTGTTTCTCTTCCTTATCGAGTCAATAACAAAGTGGTCAGAGCTCCCTATTTTGACTCTCCACTCTTTCTTGGGGTTCGTATTTATTGCAGGACTCACATCATTTGCTCTGTAGGCTATTCCAGCGCTTGTTTGACATTTGTTTGCGCATTGCATTGGTTACATGCTTTTGCCAAAGCACTTGATTTCTTCATCCCCTTGCATCCCTTGGTTTTACAACCAAGACAGATATAGGATAACTTTCCCTCAGGACCGCTAGGTTAGGATAACTTTCGAGCCTAGACATTAGGATGTACATCCTTGACATGTTGACATAGGTAGAGATTCCCGTACATCCTCAACCATAAGTCTAATCTTTGCATGACTATATTAGGGTTAGTACTAGCTAGTCACCCTTTTCTTTTTCTTGTTTCTTTTTGCATCCTTGCATGTAATTAAAACTAAAACTTGCTTCTTTTTTTTGTTGAAAAAAACACTTAATAATGGTTTGAACTCCTTTCTTAAAGGTAAAAGCAACCAACCAAGACAAACTCTTTTTTGCGTACGGGCACATTTTATTTTGTGTTTAAGACCTTTTTCACAAGTAAAAAACACAAAACCCACCAAAACAAGTGAGCCGAACTACGGCGCTCTGACTTTCCCATTGCACGAGGGAATACGTAGGCATCTTGTCACGGGGCTCAATCGAGCACAACTTGTAAAAAGTTCCTTCTTTTCCCCGTGGTTTCTTTATTTTCCTTTTCTTTTGCATGCATTGTAGCGTTTAAGAATTGATAGATATAACACACCCCTTAGCTAGAAAATAGAAGTGGATACCGTAGAGTACTACGGGCGTGTGGGGTGCTAATCCCTTCCCTTCGCTTAACAAACTCCCTTACCTAGATCTCTCGGTCGTGAGATTGTGGTTTCTTCCCCCCAGGTTTACTCGATGTTTTCCTTTCTCCTCTGTGAGATAAAAGATGTTCGATGGCGACTCCATTGATATATCCTATCTGTCGGAAGTTTAGCCGAGTGGTTTCAGCTGGCGACTCCACTGGGGACCGTTGACCTATTGTTGATCTGTCCATGAGTTGATCCTAACTTTTATTTTTGTGTCTATTGGGTCTTTATTTATTTACTCTCTTTATCGCATCATGTTTTGTATGCTTTGCATTGCATCCTATGTGGCATTTTATCGCTTTCATATATCCTGTACATTGTCTGCTGCTGTGCAGTGATATTCGGGGGTGAGTGTTTCAAGAGGTAAAAAGCCCATTACCCAGGACAAAGACATATAGGAAAGACGGATGTTCATGTGAAATCCCGCTTTCCTTTGACGCGTGTGAGGACACATGAAGTACCACATTCAGCCGAGGTTCTCCCAATACTGCCATTGTTCTGCATCCCTTATGCACGGGCAAGGTATTAAATGGAGGATTGTCGACTCTGGGTGCCACTTAGGGACCACCTATTCTATTTAGAATTACCCGTGAGGTGGGGATGGGAAAAATCATTATCACAGGTACCGATGCTAGTTCCATGTTACTTGGTTCTATGTTCCGTGACCTTCGGTATTTTCGGGATACTTGGTATTTTTTGGTATTTTCTAGTACTACCTGTGATATTCAGATTTGGGCCGAACTCTTGATCGTGTTACATGTGACTTGGTTCTGTTATCCACATAGCAGTGGTTTAATCTACAGGAAATATCATGAAAGTCATAAACCCATGATCAATGCATAATGTACTTGCATCTTAACGTGTTTATTTTTCAAAAAGAAATGTTAGAAAAATACATATGTATATACCTAACATGCATATTCATTCATTACATGCATTCATAACAGGTACTTGAAACTTGGGGATTTCTCTTATTCAGACCTGGTATTTTCTTTTCAGAGTTGTGAATCTTGACTCTTCACCACTTTGTGATTAGAATCAAGTGATGGAACAACTTCATGGGAAATTGGATGAAATGAAAGAACAGATGGGATTTCTTATGCTAGACATGCAAGACTTGGTCAGTGGACAAGACTCTTGAAGGAAGAGAACCATCAGTTGAATACTCAACTGAGTTTGGTTATGGAAGTCTTAGGGACTGTGTTGAGAAAGGGAGATGATCCCGTATCTACTACAACAACATGAGTTACCATTCCTTCTTATACTTTGGGGAATTCTTTGAGTCTTGAAACTGGGTATGCGTCTTCTCTACCACTTTGCGTTCCGGGGTCCTCTCGTTCACATCTAATTTGTGTTGCTTAGAAAGATCCAAAAGGTAAAACTCCTCAACTAGGGTCGTCACAATCTGAGAGACAATTTGATCCCATTCCAATGCTATGTGCTCAGTTACTTCCTCAATTGCTTAAGTTTTGGTTGGTTGAACTCCGAACTCTTGCCATGCTTGAAGGGTTTCTATTTGAGTGCGGTGTGAAGGACAAGTGTGATTTCCATTACGGGGCACCCTATCATGTCGGAAGGCGTGTGGTGTTGGCGAGGTTCGTAATTTACTTGACAAAGGGATTATTCTGTTTACTCCCACAGGATTGAGCATACAAGTCAATCTTATTCTAGTTGCTAATATGACCGCTATGCCTATTTCTGCACCTCAAAGGAAAACTTATGCTCAGAAGCAAGGTAATCAACGGCCCCAACTGCAGGCTCATCAAGTGACGCGCCAGAAGAATCAAAGACAACAGAATAACCGTACACCCAGAAGATTTGACGTGGTTCCTATGACTTATGCTAAAAGGCTAACATGACTGATTGAACTTAAGCTAATAATCCCAAAGGCTGCGTTACCTTCACCTCCTCCTGATAAATGTCCAAGGAATTATGATGTTAATGTTAGATGTTAATTACATTCTGGTACAATGGGGCACAATATCGAAAATTGTTATGCATTCAAGTGTAAGGTACAAGATCTGATTGATTTAAAAGCTATTGATTTTGAATCCCAACCACAGCCAGCCAAGCCTAATGTCATGCAGAACCCAACACCACAACGGTCGAAGGTGCCAAGGAAGTTCGATCCTCTGCCAATGTCTTCTAATGTAGTGTTTTCCCTATTACGACAGACGAAGTTGATTGAATTGTGTACTTTGAAAGTTGATCCTAATGAGCTGCCAAGGAATTTTGATGTTGACGCCCAGTGTGCTTTCCATTCTAACGGGAAGGGGCATTCCCTCGAGAATCGCATAGCTTTCAAGTGTGCAATGCAAGACTTAATTGATGCAAAGGTTATCAGCCTTACATTGGAAGGTCGTCTTTGTATTTTCTGCTAACTTAGTGAATGTCAAGACTTCAAAGTGCATCGTCTAAACCAACAAGTCCATACGGAGTCAAGTCTCCTCAACAACAATTTCAAAGCTCATTTGCATTCTCATTTATAATCTTTCTTGTTTGTTTAGTACTTTCTTGTATGCAAAACATTTTCATCTTTTGAATGTTAATCATAATACATTGAATATGTTTGTCTTGCGCTAATCCATTCGTAATCACTCTTAAATGTTTTTAAATGCTTTTGATACTTAACTCTTGTTAATAAAGCAAAACCTCTGTAGGGAGGATGACGAACAATATACTAATAATCTCAAATGGTATTGCTTTTGAGTAAAAAACTATGTTGATGATGTACATGCCTTGTTTCAAATCCCCAAACACCGGAGAGATAAGGGAGTTAGACCCTCGTCAACCCCTTTGAGCCTCGAAGTAGGAGTTTCTTTTCTATTCAGAAGAACCCTCAATTTTAACCTGGGGCAGGGTAGTGCTCAGTTAATCTGATCGAGCATTCAAAACTCATCAAGAGAGTGCATCAAAGAATACAACAATGGCTATCCTCCAAAGGTTGAGAAACCGTAGCAGTCAAACTTCAACTATCAATAGTCTGCATCAAAGGAAAACGGTACCCCAATGGGTATTCCTCATCCATCAAGGACTCAGATGGTCACAATCACTGATAGCAAATCAAAGATGACGTGGAGATCAACGACTTGTTCAACAAAGTTAAAATAAAAGAGTGAAAAACTAACAAAAAGCCCACTAAGTCGAACTTGGTAATAAGTCGCTTAGGCAAAGACGAGAATGATCAAATGAGATTCTTAGTGAATAACAAAGTCGTATGATCAGACACCAAAGCAAAAGGGTGAGTGACTGACATGTCCAAGAAACCTCGTCCTCCGCAAAGCTAAAGCTGTACGATCAAGAAACTACAGTGGTTCCTCAACCATCAAATTCCTCTTGTGAGAGATGATTGCTTGTATCAAGTCAATTAAACTTAGGTTGGAGAACATCACAAAGGGGGTGGGCACCAAATATTTTGAGCCTAAAAATCCTTCTTTCTAAAAACCGTGAACCAAGCCACGTTACAACCCTTAAAAGTCCTAACTGAAGTAGGGTTAATTTGAAAGATAAACTGTAACGAGAATGCGGTATCCTGACTCTAAGGAGGCATGCTATAACTTTTGAGTTTGTATCACGCCATCTTTTATTATCTTTTGTAAAGAAAAATGCGATGTTTCAACATCTTTTTCAAAAGCTTTTTGTTTCAAGACAAGCATTGGATTTGCACTAGAATTATCATTATTAGGATAAAACATTCTTTGCATATGAACAAGTGCTTAAACATCCAGGAAGGTCTCATAATGAGCATCAGAGGAACACCTTGATTTGTCCTAAGGGGCGAATTACTCCGGGACTTGGACGAATGGATTTTTGAAGAACCATCTTAATCTGGGGCATGCCTTCTAGTGACTTCGTCGAGTAAAAGATGATCTGAAACAGATTGTGCAAACGTTCTGACTGCGCAGAAATCTTTGTCGAGCAGTGGTATTACTGCCAGTTTATTTGAAGGAGCCAATCACTTCTAGTATCTGTTTGAGAATGAGGCTCCTAGTTGAGAAGCACGGTTGTGTGTTAACTTATTGACAAGATGTAGGTCAATTGCATCGAGATCACATTGTCATCCAATGACTCAATTGATTTCTTATTCCCCGTGGAACAAGTGATGTTTAAACCGGGGCAATTATGTCAAGATTCTGATAGTCGCTCAAGTGATGATTAATATGGGGCATTTGAGTCGGGATTATATCCCCTAAAGTTCATTGAAACTAGGGTAGCCGTGCCAAGGTTGACCAATCTCTCTGAGAATCTGAAACCAGAGGAGAGTCTCTTAAGAATCCGAAGATGCAATGGAAAGTTGACTCTCTGTGTTCCACTATGGGCTTGAAGATGTTGTGTGGTTGACAGTTTGCAGGTGCCTGATTGTTCATCTGTATGAGACTCCTATATCTTGGAGAGTGCACTTCAATACAGGTTCCTCCCTAGTGAGTATGTTCCTAAGCAGAAATGGTCTCCAGGAATGGTCTCCAAGAATGGTCTCCAGAAGTTTGTCTGGTTGATTTTTTCTCCTTGATCCAAGCTTTGATAGGCTGATGTTCTTTTTCACAGTGAGCTGCACGCTTTCTTCGTTTGTGCAAACCCTCAGTTATCTTGCACGTGTTTGCATCAACTTTTCAAATATTTTAGTATCCATACTTGGTGTGTGGTAATTCGGATATTTTCCACTTTTGAGGAATTATACCCTGCCTTTGGCCTGAGGGATATTATAGTTCTTCTGCTTTTGTAAGAATTTTCTTAAACATCATCGTCTTGGTAATTGTTGATAGAGTCCATCCGTTTGGGCTCTTCTCTTTGCAAGTTCATCTTTGTACATATGTTATTTTTCCCCATGGAGTTTGTCTTTGCCCAACGTTCTCTTCTCTTCGCAAGTTCATCTTCCTACAAATGTTCTTTCCCAATTAAGTCGCGAGTTTTCCTCATTTGTGTAAATTTTTCGGTTACTTTACCCGTGTTTGTGTCAACTTTTCAAATATCTGAGTATCCATACTTGGTGTGTGGTAATTCAGATATTTACCACTCTTGAATAATTGTACCCTGCTTTTGGCCTGAGGGATATTATAGTTCTTCTGTTTTCACAAACACCCTCTTAAAATCTATCATCTTGGTAATCCCTGGCAAAGTCCTTCCGATCAGGCTCTTCCCTTTGCAAGTTCATCTTTGAACAGATGTTCTTTCTCCATTGAGTTCGTCTTCGCTCAAAATTCTCTTTCTCTTGTAAGTTCATCTTCGCATATAATTTCTTTCTCCATTGAGTTCATCTTCGCTCGACATTCTCTTTCTCTCGCAAGTTCATCTTCACACAGATGCTCTTTCTCCGTTGAGTTCGTCTTCGCTCGAAGTTCTCTTCCTCTTGTAAGTTCATCTTCATACAGATGTTTCTTTCCCCATTGAGTTCGTCTTCATTCGACGTCCTCTTTCCGCAAAGGATCAGATGCAATGGTTGTCATCAACATGGTATCTTTGATAAAATTCCCCAGCAGATGTTGTTATTAGAAAATAATTATTGCATAGCATTGTTTAAATCCCCAGTGCGATTTGTCGGTGCCCATTTCAGTTGGAATTCCCTTAGTGAATGCTCATTGGAGTTTCAAATTTCTCTAATAGAAGGTTTCAACTCTTATCCCTTGAGAAGATGGCATTCGAACCATTGATCGCGGATGTTCGTCCCCATTTAGTTCTTACTACCTGATATCCCCAGTGTGTGAGTGCCAAGTTTACTCTGGTTCTTCCCCAGTTGGAGTGAGTCTCTCATGGTATCCCCAATGAGTCTACGCATTATTTTCATCCCCAGTCGGAATCGTAATGAGTAACGGTGGAAGCTCTTCTTCAAGTATCTCCTTTGATTCGTCAGTGGATCATTGTCCAACAGACAATTTCCCCGTGAATTCAATTCCTCAGTACATTCACCTGACAATATTTGATCTCTCCAAGCGATCTTATTTTGAATCAGTAGTTTGGCCGTATCTCTAGCAGCACGTCAATGCTATATTCCCCGGTGGTTTGTCAGATTTGAGATTGATTGTTCTGTTACCTAGGGTCGCTAGTTACTTTTTATCTTTTTGCAAGCATGCATCATCTATATTGAATTAGTTTACACTAAATTCACACATTGCATAAAGTTATAAGCTAGGAAAATTAGTTCTTGTCGCTAGTGGTGTTCATATATCTCTTTGAAATCCCAGCAAGGATAATTTCTTTGACATGTGGTGTATCTCTTTGGAATCCGTTGTAACCCAGTTTTTCCTGGCGCAATATGTTTATTGTCTTCTTTGGTGTTGAAACTGACAGCTCTTACCCTGGTGCAACACGTATGTAGCTTTTAAAGCAAGCCCTACACTTGTTTTCTCCCTTTTCACAAGATTTGGTTCGCTACCAATTCTTGAACAAGTCTGAGTATTGCGCTTTCTCCTATGTGCATGATGTAGGATACTCTATATTGTGTGTGCAGTCTGGTCAGCATTTTCGGTCTTCATCTTCGTTAAAATTGCCAGTACGTCTCCTAGTGCAACATTCTTAGGAAAGGCTCTCCTCTTGTGCCTTTTCGGGAACAAGAATACACTTGTTTCTTTCTTCAGAGTACATCGTTCTAAGTCAATAAAGCCTAATCGAAATTTTCTAGCCTTCACATCACAAACCCGTCCGATTATTCCCTGGCGTAATGTGGTTAGTCTAGTCAATTTATATAGTCTTTGATCCACTAACATGTCAGCTCTCCCCTGGCATAGTGGGTTGCCTTTTGAGAACAAGAATACACTTGTTTCTCTTCTTCGTAAAGCCTAATCGGCGTTCCCTAGTATGTGCATCACGTTCGTCCAGTTATTTTCTGGCATAATGTGGTTAGTCGAACTAAGTCGAACTAAGGATCTTTTTGCACACTACACACACTAACACTTGTGTTATGACTTTGCATTGCATTTAGGTACTCGATGAGAGCATTTTGCATCATAAATGGTATGAACATGCATCAAGGAACATGTAAATCATTTGACATGCATTGAATCAATCAATTTGAGGCCTATTTTGTGTATGAAAATTATGTAGAAATGTAGAAATTAACACATAATTTGCATTACATTTGCACGTTGCCTACACCTCACATAAATACACTTTAACACACATTTTGCAACATAAATTGCATCTTTGTATATCCATACATGTACATGTAGGATAGTTGCATTTATTTGACACATTGTGACTCACTTTTAAGGCATGAAAACATGAGAAAATTTCACTTTTTACACACAAATTCACATGTATGATAACACTAGAACTTGACACTTTGTACATTCTACTTCTCTTAGCACTTTTGTATGCTTACATTGCATTTAGGTAACATTTTCATAGAGTATGAATCATTAGCATATGATATCACATACACTTGCATATGTATTCACCTAAACACCACACAATACATGACATATGCATTTACATGCATTTTTTCCATCTTTTTACTTTGAGATTCTATTACACATATACATAACTTGTTTTTCTTTTTCTTTTGGCTTTTGATTACATGTTATGGATTAAAATCCGATTCATTTAACATTTCATAACGAAACAAAAACTTGAATTAGAATTTAATTCAAAACATGAATTTTGTAATTCCACAAGCGATTTTTGGCAATTTTACACTTCGGAACTCATTTTTCTTTGAAAGTTTGAAGTAACGATACTTGTTCCCCACGTTTTGACACGTTCCGGAACTGATTTTGGCGGTTTCAGAACTAAATTTTTCTCATAACATGCTCAAAAACTCTCGCTTCCCCGTCACTTTAATGCTCCAAAAGTACAACTTCCACTCGGAATTAATTAAAAGCACATATGTTTTTGAAATCGTTGACGTTTTTGCAAGAAACTATGCGATTTTTAATCGATTCCGAGAAGTTGAATTTTTCGTCCCGATTTCGGAAAACCGACTTCCCACTCCGATTTTTCTGATGTTATTTCACTTCTTGCATGCTTATACTAGATTATAATCATATTTGTAATCGGTTTTGCATTCCGATCATTATTTCTACCACTTGCTATGTTAATTTTGACACTTTATTTAATGTGCAAGGTACTTGGACTACTTTCATGTGAGATTTAGACTTATAGCACCCTTATTATGCGCTTGTACACATGCGTGTACATTCTATATGCCTGCTTCTTCGATTTTACTCTGTTTTGGCAAGTTTTTTGCATTTGTACACATATGTGTGCATCTTATTGTCTTGCTTCTTCGGTTTTACTCCGTTTTTGCAGGTATTTGCATTTGTACACATATGTGTACATCTTATTGTCTTGCTTCTTTGGTTTTACTCCATTTTTGTAGGTGTTTTGCGCTTGTATACCCATGTATACATTCTATTGTCTACTTTTTGGATCTAACTCCCTTCTTACAGTGTTTCGCATTTGTACACACACGTGTACATTTTACTATCCGCTTTTCGGTCGTACTCCGTTCTTGCAGGTACACCTTGATTGGAATGTGTATACACATGTTCCTTGGCTTCTGCGCATACACGTACATTCTACTGTCTTCTTGCATGGTTTTCTTGCAGGTACACCTTGATTGGAATGTTTATACACATGTTCCTTGGCTTGTGCGCATACGCGTACGTTCTATTATCTACTTGCGTGGTTTTCTTGCAGGTACACCTTGATTGGAATGTGTATACACATGTTCCTTGGCTTGTGCGTATGTGCGTACATTCTATTGTCTGCTTGCGTGTGTTGCACCCCAAAATTTACCCTCTTGATTTAGGCTTATGTTTCATCATAAACATCATATTGCATTGCATTCATATCTCATGATAGGATTAAAGTTCTTTGGGTTCTCAAGTCCTCTACAAGCTAAGGAGGTTGATTGTGTTAGCATACTCTTCTGAGAGGATCTCAGGCTCTCATATCTTTGGATCTTTCAAGCCACAATGATATATTACACCTCAAGACATCCCTTTTGTCTCATTGATTCCTCAAGAGTTGAAGTTTGCAAAGAGTTGATGAGGAATTCATCTGTTGGCATTCATCTAATGAAATTAGGGTTTTGGCCCTTTGTGAAGTTTGAAGTTTGGATAAGTCAATTTATTGAACATCACCTTCCTATTATCATTTGAGTTATCATGGTTCAGAGAATTACTCAATACATTCAGAAGATTTGAGGTTTTGAGGCTTGATTGACTATCTCCTAACACAAGGTGCAAAATTAGGGTTTTGGGTATAATCAGGATTTCTCCAGATTTTTCACTCAAATTTGATTCCACTTGTTTCTATATGTTGTTGGACATCCATGATTGAAATATTGAGGCTCAATTTTAGGTAGAAGCAAGTCAATTGATCACAAGGGGCAAAATGGTCATTTTGGTCAAAATCAGTCAAAATCAAGAGTTGACCAAGTGGACTTTTGGTTAACCATCAATTCAAATATCATATTTTCATATTTCATGATCAAATCCATCATTGAACCAAGAAAGTTGAAGAAATTAGGGTAACTTGTTCTTGAAGTTATTTAAAGATAAAAACAATTTCTGTGTCCACCCTATGAAACTTTGACATGTCATAACTTTCTCAATTTTTATCCAATAGTTGCATAATATACATTTTTGGAAAGCTTGGGAAAAATCCTACAAGTTTGTCAATGTGTAAAATTTCTCAAAAATGCACCATTTGAGAGATATTTGAGTTAGAAGTTTCATGCACAAGTTTTGGCCAAGGCTGGGCAAGCTTGCAAATTTCTGGGCTTTCTCTGCGTGTACTTTTCACAAACAGGTGGTGGGCATAATCTTGAGGCTCATATCTTTTGATTCAGATGGAATTTGAGAAATCTACTTCGTGCATCTTGAAGTATGCCACGAGACCTTTAATTGGAGCTTTGAATCACATCATTTGGCTCAATATTGAGGAAGTTACAAGGTTCACAAGTGGAGGCCATGAAGTTGATCCCATGCACGACCATGCAAGCCAGATGCGCTTGTGTGTGCCCATCAAATGTCTATGTTTATGCACAACTTCTGGGAGCCATATCTCACTCATTTCAGCTCCATTTTCAGTGAACCAAAGCTCATTATAATCCTCATTCCAAGAGCTATTGATAGGCCTCCAAAAGCCAAGATTTGCACGAGCCATTAGTGAGAAAATTGGGCTTGAACAAGAGGATCCAAGGCTGTGTGTGCAGAGGTTTGTTTGCATATTTTTGTGTTGATTTTACAAGTCATTTCTAAGCAAGCATGAGCTGGGAATCGAAGTAGTCATGTACACCTCATTTTTTGCCATAAAAAGCCCAAGCAAAGTGAGTATTTTTCACACCCTTGCCATGCATGATTCTTCTTTTATTTGCCATATTTGGTAAGTTTGAGAAACAACCCATGTGCCACCTCATTTACACAATCCTCATAGCCACCAAAACGCAAGAAGCAGCTGGCCAGTTGGACCTAAAACGCAAGCTCATTCATTGCACCAACTTTTTATAATTTTTGCTCCAACGGATTTATGGAGGAAAAGGACTGATGTACCCTTGATATTTTCTCTCTATATAAGCAAGAGACCTCACATTTGCTCAGGGGCTTCTCTCTCTCGTTTTCCAGATCCAAAATTTGAGCTCTGCATTTCAAGCTTTTCCTCTCTTTGAAGTTTCTGCAACTTGCATTTCTGAGGGATTCTCCTCCTTATTATCACTTCATTGAAGTCTCAAGAGCAAGCCAGAGGGGTTTCTTTTCAATTTCAGAGGCCCATTTGGATTTATTTTCCAAATCAAGAGGTAACTTTTGAACTTTGAATCTGAGTTTCTAGCTTGCCATTGATGAATATAGGCTTATACAAGCGTGGTTAGCTGGCCAAACAATATGTTTAATGTATATTTGTCTCTGTTTTTGAAGTGTGTTTCATAACATGATGTTCTGAAATTCTGGATTCTGATGATTTTCATGATTTTCTCGTTCTGATTTCTTGATGCATGGTGGATCATTTGGATTTTTACAAGTTGTGTGTTGTAGCTTGCCATGTAACCTTTAATCTGAGCTTTGAATCGTGTAATTTGGTTAAGAAATGAGGAAGTTATGAGGATCATAAGTAGCTTGTATGTCACTCCTTGATTCACGTGTTTAGGGCTTTGGCTGGAGGTTGAAGATGATGTGTGGCATCATCTGATTCACTCGCTTGTTTTTTTAATTTTCATTTAATTGATTTTGTAATTAGCATCTTTAACCATTTTATTTTGCATCCAAAATTTATCCAAAAATTACAAAAAAATATCATAGACTCATATTGACCTCTAATATTTTATGGATTTTTTTCTAAATTTTTAAAAAATGTTTTGACCAATTGAATAAATTCAAAGATTAATAGGTTATGTTATAATTGGAAAATTCATAAAAAAATACTTTCTCATGATGGAAAATTCCACAAAAAATATTATGGATCCTCTAAGGGGTTAATTTTGAGTTTCTAAATTTTATTTTATAATTTTATCATTTTTGCATAATTAAATAATTTCATGCATTATATTGCATTTCATGCATAATTAAATTATTTAAAATACTTTTCTTCATATAAAAAATGCATAAAAAAATATTTTAGACCATTCAAACCATGCATCATGCATTTCAGAATTTTATTTCATAACTTTGTCATTTTTTGCATAATTAAATAATTTCATGCATTATATTGCATTTCATGCATAATTAAATTATTTAAAAATACTTTCCTTCATATAAAAAAGGCATAAAAAATATTTTGGAACATTCTATCCATGTAGCATGCATTTCTGATTTTTATTTCATAATTTTGATATTTTTGCATATTTAATTAAATTTGAGCATCAAATACATAACTTGCATTCTACATTTTGCATTTTTTATTAGTTTTATCACTTTTCCTTGAAAATAAAAAATTGCAAAAATAGTTTTGATCATGTTTGGGATGTTAGGTCACTGTTTTCAATTTTTGTAGATTTTTATTTCTGACTTTTGTATTTTATACAAATTTTTCTTGTTTATTAGTCATATAAGTCTAAATTTTGAACTAGTATCACCCTTTTGAATTTTATTTTGATCCTTCCATGGACTTTTGAATTGAGCAAGGATATGTCTCTGACTTGTAAGGGATTTGAGCTCATTTTTTCATTTTTTCTTGGATTTTATATCCCATTTTTTCTATTTTTATGGAATTTCCAAGGTGAACATACCCTTTGGCCTAGTGTAATTGAGTCAAGCTTCAATTTGAAGCTTATGGACATAATTTAAGGTCAAGCTTTGGGTATGTGATGATCATTTGAATGCTCTATTGATATTTAAACATGTTTTCATTTATTGGAAATTACATGTTGATCATTTGGTTTCTACCTTGAGCATAAAGTTTGTGTGATTCCCAAAACCCTAATTTGTTGATGCTTTGATTCTTAGACTATGTTCTTGTACAATTTGTGTTTCTAATTGATGTTTAGGGGTATGATAACCTCAAGAATAGTCTTATAAAGACTTGAGAGACATTTGACCTCATGGGATCATCTTGATCCTTTAATTGGAAGATATTTACTCTTTGTTTCACTTTGTGCATTCTTGTGCATGAATCATGAGGTATGAGGAATGCATTCATGCAATCCTTTGGGATTTTACTTCTAATTTAATTACCTCATCATCATGGAATGTTTAGGGCCTTGATTCCAGTTTGATTGATTCATTTAAGATCCCTAGCTTGTTCAATTCATGTTGGTTTTGTTGTTAGGATGTCATTATTTTGTAGCTATGGTTGTAACACTTGTGTTATGTACATCCTTCATGGAATTAGTGATCCAATTCTAATTGAATTCTTAATCTTTACTTCTGACTTTATACATTATGTGATCATTAATTCCATGCCCTTTTATTCATTGACTTGCATTCAATTGTAAAATCATCATGATGACCTAAAAGAGCTAAATCTTCTTTCTCTTCTAATTGTTGGTTGGACAATACCTTAAGGGATCATAAGTTCATGATGTTTGAGGCGTGTCACTTCAATTGACATTACCTTGAGCTCATAACAAGCATCTTGTGAGGGTTCTATAATCACCCTATGACATGCAAGATTTTATTCCCTTCCTACAAATCTTAATCAATGTCGTTTGATCTAAGATAGGTGGTATTTACCTTAGATGATTTTGTTCATCAAATAGGTGATTTGTTTGTGTATTGAAGTTTCATATTCTACATTTGGTTGCTCATGAATCATATCTCGAGTTAAACTTATGACACAAGTCACACATAGTTTTAATTATTTAATTAAAACTATTTTGTTTAAATCTTTATCAAGTGCCATAATTGACTAGTTTTGGTGTTTTCAAACTCTAATTCAATGTACTTGTTTATGTAAGCTCTTTACTTTGTTTTAATTGACTTTGTTTATGGTTTACTTAGGTCTTAAGCTACTGACCTTGTGTGTCACTTTGCCTTCTCACTTTGCCTCTTCACCATATTTGGCTCATTAACTTGTATGCTACTTAAATTTCACTCTAGGGTTTAGAATCGATCTTTTCCATTGCTAACCATTGCACCATGAATGATTGTGATGTATGATAATTGTTGGGGGTTTGTGTGAACACCATGTTTATGTTCTTACCACTCATATCACTTGTATATAACACTTGACACAAGCATGCACAAGCACACACATGTGCACACATGTTTGCCCGCACTTGTATGAATCAAATGCATTTTTCTTGAGTGTTTTGATCATGAATCCTTTGAATGCATGTTTGGGTGATCTTATTGATGAAATAATGTGTTTTCTACTGTAAATTGTATATCTTGATATATCTTGGTCCATCTCTTTTCATCTTTTCCTTTCCATGGTTTCTTTTAAATTGTAAACGCTTTCTAGGCTATGCATTTCAACTAGTTTCCGCACTAATGTTGTAATTGCATCTTTGTGACATTTTCTTTATGATTTGGTTATTAATTATTTCATATAATCATGGCACTGTAATCACTTCATATTGACACCTTCTTTTCATATTATAAGTCTCACACACTTAGATTCACCTCGCTACACACGATTATTGCATGTTTACACACTTTTGGTGAATTTTTGTTCATGAATCTTTATGATTTATTTGTGTGATGTGAATGGAACATTAACATGTGTAGCTACTGAATTTTGTGTCATTTTATTGTTTAATTGTCCATTAACTTCCTCTAAGTCTAACGCTTCGCGCAATTAGCTTTTCGTATGCTTTTAGGACTAGTTTCGACCTAGTTTGTGAATTAACTTTGTATGTGTCTGTTTATAGTGATGTTTGATGCTTGTTAAAGGTTTGTGTAAACTTTGTAAATAAATATTGTGTCTAATGACCTCACTTCAAACCACTTTATATGAACATCATTCACTTGATCCCATCACATCTTCTTCTCGTGCTTCTTTTCTTTTTCTTAGCACTTGTTGGTGCTTAGTTTGTGTGCTTTTGCCAAAGCACTTTGCATGATCCTACCCCACTTCTCACATGGTTTTCTAACCAAGATGATTGATTTTATATATTCCCCTTAGGTTTACTCGATTAGGTTAGTTATCGAGTTTAGACATTGAGTTAGGCATCCATGCATGTTAACTTTAGGTAGATTCTTCCCTCTGTTTATACCCTAAACTTAGGATAAACTTTGTATGATAACATTATGATTTAGAAATAGGTTAGTTTCCCTTAGCCATTTTACCTTTATCCTTTTGCATTCTTAAAACTAAAATCTTGTTTTATCAAGTGCATTAAAACACTCTAATAATCTGAAACTTTTTCCAAAGTAAAAGATACAAATCAATTAGTTCTAGGATGTTTCGTCGTCCTGCTTGCTGCTGATGCTTCTTCGTCTTGCTGATGTTTAGTCATCTCATCTTCCGACGTGTCATCGTCTTGCTGCTGATGTTTCATCATCTCATCCTTTTATGTTTCTTCATCCCGTCTTTTTGATGTTTCGTCATCCCGTCTGTAGCTGATGTTTCGTCATCATGGAGGTGTTTCGTCATCACTTGTTATTTCGTCTGCTAATTTAAAAAGCACAAACCAACCAAAACAAGTGAGCCGAACTACGACGCTCTAACTTTCCCATTGCACGAGGGAATACGTAGGCATCTTGTCGCGGGGCTAGATCAAGCAACCTTTGTAAATATTTCCTTCTTTTCCCCGTGCTTTCTTTTTCTTCTATTCTTTTCTTCATTCTTGTTTTCCTTTTTGCATACATTATACCATGTACAGATATAGTTAGACCTTTGCACCCATTAGATAGAAAGTAAAAGCGGATACCGTAGAGTACTACGGACGTGTGGGGTGCTAATCTCTTCCCCTCACGTAACATACTTCCTTACCCGATCTCTCGGTCGCAAGACTGTGATTTCTCCATTTCAGGTTTACTCGATGTTTACCTTTCCCTCTTGGCGGGATAAAAAACGTTTGATGGCGACTTCATTGATATATAGTTATATCCTTTAATTTTTCGGCCGGGTGTTTCAGCGTGGTTTTCTTGCAGGTACACTGTGATCGGAATGTGTATACACATGTTCCATTGCTTGTGCGCATGTGCGTGTATTCTATTGTCTGTTTGTTGGAATTTCTCCTCTCTTGCAGGTGTTATTACTTTGGATACGTATGGACGTGTATTCCGCTTGTTTTTGATACCTTGAGTGCTTCTCATTGGTTTACTCTTATTGCATGACTACAGTACTTGAAGTTTTCCAGATTATTTCTTTAGCTCGCAGTGCTCTTCGGATTTTATATCCGTTTGGTAGTTTCTACACTGATTTTACCTCATTCTCTTACAGCTTTCCTAGATATCATGAGAAGTGGGGCTTTACAGCTTTTCTTTTGCCATGATAAGTAGGAATAAAGATGCATGATGGGACTTCTGTAGTTGGAGCATGTTCAGGAACCCCTCTAGTTTATTTAAAGACCCGTTTAGGGCGCTTCTGTGTACTACTTGTGTTTCGTTATGTTTAAAGTCCTCATCCGTGCATAGTGAGGCAATTCTCAGTAAGTGTTTACATTTGTGATTACATAGGTCAAGTGGTTAGGCAACCCGACATGGCACCACTACACAAAGACCCGCGTTGCTATTTTTCTTGCTATCGATTTATGATATATGGGGCAAGCGGAAAGGGTCGGTAGTCGTCCCCCACTTAGTTCTAGTCCATGTATTGTATGGCACATGTGAATCATGTTGCTCTTCCTTATCGAGTCAATAACAAAGGGGGCAGAGTTCCCTATTCTGACTCTCCACTCTTTCCTGGGGTTCACATTTATTGCAGAACTCGCATCATTTTCTCAGTAGGCTATGCCTGCGCTTGTTTGACATTTGTTTACGCATTGCATTGCTTGTGTGATTCTACCAAAGCACTTGATTGCTTCATCCCCTTGAATCCCTTAGTTTTACAACCAAGATGAATATATAATATCTTTACCTTAGGACCGCTCGGTTAGGATAGCTCTCGAGCCTAGACATTAGGACTTACATTCTTGACATGTTGACATAGGTAGAGATTCCTTTACATCCTCGACCATAGGTCCAATCTTTGCATGACAACATTAGGGTTAGTACTAGGTAGTCTCCCTTTTGTTTTGCTTGTTTCTTTTTGCATCCTTGCATGTAATTAAAACTAAAACTTGCTTTCTTTTTCTTTTGAAAACAAAAACACTTAATAATGCTTTGAACTCCTTTCTTA
This sequence comes from Vicia sativa, assembly GCA_021764765.1. Classification (NCBI taxonomy): domain Eukaryota; kingdom Viridiplantae; phylum Streptophyta; class Magnoliopsida; order Fabales; family Fabaceae; genus Vicia; species Vicia sativa. Next base: position 55,864,345 of record CM038796.1, on the reverse strand, counting down.
AAGGTAAAAGCAACCAACCAAGACGAACTCTTTTTTCGCCTAAGAGCGCATTTTCTTTTATGTTTAAAACCTTTTTCACAAGTAAAAAACACAAAACCACCAAAACAAGTGAGCCGAACTACGACGCTCTGACTTTCCCATTGCACGAGGGAATACGTAGGCATCTTATCACGGGGCTCGATTGAGCACAACTTGTAAAAAATTCCTTCTTTTCCCCGTGGTTTCTTTGTTTTCCTTTTCTTTTGCATGCATTGTACCGTTTGAACATAGATAGATATAACAAACCTCTTAGCTAGAAAATAGAAGTGGATACCATAGAGTACTATGGGCGTGTGGGGTGCTAATCCATTCCTGTGGTTTCTTCCCCCCAGGTTTACTCGATGTTTTCCTTTCTCCTTCGCGAGATAAAAGACGTTCGATGGCGACTCCATTGATATATCCTATCAGTCGGAAGTTCAACCGGATGGTTTTAATCAATTTCTCCAAATGGAATTTGTAAGCCCATTCCAGTGTATCGTCAACTGACGATGTCATTCCGTACACTAGCGAGTGCAAATTTTCAGGTGTACTCGAATGTTCAATCATCTTCTACCTTTAGATCACGAAAGGCAAGCATACCAATCTAACCCTTTAGGTATAAGAAGATTGAACTGGGGTAAGTGTTATACCCCAAAATTTTCCCTCCTATTTCCCAAGTCAATCCACATCTCCATACTCAAGAAATTCTCAAGGGTTAACCAGATGAACCCTCTCCTAAGCAATCAACCCACAACAAGGTTTTTGATTCTCTCAAGTCAAAGATGAGTTCTAATGCCTCAAGTGATCATAATACCTCCTCATATGTCTCAAGGCATCACCATGTCAAGTTTCAAGCCTCACAACTCAAGTTTGCTCAGTCAATTGTTCAGATGGTTGAAAATCAATTGTATTGGACAAAAAGTCAACTGTGGTCAACATATAGTCAAACTTCATCATTTTTGGTCAACCTCAAGATTTTGCAGTCACATTCACCATTTGATCAAGGTTTGATCATAATTGATCAAGAAAACTCAAGATTTGATCAAAAGTCAAAGTTTCCAAATTAGGGTTTTTAGACAAAAAGTCAATAGGACTTTGACCAGGTATAACCTTCACATACTTTATCAGAAATTTTTCCACCAAAGATCATTTTGAAGAGAATTCAATTCTCTACAACTTCATGTCTCACAAGATTTGGCCAAAAATGCTTCATTTGAGATTATGGATCAAGACATTATAGGTCCTTCTAATAGTCAACAAAAAGTCATCTTTTTGCAAAGAAGTGTACATGAACATGGAAACTTAAATGAAGATGAAACCAAAAAGAGTGTTTAGAGGACATCTTGAGCTTTCTAAAAAGCCCAATAACACTTCAAAATGTTGAAAATTGAGCAAGATAAAACTTGTGCAAGTTTGGGAAATTTGAAGAAATGCATGAAGAGAAATACTTAGCAAAATCAATTTTTTTCCAAATGGGCCTGAGTTTTTGTGATCCAAACTTGTTCTTGAGATTATCCATGACCTCCAAGACCAATTACACGCCACCTTGTCATTTGTTTTATTTATTTTTGAATTAAATCACTAAAATTCAAAATTAATTAAAATAAAATGCAAAAGAAAGGAGCAAGTCGTATGGGCTTATTTTCTGATTATCTTGAGGTCCAAGGAATGTCATGCAAGATGTCAAAAACACAAGGATATGTTTAATACAAGATTGAGCAAAATATGGAAGAATTTGATAAAATATTTCAATCAAATATTTTGCATTCTAGTTGACATATTTTCCATAAATGCTTGACCTAATCTTTTGCCCTATATATACATAACACATTCAAACATCAAAGAGGACGGGTTTGGCAGCCAAAACACTAGGGTTCTTGTTCAAATTTTCAAGAGAAAGTTGCACCATTGAAAACCTAGTTCCAACCGTTCTCAAGCAATTCCAAGCACCAATTCTTGTTTCTAAGGTATTGTAGGGTAAGTACATGTCCAGAGCTATGGCCAAAACATCCTGAAACGCATGCACCATGAACTCCGATTATCTCATACTTTTCAATTTCGTATTTTGCATTTTATCATGTTTTAATTCAAACTAACATCACTAATGTGTTCCTGAGGTTCCTTAGAGCAGGTTTGATCCATCGTTTGCAAAGTTTAATGGCCAAATTGTGTTTCACCATTGTTAGGGCTTCAAGCTCATGAAGCTTTGGATCTAGGGTTACAAGCAGCTTTAGAGCAAGCTAACCATACCATTGAATTTGTAGCATCCTAATTACATGATCTGGGCTTTTGGTTTTCCTTATTTGATCGATTTTGCAGGTTTTCGAATTTTCCCTCGTTAGAGAAGATGATCGAACCACCGTCCATGGCATTGCTGACTTGGGTCATGGGTTTCACAGGCATGCGTGGCGCTATTATTTCACCAGATTGGCTCACACGATACAGACTGGGGCCCACGCTTGACTTGTTTTGAAATTCAAAATGAAACGCGCATGATAGAGATAATCCAATGGTTATATCTGCTTGACAACAAAAACGTGCAGCTCAAATGATGAAGGCGTTTGTGTGTTAACTCTATGGTCCTGGGTTCGAGCCTCCCAGGGACCATTTTTCCAAATATTTTCTGATTTTTCTCCTTTTTTTCAATTTTCTAACCCTTTTTTCTTAATTATTAATTAATCAATTAATTTAATAATTAGTTAGTAATTAGGTTAAACAATTAGAGATTAGGATTCAATTTCACAATTAACCTTTTTCCCTATTTTAATTAATTTGATTAATTTAATTTAGGTTAAATTTCTTTTATTAATTAAAATCAATTAGACTTAGGGTTTTTTGATTTACCCGATTTTTCACATAGCAATTAGGTTAGCCTATTATAAACCTTTTTCTACTAACTTCAAATCTTTTTACTAACATCAAAATCATTTATTTACTTTATTTCACATTTACATTCCAGAAATCGATGTATAGGTCACAAGGTTATCTCTGTAATAGCGTAGATTTACTTTTCTCACAATTTACTTTCCGCACCTTTATTATGTAACTGCCCCAAAGCCATGTAATAGCGTAGGACATTTACTTTCCGCACTTTTACATTCCGCACTTTACTTTTCTGTACATATTAACTTCTTAATTGTATAGTAACTAGGGTTTGTATGGCAAGATAAAATCAATCTTAGATCACCCTAATTCAAGATTAATATATCTGAATTCAACACACTCTTTCACACTTGCACCCCCTTAGGTTGTCCTCCGACAACAGGCATTGGACTAACACCCGAAGCACAACAGGGAAGCTGTCAACATTCTGCCGACTATTATCCCCTCAGAGTAATCAAGACGAAGATTTATTCTGACTCTCTCTTATTATCAACAGCAACTACAGAGCCTGGCGTACGACTCAGTTGCCCTAGATGGCATCTTAAGCCCATCTCCGACTATTTGTCGACATCTCTCCACTTTCAGAATACTGCATATTTCGTTAAAAACCAATACAAACCAATAACTTCATTCAAAAACGAGCACGAAGTCTAACGTACGACTCTCTCCGGATGGCATCTTAAGCCCATCTCCGTGCTCCCTTCTGCTTCCAGGAATATCTACAGAGCCTAGCGTACGGTTCGTTCCCCGACATCAGTTTCTCTAGATGGCATCTTAAGCCCATCTCCGACAATTCTCCTATTCATGCAATGTTCTTGAGTCTAACATACGACTTATCCCCCAGTAAAGCCTCCGACTCCTCCAAATGGCATCTGTAAGCTCATTCCCGCATTATTAATCAACGGCGAGTGCAAATTTTCCGGTGTACTCGAGTGTTCAATCATCTTCCACCTTCAGGTCACGAAAGGCAAGCATGCCAATCTAATCCTTCCAGTACAAGAAGATTGAACAGGGGAAGCTGTCATACCCCAAAATTTTCCCTCCTACTTCTCAAGACATTCCATACATCCATACTCAAGGATTCCTCAAGGGTTGATCAGACAAACCCTCTCCTAGGTAATCAACCCAAATTAGGGTTTTGGAAAATTTCAGATCAAGTTTGTTTCCAACATCTCCAATGGTCATCATTCCTCCTCATATGCTTCAAAGAATCTCCATGTCAAGTTTCAAGCCTTACAAGTCAAGTTTCCTCAGACAATTGCTCAGATGGTTGAAAATCAGTTGTATTGGACAAAAGTCAACTGTGGTCAACATACAGTCAAACTTCATGATTTTTGGTCAACATCCATATTTTGAAGTGACATTCATCATTTGATCAAGGGTTGATCATGATTCATCAAGAAAACTCAAGATTTGATCAAAAGTCAATTTTAAGAGAATTCAATTCTCTACAACTTCATGGCTCACAAGCATGGTCATAAAATGCTTCATTTTGAAGATATGGATCAAGACATTACAGGTCCTTTTCAAAGTCAACAAAGAGTCAACTTTTTGTAAAGAGGTGTTATTGAGCATGGAAATACCAATTGAGATGAAACCAAAGAGGTTGTTTAGAGGACACCAAGAGCTTTCCAAAAAGTCCAAGAAAACTCAAAATTTTTAAAAATTGAGCATATTACACCTTGCACAAATTGGGCATTTTTGAAGAATTGCACAAAGGAAAATATCTGACAAAATCCAATTTTTTCCAAATGGGCCTATAATTTTATGATCCAAACTTGATCATAATATTATTTGTGACCCCTTGATGCCTTGCCACGACTTCTTTCTATTTTTTTGATTTATTTTTGAATTTAAAAAGCATTTAATTCAAATTTAAATTAAATAAAATATGAAAACAAGGTATAATTTAAGTTGGGTTGGGTTTTTATCAAGCTTGAGGACTAAGGAGGCCCACAAAACATGCCAAATTCGTGCTAGCTCATGCAAGGAAGAGAAAATCAAATTTTGGAAAGATTTGATCAAAATTGAAAGAGAAAATATTTTGCATTCAAAAGCATATATTTTTTCATTCTTTTTGCTCCAACCTCTTGCTCTATAAATACCTATTGCATTCACAAAGTCCAAGGACGAAACCCTAGCCTCTTGAAGCAACCCTATTTTCTAAAAACATTTCGGAAATTGACCAAATTCGAGTTTGATTTTTCAGCCACTTCCAGCCACTTTCAAGCATCCCTTGTGTTCTGGAGGTAAGTTTGAGTAAGTATACATCACTATCCATGGTTAAACACACCTGAATCGGGCTATACATGAACATACATATTCATATTTTTCTTGAATTCGTGTTTTATTATTCTGCGTGTTTTAATCGAAACTAGCCATTCTAACATGATCATGAGGTATCATAGACAGGATCTGGGTCATCGTTCATGCGCTTGAACGTTCAAATTGTGATCTGCCATGTTTAGGGTTTTTTAAACTGCTTTCTTCGAAACCCAGTTTACAGGTCGTTTCAGGACAAATGGAGGTCACCATTGGATTCGCAGACCCCGATTTAGGGGGGGTAGCCTTAACCCTAAGCTTTAATTTTCAGTATTTTGCAGGTTTGGGATTTTTGCTCGCCGGAGAAGACGACCGGAGCTAGGGCTCCGACGTCGCTGACTCAGTTGACCGGTGGGCTGCGTGCGTGGCGTTATGGCTCTCTCTAATTCGCTCTCATGTAACACCTGGGTCCCACGCGTTTGACTGTGTTTGAAACTACAATTATGACACGTTTACCTTTATAATACATTATTTGCAGGATTCTAACACCAAGCACCCTTGGCTCAGATGGCAACGCGTATGGTGATTTCCCAAGGAGGTCAGGGGTGCAATCCCTGGCTTCCCCACTTTAATTTTACAATCCTGAAAACTAAATTTTTTCTATTTTCTTATTTTTTCTTAATATTTTCATTCAATTTAATTAATCTTTAAACTTTTTTTTTCATGCATTTAAAAATCACCAAAAATATTTTCCTTTTGCATTTTAATCAGAAAAGTGTTTATTTAATTTTTGACATTAAAATAAATATTTTTGCATGCATATTTTAATTAATTGTTAATTAACCATTAAATTGACTTTTAATTGCTTTTAATTATCAAAATCGATCCAGAAAATTACCAAAAAATTATCTCATCATCTAATCAGCATTACTAACCTAAATTCTTTTTCCTCATTCAAAAATCTTATTTTGCTAACATTTTTCTCTTATGCGAGTTTTCTTATATTTTTCGATTATGTATCTGTTCACAGGTTGTAACGTTTCAGACTATTTTTACTCGTTTTTCCTTTCAATATTATGTAACTGCCTATGGGATGTAATAGTTTAATTAGGACTTTTACTTTCCGCACTCCTATTATGTAACTACCCCAAAGCCATGTAATAGCGTAGGACATTAACTTTCCGCACTTTATTTTCCGCAATTTATTTTCCGCACCCTATAAACTGTTAGAAATTAGGCGTGTATGGCAAGATAAAAATAAACATAGATAACCTCTAATTCCAAGATAACATATCTGAATTTGACACACTCTCTTCACACATGCACCCCTTTGGGTATTTCTCTCTCGTTGCTTTTCGATTAAATGGTCAAGTCCCAAGAACGTAGAGGTATCCTAGCACCGTTGCCTACGAAATATATCATCATAGTCCCTTCGATACAAAGATCATAGACCCATGATGTCGCCTATGAATACATGATCTCGTCCCTCGATTGTTGCCTACGAAAAGTGATGATCGTCCCTTCGAATGTGCTAGGATATTTCCTACAAGTTGCCTTCTATGACCATCCGATGTCCCTTCGAATGTCCCTTTTACATCCAACGAATAGGGTTTCCTACCAACCAATGGTATGGATAGCACTATTCTAAAGGAAGCTAAAACAACACAAAAACGACCATTCTGAGTAGGTAATAAGACTTTTAGTTGCTTGCTCAAACAAAATACTTTTCACACCTCACACTTTTGTCAAAGTTCAAACTCTTTTCAAAACGAAACATTTCCGAACACTTTGTATACGTTCCTACATGAATCATTACAAAGTCAAAGCGAAATTCCTTTTCAAACACACAGAAAGCATTTTTTATAGTGAGCTAGAAGCAACTAAGAGCCCGTAGATAACTACGGATGGAAAGGGGTGCTAATACCTTCCCTTTTCATAACCTTCTCCCTTACTCAGAATCTAACGAAGGTCCCTTCCTGTTCTTTTCAACTTCCCTTAATTGGATAAAAGAAAAGTCGGTGGCGACTCTGCCGGGGAGACACCCTAAAGAGAGAATGCCTTAGGGATTTCTAGATCACTTTTACTGCTTTTTGTTTGACTTGTATGCTTTATCTTAAAGGGTTGCTTGGGTATTATATTTGTGGGGGATCCTACACCCGGATCCAGGTTTCCTTAGGTAAGTAGCAATAGATCATCGCGACCGTTAGGCGTATACCGAAACGGTTAACATGATGGCTACGTTAGTGTGACACTTTGGATGTCCTGATACTCTTCATTTCCAAGTTGAGGATTGTATTTTGCTTCCGCGTGGTGTCATCAGCACTAACTCAACTTTTAGAACCTTAATTGACCCATCTTGGCCATTAGAAAGTAGTGAGATGGTCGGCTTTGGTGAAGACTAAGGTTGGCTGATACTTGATGCTACGCTCATTAAGATCAGACTGTTGGGATATTTTCAATCGACCACTTGGTAGTCGTATTGAAATAAACGCCTACGAGAAAGATCAATGATGTGAGATTCCTAGAACCCGGTTACTATTATAGGACAGGATGAACCAACTCAAACTTTTGGTAGGGTAAACACCTATACCTCATGCAAGCCTTAAACCTAGGGCCATTATGTGATTTGTTTGTGCTTGGTAAACATGACATCATGACATCATCGCATTGCATATCATTTCTAACTATTTCAAGGACATAGGGATTTATATTTGCTCTATTTTGTAGGGAATTATGGCTTCTAGAAAGACTATCCGAATCAACTTCATGGGTATACCTTCTCAGCTCAAAGAATTGGTTTCAGAAATTCCCGATCATGCCCAGTTCATCAAAAGACATGGTTATCTACTTGACTTGGTTATCTCCGGTTTTGAAGAAGATATGATACATGTCCTATTCCAGTTCTTCGATCCGAAACACCATTGCTTTACATTCCCAGATTATCAAGTTAGTTCCTACCTTGGAAGAGTTCTCTAAGCTACTTGGGACACCTATTCTTGATCAAATGCCATTCACCGGTTTAGAAAAGGTTCCTAGGTACGAAGACATTGCATCAGCACTACATCTAAAGCGCTCAGACATTGAAGCTAATTGGGAAACAAGAAGTGGAGTTAAGGGTTTACTTGCTAAGTTCCTAATAAAGAAAGCCCGAGAATTCCTCAAAGCTATTAGTTTCCATGCATTCGAAGACATTGTGGCCTTGCTAATCGATGGTTTGGTTCTATTTCCTAACTCGGATCAATTCATAGATGTCAACGCCATCAAGATATTCCTCACTCATAATCCTGTGCCTACCTTACTTGGAGACATCTTACGTTCTCTCCACACTCGTACTATCAAAAGACAAGGAACTCTCATGTGTTGTATACCGTTACTTTCCAGGTGGTTTATTTTGCACCTTCCTCAATCAGTTTTGAAGAACGAACCAAGGTTGAAGTGGTCTCAAAGGCTAATGTCACTCTCTCATTCAGATATTCGTTGGAGTCTTTTCTCTCAAAAGGACTTCACCTTCATTGAGCGTTGTGGAGAATTCCCTAATGTACTACTACTTGGCATAAGGGGAGGTATAACCTACAACCCTTCTCTAGCTCTACGTCAGTTTGGTTATGCTCGAAGAGATGGTCCTCATGATATGCTTCTCCAAGATATTGTGTTCGACGACAACCGCGATCTCCAGAATTACCGACGAAGGTTCATACACGCTTAGGGCATGGTAAACAAGACTGATACCAAGACTTTGGGGCACCAAAACTCCATTCCTTGGGAACCTTACCTCAAATGGGTGCGAGCTCGAGCTCAAAACCTCATGATGCCATTCACGCCCGTTCTACCAGTAATTATGGAACCTGTTGCTATAGGTGATGTACCCTATACTGTTCTCCATCCCAAAATGCCTACTGATTTCGAAGACTTGAAGAGATCCTGGATTCAACTAAAAGAAGAAAGGGATACATTCGAAGCTCAATGCTATGCAAGCGAGAATAAGGTACTATAGTTGACCAAGCTACTTCACGAGGAGCGGAACATCAACGCCTACCTCGGCACCAAGAGGAAGCGCCCATGGGAGACTTAGAGCTTTAGGATTTTTGTTCTTTTATTTTTCTGAATTATCTTTTGTACTTAAAAAGAGAAAAAGAATAAAAAGAAACTAATAAAGTTTGTTCATGCTTGTTTAACAAATTTAAATTTCTAAGGTCCTTGAAAACATTGCATTGCATTCGCATAAACATTGCATATCATGGCATAACATTTCATAACAGGTACATTGAAGATTGGTTTTCTCATTTTCTCGCTATTTATTTTAGCAGAAATGGCTCTTGAACAGACTGTCAAAGATCTTCAGGCTCAGAATGCTCAGTTCCAGGAGATGTTCACCAGCTTGGTCCAAGGCCAAGAAGATCTGAAGAAGCTCATCAACAAAAAGAAGAAGGTCATTGGTGTTCTCAACATAGGAAGACGTCACAAAGGTGGTCCTAAGGTGGTTAGCCGGATAGAGTTCTCAGAAGGGAGTGTCAAAACTGAGGGAAGTGTCAAGGGCAACGAAGAAGACCAGCGTGAACCAGAGAAGAAGGAAGAAGATTATGAGAATGATCAGTACTCTTATGAGGATGACAAATACAAGCAACAAGAAGACCGTCTGAATGTTGTGGAAAATCTGAAGATGTCAGGGCTGAATTTTGATGATCTGAGTCTTGTTCCTGGTGTGGTGATTCCTCCCAAGTTCAAGGTTCCTACTTTTGCCAAGTATGATGGCATTTCTTGTCCAAAGTTGCATTTGAAGTCCTATGTTCAGAAGATCAACCCCCACACTGATGACAGAAAGTTGTGGATTCATTATTTCAAAGAGAGTTTGGCTGGAACTCAATTGGAGTGGTATTATCAGCTAGAGAGTGACCATATTCGTACCTGGAGTGACTTAGCAGATGCTTTCTACAAGAAATATGAGTACAATGCTGAATTGGCACCCACTCGCATGCAACTATAAAGCATGTCTATGGGTCGCGATGAGAAGTTCAAAGAGTATGCTCAGAAATGGAGAGATCTAGCAGGCAGAGTTCAACCACCCTTGTCCAATAGGGAGTTGGTTGATATGTTTATGGGAACACTGACAGACCCATTCTTCAATCATCTGATTGGAAACTCTTCATCCGGATTCACCGAGCTGATATTGACAGGAGAGCATATTGAAGTTGGTATCAAGAGCGGAAAGATTCATGTAGAGTCATCCTCAAATACTGCGAAGAGATCTTTCGGTGGTAAGAAAGAAGCCAATTCTATGTATGGTCAGAAAAGCCGAGCCAAGACCGATCGTGCTCAATCTGTGGGGTAGTTGTGATCTCCAATCCTACGTCAGCACAACCTCAGCGAGACAACGCGCATAACCAGAATGTGCCACGAAGACAGTTTACGAAGATCAACATGCCATTGTCGCAAGCCTTGCAACACATGTTGAAAGCCGAGCTAATTACCTTGAGGTATCCTCCTCAAAACATCAACACCGCCTCTCTGAGATATAATCCTAATGCTAAGTGTGCTTACCACTCCAACAGCCCAGGACATAACACTGATGATTATTGGGCTCTGAAGAACAAGATTCAAGATATGATTGAAGCTAAAGAGATTGAGTTTGACCCTCCTGTTGAGACTCCGAATGTGATCAACGCGCCTATGCCTAATCACGGCAAAAGTGCGAATGCTATTGACAAGAACTCTTATGTTTTTAATATAGATGACTTGACTATTCCTCTGATGACTGTTAAGAAGAATTTGCTACAAGTCGGTGTCAATCCAGGATGCCCAGAGAATTGTCGTTGGTGCCCATCTGCACTTGACGGTTGTGCTTGGTTGAGAAGACGTATTCAGTGCATGATGGATAACCGCGAAGTGCTATTTCTGAAACCTTCACCTGTGGAGGAGCTATGTGAAGACATGTCTAAGAAACTGAAGATCGAAGAGGTGAGTGAAACTGTACCAGAAGTATGGGATACCTTGGGGCAGCCAAGTGGAAAGTTCGATTACATGGTGAAGTATACTGTTCCTGAGAGCTACAAGATTCCTATTGAAGATGTTAAGGCGACCGGATGGGGAGACGATTTCCCAGAAGACTATGCTGATGTTAACACAATAAGGATTTCCTCTGCTGATCCTGTGCCTAGAGTGACACCTCTCATCATTACTTCTCCCAGACCAATTCCATACTCCTCTGACAAAGCTATCCCTTGGAATTATTGAGCTGAGGTTTACTCTCATGGCGTCAAGCAAGACCCTCTGACCATTGAGAATCTTACAGATGAAGCTAATATTCCTGACATTGACAACATCACCGGATCAAGTAAGGTGACCAGAACCGGAAAAGTATTCTCTCCGGAGATCTCGCCTCCAAAAGACACTACGACTCCAGCTCGCATTCCAGCTATTCAACCAGTTCCTGAAGCTAAAGGGAAAGAACCAGTAATTCATCCTGCTCAGATAGAAGTACCAAAGAAAGTTGCTGAAGATACCTCCAAACAAGAAATGGAGGAAATTTTGAAGATTATCAAGAAAAGTGACTACAATGTTGTGGAACAGTTGGGACAGACTCCGTCCAAAATCTCCATGCTTGCTCTGCTCTTGTGCTCTGAGGCTCATGCTAAAGCTTTGGTGAAGTTTCTGAAGAATGCTCACGTACCTCAAGACACTACTACTGATCAATTTGAAGTTTGTATTGCTAGCCTGGCTTCCAACAATGGTCTAGGTTTCTCTAATGTTGATTTGACTCCTGCCGGAAGGAAACATAACAAAGCCTTGCACATCTCTGTTGAATGCAAGGGCATTACATTGTCTCATGTTTTGGTAGATACCGGTTCTGCTCTGAATATCCTACCGAAGAGTGCTTTCGACCGACTCGATGTTGAAGGATTGGTCTTGAAGCCCAGTGATATAATTGTGAGAGCTTTTGATGGTTCTAAACGAACAGTACACGGAGAGCTCATCCTGCCTATTAAAGTTGGTTCCCAAACTTTCGAATCCACTTTCTTTGTCATGGACATCCGTCCAGCTTACTCTTGCCTACTTGGACGCCCTTGGATACATGGGGCAGGCGCTGTTACCTCTACCTTGCATCAGAAGCTGAAGTACCCAGTGAAGGGGAAGGTTGTTACAGTATGTGGTGAAGAGGAATACATGGTCAGTCATCTACAGTCATTCCGATATCTCGAGATGGAGGGTGAATTCTTCGAAATTCCCTATCAAGCGTTCGAGACAGTTCCAAGAGTCGTGCCTGTTGACTCTCCTGTTACTCCTGAAGTTACACAAGTCCCACCTAGGATGGCATCACTGAAGGATGCTCAAGCTGCAGTTGAAGAAGGAGGTAGTACTATTTGGGGTCAGCTCCCTGATCTTCCTTTCAAATATGACAAGACTGGTTTAGGCTTCACCATCAAAGGACAGAAGATGATACGCCGCGAACGTGCCGGCCAACTTCCCTTCCGCATCAGCTAGGATGGGATCCATGCTATAGAAGACGACAACAACGACTTCGACATCAGCAAGTGGATCTTCCCAACTACCGACAACGGACTCAGTAATTGGAAGACTGAAGACGTCATACCAATCTCCTTTAGATAGGAGTAATTGCTTTTGTTTTCTGTTTTGCTTTTCATTTTTTATGCTTTGAACAATAAACTTTAAAGCCTAGTGCCTTGCCTGGGGAATCATGGCTCGTTTGTGGGGGATATTATCTATCATTTGCATATTTTCATTCAATAAAACCGTTGTACTTTTGCATTTAAGTGTTGTTTTCTTTCTTTTACTTTATCACCCCTTCAAAAGCTATGTGTTCTTACACACACCCACGTGATACACTGCAGAATCACTCAAAATCTCGTTGATAACAGCTATGTTATTGCTAAATATGACTTCGATAATCCGATCTACCAAGCCAAAGACGAAGGTGAGGAAGATTGTGAAGTGCCAGGAGAACTTGTCAGATTGCTACAGCAAGAAGAACGAGTTATACAGCCAAATGAAGAGTTAGTTGAGGTTGTGAATTTGGGTACTGATGAAGATAGAAAAGAGATCAAGATAGGAGCGGGTCTTGAGAACAGTTTCAAAGAGAGATTGGTTTAGATGCTACGAGACTATGTTGAGGTTTTTGCTTGGTCATACGAAGACATGCCAGGTTTAGACATTGACATTGTGGTGCACCCGTTACCAAGAAAAGAAGGTTTTCTCCCAGTAAAGCAGAAGGTTCGTCACATGCGTCCTAAGATGTCTGAGAAAATCAAAGCCGAAGTCATGAAGTAGTTCAATGTCGATTTCCTAGCTGTTACTTCTTATCCATAGTGGGTTGCAAACGTGGTACCCGTACCTAAGAAGGATGGTAAAGTACGAATGTGTGTGGATTACAGAGACCTGAACAAAGCAAGTCCGAAAGACGGTTTTCCACTTCCTCATATTGATGTCCTGGTTGACAACACTGCCCAACATAAGGTCTTCTCCTTCATGGATGGTTTCTTCGGTTACAATCAGATCAAAATGGCTCCTGAAGACATGCAGAAGACTACTTTCGTTACACAGTGGGATACTTTCTATTACAAGGTCATGCCGTTCGGACTGAAGAACGCAGGCGCCACTTATCAGCGTGCTATGGTGGCATTATTTCATGACATGATTCATCACGAGATAGAGGTCTACGTCGACGACATGATAGCTCGATCACAGACTGAAGAAGAACATCTCGATCATTTGCGGAAACTGTTTGACAGACTGAAGAAGTACAAACTAAGACTTAATCCCAACAAGTGCACCTTTGGAGTCAGATCTGGTAAACTCCTAGGGTTTGTTGTCAGTGGTAAAGGTATTGAAGTTGACCCCGCCAAGGTTAAAGCTATTCAAGAAATGCCAGCTCCCCGCACCGAGAAGGAAGTCAAAGGTTTCTTGGGACGATTGAACTACATTGCCAGATTCATTGCACATCTAACTACTACTTGTGAGCCAATATTCAAGTTACTGAAGAAAGATCAAGTAGTGGAATGGAACGACGATTGCCAGATCGCTTTTGACAAAATCAAGGAGTACCTATAGAATCCTCTTATCCTGATGCCGCCCGCCGAAGGAAGACCTCTTATCATGAACTTAACAGTGTTAGAGAACTCAATGGGGTGTGTGTTGGGGCAACATGACGAGTCTGGTCGAAAAGAGTATGCAATATACTACCTTAGCAAAAAGGTTACCGACTGTGAAACAAGATACTCACAGCTCGAGAAAACTTGCAGCGCTTTGGCTTGGGCAGCTCGTCGGCTAAGACAGTATATGTTGACTCACACTACCCTGTTGATCTCCAAGATGGATCCGATAAAATACATATTCGAGAAACCTGCTCTCTCCGGAAGAATAGCAAGATGGCAAATGATCTTGACCGAATACGACATCCAATATACTTCTCAGAAAGCGATCAAAGGAAGTGTAGTAGCCGATCATTTGGCTCATCAAGCCGTAGATGACTATCAGTCTATGCAGTTCAAATTTCTAGATGAAGATGTTTTGTTAGTTACTGATTGTGAAGAACCAGGACCAGACGAAGGACCTGAACAAGGATCCCGATGGATTATGGTCTTTGATGGAGCCTCAAACGCACTTGGCAATGGCATTGGCACCATCATTACATCCCCTACAGGCCGACATACGCCTTTCACCGCTAGATTAGGTTTCAGTTGCACTAACAACATGGCCGAGTACGAAGCGTGCATCATGGGTATCAAAGCTGCTATCGACCTAAGAATCAAATTCTTGCAAGTGTATGGAGACTCAGCTTTAGTGATCAGTCAGATTAAGGGTGAGTGGGATACGAAACATCCGAATCTCGTTCCATATCGAGAGCATGTTCTGAGTTTGATCCCCTACTTCGAAGAGATTACTTTCAATCATATTCCACGAGAGGAGAATCAGTTGGCAGACGCATTAGCTACTATGTCGTCTATGTTTAAGGTCAGATGGGACAACGAGGCTCCCCAGATCATCAGTGAGAAGTTTGACGAACCAGCATACTGTTGTGAACTTGATACAGAAGAGAAACCTTGGTTCTACGAAGTGAAGAGGTATCTTGAGACTCAGGAATATCCCACAGGAGCGTCTGTCAATGATAAGAAGTTCTTGAGGAGATTCGCTTCTAAATTCTTCCTCAGTGACAGCATCTTATACAAACGCAACCACGACTTGTGCTTACTCCGCTGTGTAGATCAGAAAGCTGCAGAACGTATCATGGAAGAGTTACACGAAGGCACATTTGGTACCCACTCCAGTGGACATACAATGGCTAAGAAGATTCTAAGAACAGGTTACTATTGGTCCACCATGGAAGTTGATTGTCACCGCTACGCTCGATCTTGTCACAAATGTCAGATTTATGCAGACAAAGTGCACATACCTCCGGTGCCGTTGACATGATCGGAGAAATCAAGCCCACTGCTTCCAACGGGCATCGCTTCATCCTTGTGGCAATCGATTATTTCATCAAGTGGGTAGAAGTAGCCTCGTTCGCATCTGTTACCAAGAATGTTGTGGCTCAGTTCATCAAGCATGATCTTATCTGTCAGTATGGCACTCCCGAAAGGATTATCACAGATAACGGTTCTAATCTCAACAACAAAATGATCACCGAACTCTGCACGCAGTTTAAGATCAAGCATCACAACTCTTCTCCATATCGGCCAAAGATGAATGGCGCAGTGGAAGCCGCAAACAAGAATATCAAGAAAATCATACAGAAGATGACAGTGAATTACAAGGATTGGCACGAGATGTTGTCATTTTCTCTTCATGGTTATCGCACTACAGTACGAACATCAACAGGGGCAACCCCCTTCTCTCTTGTATATGGTATGAAAGCGGTCCTGCCAATCGAGGTTCAGATACCCTCAACTAGAGTCCTCCAGGACGCAGAGTGAGGCGAAGACGATTGGATCCAGACTCGCCTTGACAAAATCAACTTGATTGACGAGAAGCGGCTCGCATCCATCTTCCATGGACAGATCTATCAGAAACGAATGATCAGAGCATTTAACAAGAAAGTCAAGCACCGAGTCTACCAAGTCGGTGATCTAGTAGTCAAGCGCATCATTCTTCCACAAGGTGATCCCAGGGGCAAGTGGACTCCCACCTATGAGGGACCATTTGTAGTCAAGACAGTATTTTCAGGCGGGTCTATGATACTTAGCACCATGGATGGCGAAGACTTCCCACATCCTGTGAACACATACATAGTAAAAAAATACTACGCATGAACGAGAACCGCTAGGTCGACTGAACTAGGCAAAAATAAGGGCATCCTGGCGAACCAAAAGGGTTCGGGCAAAAGTTAAGGATATATGCAAAACATGTACACCCGGCAAGTCGAAAACCTGCAAAGGCGGCTTGGGCAAAAAAGGGTATCCCGGTAGACTGAAAACCCGAAAGGGCGGTCTAGGCAAAAGTTAGGGATTTAAGTGTACGACTATGTCTCGTCCTGATCACCTACCTACGAACTACTACTACCAGCATTCAAGATTCCGCATAGCTTTTTACTTTCCTTGTACACAAACTACTTGGCCATACGCCACCTTTCAAAATTAATACCAATTCTTTCTTTTACAATGTTTAATGTTGATGTTTTTGCATAAAGTCCAAAGATTGCTTTGAATGATTATATGCATCTGACAATAAATAGCTATTTAGAAACATGCGAAAAGCGAACGAACAAGGATAATTACTACAGGCTCTAGGAATTGAGATGATGACGAAAGTCACCAAAACGTTCCCCTGCAGAGCACAATCCTCACAGAGGCATCACTCACTGCAAAACTTCCCCCAGCGGAATACAAAGTTTCCTCCACCAGTTCCAACATTCCAAACTTCATCACATTAGCACCTGAGCAGTGATTTCAACCAACTTGACCTTGCTACGTCATTAGCAGTTCATCTCCAGCAGAGGTATTTATCCCCAGCAGAATATCTCTCAACAATCATCATTCCCCCGGCAACAGCAATATCCAGACTCGAAACTTGGTCAGATAGTGCATCGGAGGAAACCTACATCTTTTATTCCCCAGCCAGAGGTTTCAACGGGATCCAGATCCTTCTAGCCCGGTCTCCCAGCAACAATCAAATACTCTCCAGCAAGATCTACGCACAAGATCCCCAACGGAGCGCCTCCTAAATTTTCCCCAGCAGGGTCTACGCACAAGATCTTCAGTAGTGTACCTCTCGGTCTCTACCATCCTCAGCAGCATAGATATCTAGGCTCGAAACTTGGTCAGATAGTGCATCGGAGGAATCAAGGATATCTTTCTTCTCTTTCAAAAGCAGGGTTTTCATCCGTTTCATCCCCAAACAGAAGCAAGAAATCCCCAAGCAGAACGTCCACGTCTTCTTCAAGATGGATATGTTTTGAAATACCACAACATCTATCATTCATACATTATTCATAAAAGTCATAACTTGTTCATAATATCATTCATACACATTGTCATGCATCATAACCTGCATAGGACTAACTATATCCTATCAAAGTTTCTTTTGTTTTTCTTCCCAAACAGATGAGAATCACTTCTAAACGACAGGTCCAGATTAATACCCGAAGCAAGACAGGAAAACTATCTGAACGACCACCCAAGTTGTCCTCCGACAACAGATCCAGGATTAACACCCGAAGCCATACGGGAAACCCTATCCAAACGATCACCCAGGTTGTCCTCCGACAACAGGCATTGGACCAACACCCGAAGCACAACAGGGAAGCTGTCCACATTCTGCCGACTATTATCCCCTCAGAGTAATCAAGACGAAGATTTATTCTGACTCTCTCTTATTATCAACAAAGAACTACAGTTCATGCGACGACTCCCTAGATGGCATCTTAAGCCCATCTCTGACTATTTATCGACATCTCTCCACTTGCAGAATGCTGCATATTTGGTTAAAAACCAATACAAACCAATAACTTCATTAAAAAACGAGCGCGAAGTCTAACGTACGACTCTCTCCGGATGGCATCTTAAGCCCATCTCCGTGCTCCCTTTTGCTTCCAGGAATATCTACAGAGCCTAGCGTACGGTTCGTTCCCCGACATCAGTTTCTCTAGATGGCATCTTAAGCCCATCTCCGACGATTCTCCTATTCAAGCGACGTTCTTGAGTCTAACGTACGACTTATCCCCCAGTAAAGCCTCCGGCTCCTCCAAATGGCATCTGTAAGCCCATTCCCGCATTATCAATCAACAGCGAGTGCAAATTTTCAGGTGTACTCGAGTGTTCAATCATCTTCGACCTCCAGGTCACGAAAGGCAAGCATGCCAATCTAACCCTTCCAGTACAAGAAGATTGAACAGGGGCAGCTGTCATACCCCAAAATTTTCCCTCCTACTTCTCAAGACATTCCATACATCCATACTCAAGGATTCCTCAAGGGTTGATCAGACAAACCCTCTCCTTGGTAATCAACCCAAATTAGGGTTTTGGCAAATCTCAGATAAAGGTGGTTTCCAACATCTCCAATGGTCATCATGCCTCCTCATATGCTTCAAAGAATCTCCATATCAAGTTTCAAGCCTTACAAGTCAAGTTTCCTCAGACAATTGCTCAGATGGTTGAAAATTAGTTGTATTGGACAAAAAGTCAATTGTGGTCAACATACAGTCAAACTTCATGATTTTTGGTCAACATCCATATTTTGAAGTGAAATTCATCATTTGATCAAGGGTTGATCATGATTCATCAAGAAAACTCAAGATTTGATCAAAAGTCAAACTTTCCAAATTAGGGTTTTTTGAGGAAAAGTCAACTAAACTTTGACTGAGCATAAATTTCTCATACTTTATCAGAAATTTTTCCACCACCTCTCATTTTGAAGAGAATTCAATTCTCTACAACTTCATGTCTCACAAATTGAGTAAAAAGTCCAAGAACACTCAAAAATGTTAAAAATTGAGCAAAATACACCTTGCACAAATTGGGCATTTTTGAAGAATTGCACAAAGGAAAATATCTGACAAAATCCAATTTTTTCCAAATGGGCATATAATTTTATGATCCAAACTTGATCATAATATTATTTGTGACCCCTTGATGCCTTTCCACGACCTCTTTCTATTTGTTTTGATTTATTTTTGAATTTAAAAAGCATTTAATTCAAATTTAAATTAAATGAAATATGAAAACAAGGTATAATTTAAGTTGTGTTGAATTTTTATCAAGCTTGAGGACCAAGGAAGCCCACAAAACATGCCAAATTCATGCTAGCTCATGCAAGGAACAGAAAATCAAATTTTGGAAAGATTTGATCAAAATGGAAAGAGAAAATATTTTGCATTCAAAAGCATATCTTTTTTCATTCTTTTTGCTCCAACCTCTTGCTCTATAAATACCTATTGCATTCACAAAGTCCAAGGACGAAACCCTAGCCTCTTGAAGCAACCCTATTTTCTCAAAAAATTTCTCAAAGTTGGCAAATTCGAGTTTGATTTTTCAGCCACTTCCAACGACTTTCAAGCATCCCATTGTGTTCTGGACGTAAGTTTGAGTAAGTATACATCACTATCCATGGTTAAACACGCCTGAATCGGGCTATACATGAACATACATATTCATATTTTTCTTGAATTCGTGTTTTATTATTCTGCGTGTTTTAATCGAAACTAGCCATTCTAACATGATCATGAGGTATCATAGACAGGATCTGGGTCATCGTTCATGCGCTTGAACGTTCAAATTGTGATCTGCCATGTTTAGGGTTTTTTAAACTGCTTTCTTCGAAACCCAGTTTACAGGTCATTTCAGGACAAACGGAGGTCACCATTGGATTCGCCGACCCCGATTTAGGGGGGGTAGCCTTAACCCTAAGCTTTAATTTTCAGTATTTTGCAGGTTTGGGATTTTTGCTCGCCGGAGAAGACGACCGGAGCTAGGGCTCCGGCGTTGCTGACTCAGTTGACCGGTGGGCTGTGTGCGTGGCGTTATGGCTCTCTCTAATTCGCTCTCACGTAACACCTGGGTCCCACGCGTTTAGCTGTGTTTGAAACTACAATTATGACACGTTTACCTTTATAATACATTGTTTGCAGGATTCAAACACCAAGCACCCTTGGCTCAGATGGCAACGCGTATGGTGATTTCCCCAGGAGGTCAGGGGTGGGGTGCGATCCCTGGCTTCCCCACTTT
This sequence comes from Vicia sativa, assembly GCA_021764765.1. NCBI lineage: Eukaryota > Viridiplantae > Streptophyta > Magnoliopsida > Fabales > Fabaceae > Vicia > Vicia sativa. Next base: position 55,844,012 of record CM038796.1, on the reverse strand, counting down.
ATTTTTACAATCCTGAAAACTAACTTTTTTCTATTTTCTTATTTTTTCTTAATATTTTCATGCATTTTTTTCTCGAGCTGTGAGTATCTTGTTTCACAGTCGGTAAACTTTTTGCTAAGGTAGTATATTGCATGCTCTTTCGACCAGACTCGTCATGTTGCCCCAACACACACCCCATTGAATTCTCTAATACTGTCAAGTACATGATAAGAGGTCTTCTTTCAGCAGGCGGCATCAGGATGGGAGGATTCTGAAGGTACTCCTTGATTTTGTCAAAAGCGATCTGGAAATCATCATTCCATTCTACCACTTGATCTTTCTTAAGTAACTTGAAGATTGGCTCACAAGTAGCGCAAATGTGTGCAATGAATCTAACAATGTAGTTCAATCGCCCAAGAAACCTCGACTTCCTTCTCGGTACGGAGTCAGCATCTCTTGAATAGCTTTAACCTGGCGGGTCAACTTCAATACCTTACCATCGACAACAAAACCCCAAGAGTTTTCCTGATCCGACTCCAAAAGTGCACTTGTTAGGATTAAGTCTCACCGCACTTCTTCAACCTATCAAATAGTTTCATAGATGATCAAGATGTTCTTCTTCACCGGATCGAGCTATCATATCGGGATACATAAACCTCTATCTCGTGATGAATCATGTCATGAAACAATGTTACCATAGCACGCTGATAAGTGCGCTCTTCAAATCCGAACGGCATAACCTTTGTAGAAAAGCCCCACCGTAACGAAAGTAGTCTTTTCCATGTCTTCGTGAGCCTTTAACTGATTGTAACCGGAGAAACCATCCATGAAGGAGAAAACCTATGTCGAGCGGTGTTGTCAACCGTAACATCAATATGGGAAGTGGAAAATGCCTGGACTCGCTTTGTTCGCATCTCATACACACATTCGCACTTACCATCCTTCTAATGGCACCACGGCAACCCATTGTGATAGGAAGAAGTGAAGAAGTTTGCTGAACTGCTTCATGACTTCAGCTTTTGATTTTCTCCGACATCTCAGACGATGCGACTTAACCTTTTGTTTCACCTGAGAAACCTCTTTGCTCGGAATCGTGTACCACAATATCAATGTCCAACCGCATGTCTTCGTATGACCAAGCAAAACCTCAATATAGTCTCGTAGCATCCGAATCCAATCTTTTTAACATTGTTCTCAAGATCCGCCTATCTTGATCTCTTTTCCGCTCTTCGCGTAGTACCCAAATTCACAACCTCAATTTGCGGTGATAACTCTCTTCTTCAGAGAAAGGCAAGCCCGCACTCACAATCTTCCCTCACTTTCGCCTTCGGGCTTGGTAGATCGGATTATCAAGTCATATTTAGCAATAGCATAGTCAAGTATTAATCTAGATTCGTGAGTGATCAAAGTAGTACACGGGTGTGTGTGAGAAACACATAGCTTTTTGAAGGGGTGATAAAGTAAAGAAAGAAAACAAACAAATGAATGAAAAGTCCAACGAATTTATTGAATGAAAACGCAAACAATAGATAATAACCTCGCAACGAGCCATGATGCCCCGCAAGGCACTAGGCTTTCAAAGTTTATTGTTCAAACATAAAGAAATACGCAAAACAAAACAAGAGCAATTACCCGACTAAAGGAGATTGGTATGACGCTTCGCCTTCCAATGTCGAGCCCTTTATCCGAGTTGGGAAGATCCACTATTTACGATGTCAGCGCTGTCGTTGTCTTCTATAGCATGGATTCCACTGGCCGATGCGAAAGGAAGTTGGTCACACGTCACAAGCGTATCATCTTCCGACATTTGATGGTGTTTCAAACCAGCCTTGTCGGATTTGAAAGGAAAATCGGGAGTTGACCCAAACAAAGACTACCTCCTTGTTCAACAAAGAGCCTGAGCATCCTTCAATGAGGCCATCCTAGGCGGACTGTGTAACTCTGGAGTGGCGGGAGAGTCACAGCATGACTGGGATTATTTCAAAAGCTTGACAGGAGTCTCAAGAATTCTCCTTCCATCTCAAGGTATCGGAATGATCAGATGACCGACCATATATTCTTCTTCTCCACATATCGTGAACAA